>JAJMSN010000045.1:0-118076 GCA_030558435.1 Kodamaea kakaduensis
TATATTAAAAATTCTTGCGACATCCTTATATAAGAGGTGCGAAATGTTTGTGGGTTTCCCTGTACACTTTTTTACATACAATCTCGCTACGCTCGCTTGTATGTGTATAAATAGCAGAAAAAATCTCCCAAAATCTTTGGGGCCCAGGCGGGCCCCCAGCATGATAGCTTATGAGAAGTGAAAGAATTTTCGCGGTCCCATCACAGACTGCCACTGATGTAGGACAGTGGCAGCCTACTGTGGCCTGAGTCACCGCAGGATGGAGACCGCACCCGCTCAAACTGTTCAGCGATGACACCACTGGCTGATCACCAGGGTAACGTCATCAGTAGACGAATGGTTCATCTTGAGGGATGACCCATTCGTCAGCAATGGATAAGTATTTCATCACCATAATTATCCATTGACTGAACACTTTGATCCAATTCAAGTTCATGGCATGGGGATTAGATTCCCCCCGTGAGTTGATGTCTCCTTTAGGTATTTGTTGTGGTACCTTGGGTTGAATTTTAATGTGATTGTTAATTATCTCGGGGAAGTTACATTGTACAATGTACACCCTTTGAGGCCGGTTTGGAAATTTTTGATATTTGGGTTATTTTTGGATCTATGATCCGGAGGTTTATATGAATATAGTTCCTCCTAAGTGATGTAGAGAACAATTGAGCGAAGCGAAATTGTTCGAAGTAATACAATTGAGTGAAGAATCGATAAGCTTCGCGCAATTGTTCAAAAAAGAAGTGGATCAATTGAGTGAAGTGGTAAATTGAGTGAAGTTAGTGAACAATTGAGCGGAGTGAAATTGTTCGAAAAGAAGTAGTAGTGAGCAATCGAGTCAATGGAGTCGTCACTGCCCTTTTTTTTCAACTGTTGCAAGTGATAAGGAAGAGAACTGGGACTGAAAGACCTTGAATCGGGTAATTGAAACTAGGTGTTCATGGATTGATATTAAAGTCCTGCATATAATAACTTTGACGTAAATATCATCCCGATACTCCTTCAAGGGTGACGTTTCTCCACCATGAGAAAACATAATGAGCTCATGTTTAATAGTTTATCGACTCACATCAGGGAGAACCTAGTATGGTTATCAAACTGTTAAAAATCAATCGATGTAGTGGTTTTTACAGGGGGTAAGCGAGTATGGACTTTACCCACATATATCATTTAAGAGTAGACTCACCTTCCTTTTTGAGTCTAACCTCCACTTTCCATTATCAATTGTACTCTTTACCTTCACCTGCACTCTATATCCCTCCCAACTGCTAATTTCCAGTAATCGTCAATTTCCAGCCAGTTGTGTTATCAACGTCAATTAAAACAGATTGGCTGATCGGGTTGGCTTTCCACGATAAGAGTATGTTATATGCAGTATGAAAATATTCACGGACCCTAACTACTTGACTTTACTCCTTCACTTTACTCTACTTTACTTGGCTTCACTCACTTTACCTACCTCTACTTACCTCCTAAATTCATCCACTTCACTAACTTCCTTCACTTTACTTTACTTACTTCCCCTCCACTCTACAGTTTCTGCACACCCCAGCTGTTCCCTGTACGACCTGCACGAGATGAAATTGTTACATGAATTAAGTTTGGGCTTGTCGGATGATGTGTAGATATTACGTAGTCTGTTTGTGGCAGATGAACCTGTTACATGTTGTATTGTTCCGTTTTACCCCCTCCCCCCTCTTTATGCAGTAATCTTATTAGGGTGTTTTAAACGAGGTCGTCAATGCTACGCTAATTGTTACTCTACCTACTGAATTCGGTATTCTACTTCTTCATTATTCATTTCCTCAGTCTACTCCCTCAGTCTATTTCTTGATTCTACTTCCTTATTCTACTTCCTTATTCTACTTCCTTATTCTACTTCCTTATTCTACTTCCTTATTCTACTTCTACATTATTACTCCCCCTCTTACCTCCTCCTTCTACTCTTACTACCTTTCCATTTCTCTTTTTACGTATTCCTCTTCACTCGTCAGCTCGCTAAATATAGCACACGAAAAGTATAAAAGGAACAGGAAATCCTCTTACAAACGGTGGGGCCATCATGCCCCATATTTCAATACAATTTCAAATTACCACTCATCTCATATGAGATAATATTACTCAAGAAGAGCTCCACAGGTGTCAGCCTGGTTAAATATTATGTACCCAGTTTTTAGGATCGTCAAGGTTAGAAAGCGGAGTTTTTTAATAAATTTTTCTCTTAAAGGATGTAGAACAATCGAGCGAAGCCCAATTGAGCGGAGCGAAATCGTGCAGAGCAAGACTGAGATGGTCGAGTTTTTTTACTCCAGCTTCTCCCTCAATATACAAATGACCTGCACATAACGAGCACAAACACAACTTTTTGCAACTTTTTGCAACTTTTTGCAACTTTTTGCACTTTTTGCAACTTCTTCCCCCTTCTTTTCCCAAACTTGTTGCTCAACCTAGTAACCAGGAGATTCTGTTAGGATTTTACTTTGGCTCGACCCTTATTGCTTGACGATTTGGATACCTTTTCACGCATATCTAATAGAAGAGTACACAAGCTAGGATAAGACTACACAAGCTAGGACAATAGTACACAATCTAGCAAATACGGGGTGTTTTACCATACACTCTTCTTTCAAAACCATGGCAATCTTGTCATTGACGAAAAATCAGAGTATTGTCGTTCAGGTGTAGCAAGATTAGCTCAGAAATTACGTACTGTGCAACCACTGTCAATTAGAATAATCGTGAATACACCTTGTTTTGCTAGAGGCGATATTGGGTCGGGGTTATGTGAGCATCAGTGGGGTGCTTTGGAGTTTTGTTTATGCAAAAAGGTATGTGGTAGAGTCAAGTCTGTCTGAGGCAGAAAAACGCTTAGATATACGGAAAACTACAACATTTCACAAGACTTCCTTTGTGTGTCATTAGAAAGCCGCCCGGTTAGGCTCACTTAACCGCTATTGAGCTACATCGTGGTTTGTGATGTATTCTAGCTAGTGTAGATCTAGTTCAGCACACTAGTACCAAAAATCCCCTTAATAGCTGAGCAAACACAATTAAAGATTGAGCTTAGAGTCAAAATGATGCCTACAATGGAATGTTTTCATTAAAGATACTCGCTAACCAAATATACTCATTCGCGAAATGTAGCACGGGTTAACCGATCCAGCTGAACGGCATCACAAAGGAAGTCTTGTGTAACATATCTTGGGTGTACATATTAGGTATCTAGAAGCGTTTTTCAACCTGGTACTCACATTTGTTAGGCATTTAATACTTCGAGCTGTTGCCTAGTTGGGCTGAATACCTGTATTGCTTGTACTGGGCGGGCCTTGGACTGAGTTCGGTCTACGATGAGGGTATTTTATGCAGTACAGTAGGCATAGTTTCAATGTAGCTTCACCTTTCCATATCAAATTTATTTCCTCACAAACTCACTCAATTTGCTTTGCAAATTGAGTTAGACCATTATCTCAAACATCGCTAAACAACCTTTGCTTGTTTGGATCCAAACAAGTTGTAACGTTCCAGGCACTCGTCTAGCTTACGATGACCAGACCAAGCAAAAAGTTCAATTAGCTCTAGATGAGTGTTACCTGAAATGGGCACACCCAAAATTGGACGTGTAGTTTATGATTCACATACCCACACACAATTGGACGTTCAGTTTGTGATTTATGCACACACACTGTGTAGTTTGTGAAAAAGCCGCATCGTCTCAGGTATGGACATTGGTCCAAGCACTGTTTTTGATATGCAGTCGATTATAACGGGGTATCGTAACCGATGGTGGAAAAATTCTGGTCACACTCCCTCTTACTAGTCCCTCTTATTACTCTTCTCACTCCTTCTTCCTTATTCCTTATTCAATCCTCCTCTAATCACTACTATGCTCTCACTCCGTCTACTCACTTGGTCCTCAATTGTTGTTCACTACCCGGACAATCTCGCTCTTTTCTAATTCACGCATTCATAAGCTCCTGAATTACACAAAATCAAATTGTCTATAAAAGGAGGAGGAAATCCTCATTAAAAAACTGGGGCTTTCGGGTCCCAAAGCGTGTTAAGCAGGTTCCGGGCCAGGAGACATCCTGGTTAAATATATGTTCCATTCTAATAGCGAATTACGACCTCCATGTTAGGATCCAGGGGACACCTTGGCTAATTATATGTAATCTTGATAGTGACGACTGATCATTGTTCTTCTCCCTTCCAGTTTTTTGATAAATTTTTCTGTAATAGGTGTAGACAATCGGGCCAACAATCGAGCGAAGCGAGATTGTTTGAGTAGTAATGAACAGTTGAGCAAGAACAATCGAGCGATGTGAGATTGTTTTCGCTAATTGTTCAGGTAGTGCAATTGTTTCAATACTTGTGAGATCAATTGAGCTAAGACTGAGTGAATCATTTCGCTTGTACAACTTATCTCAACTGCCATTGAAGGGTTGGCCTTACTTTTTAATTCAAGATAAACCACTTATAAAGAACTAGCAGTCATCATACCGCATAGTACGCCACTACTTTCGAGCTGTCCATGTTGGTTGAAGAACGCAGTTTATTGTGGGACTCCACATTTTCACGAAATTTGCACCCATTTTTCATGTACATTGTGGAATCAACTTCTCTTGGTGCACAAGTGAAGGCACACGAGATATCATCTCAAGATGACCTAACAAGCTATTATTGTTTTCTCTCGTATTGTTCCTGATATGGTGTCCATCTACAGTAATAGCTTGTGTGGGTTTCAAATTTGCATCATGACTGAGAAGCGAACAAGAATCAAGTTATTTTTGGTTGTTAGGTAGTAATAGCTTAAGCTTTGAATCTTACGAATTTGTAATATATTCTTTCTCTACCAGCTAGGGTTCATCCATCGTACGGCCCTGGAGCCGCCCAGTGCAACCCCACGTTCTAGGTGTTGCACGACCCTGATGGTTATCGAATGCCGTTCATTCTGTCTATTTTCCTAACTTTCTTGCAACCGCTTTCCCGTTTAGGGCTTATAATCGGAATACCTTATTACCGGGGGGTTATTTCCGGCTTCTATGATCTTATCTGGTCTTCTACCCGCCTCAGACGCATCGTCGCTTCTTTGGCTCTGTTTCCTACGATTTGACAGTTTCCTAGGTTCTTGGATGCCCTCGATATTCTGATATTGGTGGTACCAAAGTTTTCTTGACATTATGTAATCGTCCTGCATACATTAGTATGGTAGCGATTCCAATATTTTCAACTTTTTGCAACTTCTTCCTCCTTTTCCCAAACTTGTTATTCTACCTGGAATGTGCATTCATGCATACCCAAACACAATGTGTAGTTCACATACCCAAACACAATGTGTAGTTTGGTTCACGTACCCACACATAATATGTAGTTTGTGATTTATGCATACCCACATAATTGAATGTGTAGTTTTGATTTATGCATACCCACATAATTGGTGTGTAGTTTGTAAAAAAGCCGCATCGTATCGGGTATGTAAGACATTGATCACTGTAATATGCAGTCGATCTTAAATACGGGGTAGCTTGACCGAATGTGGAAGGATTTCCTCTTATCCCTCTTATTCCCTCTCATTCTGCTCCCTTCTCACTCAATCTCAATTCCCTCTTTCTATTCACTCTCCTTATACTATCCTCTTATGCTCTCCTATTCACACTTGCTATGCTCTTACTCGACTCAATTACTCACTTACTCACTCGATCACTCGAATGTTTGCTTTACCGAACAATCTCGCTCCGCTCGACTCGCTCGACAATTCGCTACTGTTCACAAACAAAAATCGTCTATAAAAGGAGGAGGAAATCCTCATTCAAAAAACTGGGGCCTTCGGGTCCCAAAGCGGCTTAAGCGGGTTCCGGGCCAGGAGACATCCTGGTTAAATATATGTACCATTCTAATAGGAATTACGACCTCCATGTTAGGGTCCAGGGGGCACCCTGGCTAAATATATGTACCATTCTAATAGGAATTACGACCTCCATGTTAGGGTCCAGGGGACATCCTGGTTAAATATATGTACAATATTCTGATGTTGAATTACGACCTCCATGTTAGGATAGATTTATAGCTCCCTCCAGTTTTTTAATAAATTTTTCTGTAATAGGTGTAGACACAATCGAGACAATCGAGCGAAGCGAGATTGTTTGAGTAGTAATGAACAATTGAGCGAGAACAATCGGACGAAGTGAGATTGTTCAGGTAGTGTGCAAGAATTGTTAACTTACTTGAATGAATCAATTGAGCCAAAAAATGAGCAGAATCAATTCACTTTGCCCGTACAGCTTCCTTTAATTGCCAATTGAACGGTATAGAATACTTTTCAGCCGACTTCAAAATGTTCAAGATTAAGCACATTAGGCCACTCAGAATTACTAGCAGTCGCCTTGTTATCAAACTCGATTCCAGCAGTTTATTGTGGAATTCACTTTTCGCGAAATTTGCACCCATTTTGGATGTGCAAATTTGGAGCCAATGTGATGCAACGAGCGATGGATGAGCAAAGTAGATGAGAACATCTAGCAATTTCTCTTACATTGATGCTGATTTGGTTCCTGATGTAACGTATACAGCTTTTGACCAGGTATTGGGATTTGCCGGACCATGACTGAGCATGCGAACAGTAACTCTCGCCTCGGCAGAAAACTCAAGAATACAGCGCGTTTGAAGGTCTGAGTGTGAAGACATCAAAATACGAAAATCATGCTTCAATTGCTAATCTGTGCACGTCCTTTTCTGAATCATGTCTTTTTCTCCTTCTGTCAATTGACCCTTTCATCCCATTGACCCATTCATGTCATTGACTCATTTCATTCAATTGACTCAATTCATCTCAATTGAACCAATTCATTTCAATTGACCCATGATTTGCCACCTTTTCGTTTTGCCTCTTTCAAGTTGCCTCTTTTGCCTCTTTCGATTTGCCCCATTTTCATGCCTATTTTTCAGCCTTAAGAGTCCATTTTCGCCTCTATTTTTTGAATCATTCAAATGGTCAAGTACTACCTCAAAGTGTCTGCGACACTCGACGCTGTCACCGACCTCGAGCCCGTCGATACCCCCCAAAACGTCTTTGAATACACCTTCCGTGTGGAATGTACCAAGTGCCGTACCGTGCACCCAAAGGCCGTCGGAATCAACCGCTTTGAGCACCACGAAATCTCGGGCTCCAAGGGCGAGGCTTCCTTCGTGTTCCGCTGCAAAGAGTGCAAGTCCGAGCACTCCGCCAACATTGAGCGCACCAAGAGCTCGCTCACACCAGACGACAAGTCTGCGGCGTTGTTGGAGATCGACGCGAGGGGCATCGAGTTTGTGGAGTTCATCCCTCAGGGCAATTTCACGGTTAAGGGATTGGAACTGGGCACTGTTTTTGATGAGGTGGAATTGGACGAGGGGGAGTGGTTTGATTATGATGAGAAGGCGGGAGAGGTTAGTGTGACAGAGGTGAAGTGGGAGATTGAGAGGTCGTAGATTTCGAAATCAAGCATTTCGAAGAAATGCTTGGATGAGAACATTGTTGGCTTCTATTGACAAGAGAATGACAAGAGAATGACTAGAGAATGACTAGAGAATGACAAGAAGGGCCCACGCTTAGACACGGAAGGTGGGGAAAAGAGGCGTAGATGTCGAATTTACGCACACTAGTGAGGACTGTAGTGTTCGAAAAAGTAGAATAAGATAGTACAAATAAAGACTCATGACATTGAGGGGGGGTGATGGTAGATCTATGATATGATGACATATGTGAAGACATCTATGGTACACCCGCGACATGTTTACGTTGAAATCTCTTGACACCTCTGACTGTTTATTGTAAATTTCAGGCGTCTCCATGACGTCAGTGAAACATCTCCAGACAAGTCTCGGAGATACTCGAAATCCGGTGAAATTCCGGTGAAATTGTGATATTCGAGGCATTGATGGTGCTCGATATACTCGATCTACATGTTCCGAGACAGTTCAGGTTGTTCTCACCAAGCTGTATACTGTATCACTGTGTCACTATATCTCTGTATCTCTGTATCACTGTATACTGTATATCAATTGCATCATTACTGTATCACTCTGTCTATCAATGTGATGTTGATCACCATAGTACTTCACAATCTTCACTACAACCTTCATCGATAGATGAAGGTTGTAGTGAAGATTGGATGGTTCGGCAACTGCGGATCCCTTTGTGTCACATTTTCGCAGCAATTAACCCCCTATAAATAGAGCGGTTGCTCCAATTGAAACCACATCACAATGGGCATTACTGAAGCAATCACACAACCCGTCAACGACGCACTCAAAGACGCAGCCAACAAAGTTGGCGGCGAGGCCCCCAAACCACCCAAGTCTGGCATCCAGCTCTTCACACCCGAGTACTACGCCGCATGTACGCTTGGCGGTGTCATTGCGTGTGGTCCCACACACTCCGCCGTGACCCCCCTCGACCTTGTCAAGTGCAGAAGACAGGTCAATGCCTCGCTCTACAAGAGCAATGTGCAGGGATGGTCCACCATTCTCAAGACCAAGGGAGACTCGATTTTCACCGGATTGGGCGCAACCTTTATCGGGTACTCGTTCCAAGGTGCCGGTAAATACGGGTTCTACGAATACTTCAAAAAGACGTACTCCGACCTTGTTGGACCCCAATGGGCCAACGATTACAAAACCGGAGTCTTCTTGGCTGCATCTGCTTCGGCCGAATTTCTCGCCGATATTGCGTTATGTCCCTTGGAAACCATCAAAGTCAAGACCCAGACCACCATTCCACCATATGCCACCGGTGTTGTAGATGGCTGGAAGAAGATCACTGCAAAAGAGGGAATCGCGGGATTGTATAAGGGATTGGTTCCACTTTGGTTCAGACAGATTCCATACACCATGGTGAAGTTTGCATCTTTTGAAAAGACCGTGGAGAAGATCTACGAGTACCTCGGCAAGCCAGCGTCGGCGTACACGCCATTGCAGCAGACGGGAGTGTCGTTTTTGGGAGGTTACATTGCGGGTATTTTCTGTGCCATTGTGTCGCACCCAGCGGATGTGATGGTGTCCAAGGTGAACAGCGACAGAAAGGCTGGCGAGTCGATTGGAGCTGCTTTGGGTAGGATTTACAGCAAGATTGGGTTTGCGGGTGTGTGGAACGGGTTGCCAGTGAGAATTGTCATGATTGGTACGTTGACGGGATTCCAGTGGTTGATTTATGATTCGTTTAAGGTGTATGTGGGGTTGCCTACTACTGGAGGGCATTAGACGACAACAGAGACAGTCGAGACAATCGAGCGAAGCGAGATTGTCGAGTTACTTTGATCAGTGCACAAAACAATTGAGCGAAGCGAGATTGTCGTAACTCAATTAGTGCATATCGAGTGACCACAATCAGACAATTGAACTAGTTCCAATCGAGTGACTAATTGAGATTGTCGAGTTTACAAACAACCATTGAAGCAAGCTTCAATGGTGAGCAATTATGAAGATTGTCATTAATTGTTCATCCAGTTGTACTCGCACATAGTGAAGATATATTCAATTCGTAATTAGTAAAAAGATGTGAAACAGTTGAGTAATTGAGAACATTTGAGTAGATTTGAGAAACTCAACTGCGTCAACTCTGTCAAGTGACACTTCCCCTGTTTTAGCAAAATGGCTGCGAAAAAAAAAGCAATCAAATTTCTACTGATTATACGATTATCGATTAACTATGGAATATTCCAAATGCACCGTTGTGCTCTACTGCGTCAACTCGAAGTCAGTTGTACCACCTGCGGAGCTGGCTGGTTCACCAACTACTCTGTACAACTGTCAGCTTCACAGTTATTCTAACTGTGCTTCACCATTACTCGACTGTGCTTCACCATTACTTGTACAACTGTCAGCTTCGCTGAACAGTTGTCCAGCTTCACCACATTTACTGACAAGTGTCCAGCTTCGCTGAACAGTTGTTCTCGCTGAACGGTTAACTCCACACATTCTTAAACAAATCATCATCCATCTGAGGAGCCTTCGACACCTTCCACTGACTTGAGCCCACATCACTCCACTCATTCTGAGGAGCATTCGCGTACGTCCCCCCCAAATTCAATCCTCCCATCCCCCCAGTCACTCCACTCACACTAGATGGCTGATTATAAGAGAAGCTCTGATTATACGTCTGATTGGAGGTTTGACTGTGGTTGGAGGTTTGGCTGGTCTGGCTTTGGGTCTGTCCAAAAGAAGAAGTAGATCCACCAAAAGAAGAATTGGATCCAGTCTGGTTAAAAGCAGGCGAGCTAGTCTTCCACAGGTTCTGGAAACTACTTGTTGAGTTATTATCACTCGCCTTCCCCAGCGCCGGGCTAGTGTTCTGAGGGCGAATGAAGCTCTGGGACGATGATGGCGACGAGTACAATGACAAAATCGACTTTTTCAAATCAGGCCGTCCCATACTGCCTCCGGTGGACTGCGCAGACTGAGGAGTGGGAGATACAGGCGATTTGACAGCGGGTTTAGGCTGGTTAAACTGTGTCTGTGACTGAGTCTGAGACTGTAACTGACTAGACTGAGTCTGGTTAGACTTTGTGGAGGACGAAATGAAAGACCCAAAGTCATCAAAACTGCTGGAGGTCTTGGAGGGAACTTTGGGTGGTTGATTGTGTGCAGGAGTGTTGTGTGCATGTCCACTATGTGCAGTACCATGTGAATTCTGTCCACTACTAGACTGTGATGTAGTAACATTGTGTGCAGCATTCTGGGTGGATTTTGACACGCCAGGATTTGGAGGACCTCCTGCCGCCCACTTCTTCATGTCATACTTTGTTCTTATAAAGTTTTCAATCTTCAGTTCGTTTGGGATGTAAGCGTCTGGCAATTTGTTCTCCCAGTAGGCGTTACACTTTTCGTTTCCCCACCTCACCATCAGCTCGATCTGCTCGTCCGTCCAGGCGTCGAGATCCACGGACTTGACCTTGGAGATGTGGGTGCCCATGCTTCTGTGGATGCCCGAACACCTAATGCAAATGAAACACCCGAGGTTCCAGGAGGCCCAGCGCGGGTTTTTGGACGTTTTGCAGTCGACACATGTTTTGTTGGGGTTTTCTTTGAGGAGCTGGCGGAGAATCGCCTTGTGCTGCTCGGAGTGGACCTTTTTACTCGAGGGGAGGGGTCTGCTCATGGGAAAAACAGGTGTTGAAATTTTACTTTTTCAACAAAACAGAAAGATGTTGAGATTAGATTGTGAGACTGTGAGATGTATGAGAGATTTGTGGGATTGTGAGATTGTGAGATTGTGAGATGTATGAGATTTATGAGATGAGATTATTTATAAGAGTCAAAGATTTATGATTCAAAGATTTATGATTCAAAGATTTATGAGATTTACAATGATTATGAGGTTCAATTTACAAGATTTATGAGATTCAAATTTACAAGATTTGAGACTCAGATTTATACAGATGTAGATCATAATTGGAGTTTACGCTATTGATGTACGAAATATCGAATGAAGGTGATTAGAAGGAATGAATGGAGTAATGGAGGAAGAAGTGGTGATAGCAAAGTGAATGTTGATTGCTGCGAATATGCAGGATAACAAGGAAGCGAAATTGCAATCTGGCATAGAATAAAACAATTGACAAACAATTGACAAACAATTGAGCGGAGCGAAATTGTTTGAGTGTTCAGAAGTGTTGAAGTGTTCAGAAGTGTTAAGTGTTCAGAGTGTTAAGTGTTCAGAAGTGTTGAAATGCTCAGAAGTGTTCATATATGTTCAAATCTTCATAAATGTTCAAATGTTCATAAAGGTTCAAGTGTTCATGAACTTCACAAACTTTCAAATCTTCACAAATGCTCAGAAGTGTTCATAAATCTTCATAAATCTTCACAAATCTTAATAAATCTTCATAAATCTCCACAAATGTTCGCTGATTTTTGTTAAGTGACAACTTACCGACAATTTCTCGAAAATTGCATCTTTTTTGTCATTTTTGCGTAATCCTCATACCCGCTTACCCCTGCAAAAACAACCAAGGGCTTGTTTTAAGGAGACCGAATTGACGCCATTGTATTCGGTGACTCCTCTTTAGTATACTCGGTGGGTATGGAGGTTGGAGGATCGGGAGGTGCAGATTAATTTGTGTTTTTCGACGGTATGATATTTACGCACAATTGCGTAGCGAGAAGACTAGAGCTAAGAGTGAGAGTGAAGAATAGAAGAACGGTGTAAAAAGATAAAACGGTACAAATAAATCAACTAGTGTCACCAGATCATAATTTTCAGCACGTTTCTATTAAGAACTCAGTTTTCATTGGTGAAAGGTGTAGGCTACCAGGAAACTGCGCCCAAAAATGCCAACAATTGACTGTCTAACACTAATGGTGTTGACCATAAGTATTTGGTCGAGGTAGTGAGATCAGAGAAGAGATATAGAAAGGTGTAAAAAGAGATAAAATAGATAAAAGAGAATGATAAGAGAATGATAAGAGAATGATAAGAGAAAGATAAGAGAAAGATAGAAGAAAGATAAGAGAGAAATAGTGGGAAAGGTAAGTGAGAAAAAGTGAGAAAGATTAAGAGAACAAGAGATAAAAGAGAAAATTGGAGATTTTTTTTTCGCCTCTCTTTGGCTTGTGTCATACAATATGTGGTACCTTAACCACATCTTGTCTCAAGTTGATTCTAGTGATGTCACCTCAGCCTCAAATGTTCTACACCTTGACACTCAAAACACTTCTCAATTCGTTGTTCCTAAAACGAACTTGATCTGGATTGTAGCAGATTAAGAGTCTAGAACAAAGGCTGAGTTGAATGACGACGCACTCAGTATAGTCTTTCCACAAAGTATCTCAAGTATCTCTAAGTATCCCTAAGTATCTCTGTAAGTCTCTTTGTAGTATCTCTGTCTCTTTGTAAGTCTCTAAGTATCTCTAAGTACCTCTAAGTATCTCTAAGTATCTCTGTAAGTCTCTACTATCTCATTATCAGTGTTGAAGCTTCTATTTCACGTGATTTCGTATATCGATGCACGATGACGACACGCGGAATACTTTTCCGCATCTAAAATAAGAAGTACAGCACAATCACATAAATATCTTAGTGTCTCCCAATTGTAGTATCCACAAGTATCCACAATCCACGACATACAATCCCGACAAACAATCCAAGCATCTACTGTTCGCAAGCGAACCGAGTAGTCGTTTGGAATGTCGGCTGATCGAAACTCCACGTGACAGATCGTATCTAGTTTGTGTAGCCATGGTATGTAAAATCGGATGTTCCAATCATGCGATAAAAACTCGTCAGAGCGATAAGCCACATGGTAGAGATGGCAGAGAACAAGTGAAGGTGAAGAAAGGACTAGAAAAGATTGAAATAGAGATAAAAAGTGAGAGGAAGGTAGAATATGAAAAGGTGAGATGTGAAAAGATGAATGAAAAGTGAATTGAATGAATTGTGAATTGAAAGTGAATGAAAAGTAAAGGAAATGTGAAAAGTTGAAATGAAGAAAAGTTGAAAAGATGAAAAGTTGAAAAGATGAAAAGTTCAACTTTGAAAAACCTTTAAGAAAGAACCTTTAACCTCATCCTTAAAGTACAATCAAGATGGTGAAAATTAGCGAGATATGACAATGAGGACAATATGACCATGAGCAAAGACTATGACCATGAGTGAAGCGAATGGCCATGAACAGTCAAACAGTCAGCCCAATAGTCACCACAACCACTAACGTCAACCAATGTACCAATTCAACAGATAAGAAATTAGAAGAGAACGATAAATTGTACCTACCAGAATACTTACCACAGCAAATTGTACCACAGCAAATTGTACCACAGCAAATTCAGAGAAGTGAGCAGAGTTGACAGAGCAATTGAATACAGAAATTGAGCAGAGCAGAGCAAATGCAGACTGAACAGAATTTAACAAATTGTTAACAAATTGTTAACACTTTTAACAGTATCTGACCATTACCAAAACAACACCCCTTTTTGCACTTACAACATAGAACTTTCTGTTCCTGACCTTTTATGTGGTACGTTTTGTGGTATTTGGTTCTGTGGTTGGTCTGTGTGTGCTCTTTGTGGTGGTTTGTACACGTGCTCCGTCACGCTTTTCCCACGTGTTTTCTTCTGGGTGACTAACACGTGACTTCTACCACGCTTCCTTCCCGTGACTTTCATGGATAAAATGTCATCAAAAAAAGGTGAAACGGAACCATGAACAAGCCCTCTACGAAGAACGAGGGCTGCGGTCATGCGGGCCCGCGGTACTACACACTCGAGGAGGTGCTCCAGCACCAAAGCACCACAGATCTCTGGATGACGATATTCAACAAGGTGTACAACGTGACGGACTTTGCACACGACCACCCTGGCGGCGTGGAAGTATTGTACGAGTGCGGCGGGGTGGACGCGACGGAAGCGTTTGAGGACGTGGCGCACTCCAACGACGCGGTGAACATGCTCGCGCCCTACTACGTGGGCGACGTCCAGCCCAGCGAGCAAAAGAGATACAACAAGGTGCGAATACCCAAGGATATCGACACTGAAAAGGAGCTGTACCGGTTTGTGATACTGAAGAAAAAGAAGAAACAGATCCGCAAGTTGTTGAAGGGCTTGGCCTTTGTGTCGTTGGTGTGTTTTGTCGTGGTGATGGCCTTCCTATTTATTGGTTTGCAAAAGATAAAGTGGAGTTATCACATCAGTCATAATTGAAAGAGGATTTAAGAGAATGGAAGAGAAGGAGATGTTGAAGAGAAGAGAGAACAGAGAAGACAAGAAGATGTTGAGAAGAGGATGATGTGAAGAGAGAATAGTGATGATGTGAAGAGAGAAGTGAAGAAGAATGATCATGGAAGAATCGGTTGGTTCTCTTGCATGGCTGGTTCTGGTAATCAGCTCAATTAGCATTAGCAATACGTTGCAGCATGGATGTAGAATAGTGGACATTGTACGACAGTACGCGTACAGCGACGTACAATAGCAATGAGCGATTGTACGTACATTTGTACATATTGTATAAATACATACGGAAATGATGTAGAGAAGTAGTGGAGTAGATGAAGGAGTAGATGAAGAAGTGGAGTAGATGAAGAAGTGGAGTAGATGAAGTAAAGAAGAGGTTGAAGGGGAGAAGTGGATGTGACAAAAGTAGAGGGAGTAAAAGTAGAGGGGAAGTAGGGGAAGTAGAACAAGAAGTAAAGCGGAGAACTACAAAAAACACTACAAAAAACACTAAAAACAGTGAAAAATTCAAGGAGGAATTGGGGGTAAATAAGATTTGAATAATAAAGAGGACAGAAATAGAATGAAATGAATTTGGGAAAAATAAGATGCTGATTTGACTTTCGGATTATCTCGGACAAGAGGGCGTACAGGATGTAGGCGTAGGACATAGGGTGGGTTGAGGTGATGAAGTGCATATTTCCCCGCCTGAAGCAAAAGTGATTGGGTGTCTATAGTTTGGTAGTTTGGTAGTTGACTTTTGATTTGACTTCTTTGGCTTTAACTTCTTTGGTAACTTCTTTGGCTTTAACTTTGGCTGGTTTGACTTTTACTTTTTTGGGTTGATAATTTGGAAACAACCCCTCGAGCAGTTTGATGGCTAAAAATTTATTGTTCTCTATTGTTCCCCTGAGTCTTTGTTGCTCACAATAAAACGTAGCAAGCGAACGTTTGGAGTAGACAGTATAGCTAGCTTGCTAGCTATACTGGTTAAGACTAGCTTTACTAGTCTTTAGCTCTACTAGCCTCTAACTCTACTAGTCTCTGTATCTACTAGCTCACTATCTAAGCTACACCATCTGAAGCATCCTCACCTGAAAATTTCCTAATGGGGAAGAAAAAATAAGCCCGATACGGGGGTCGAACCCGTAGCCTTTTGATGTCCTTGTTAAGAGTCAAACGCTCTACCGATTGAGCTAACCAGGCATTATTGAGGGAGATAGTTTTGTAGAGAGTTTAGAGAACTTCAAGATTTTGAGCTTTGGTCCGAATTAGGAAATTTAAAGACCTGAGATCTTCTGGAGGTGGAGGTATTTATAAGTTAAGTTGAGAAGTTGAAATGCAAAGTTGAGAAGTTGAGATATACGACAATACCCCCTATATTCTACAAGATCCAAAGTTATGTACAAAGTAGTGTACAAAGTAGTGTATGTTAGACGAGACAGACTGGGGTTGAGTACGAAAGTCTGAAAGATTAACTAGACTAACTGAGACTAACTAGACTAACTGAGACTAGCTGAGACTAACTGAAAGACTAAAACACTGTAGGAGCTGACTCAGGCTTCAGGACTATGCTCTCTGCGAAATGTATTGTTTATGTATTGTTTCGGCTCACACACCTCCCTTTTCCGAAAGCATCGGCTAATGTTGGAGAGCCAACGTCTGAAACAATAGAAATAGGAGAGCAGAGCGTAGATGAGCGTAGATGAGCGAAGCGAATCTACGCGTTGTAATTAGGTGGTTGTGAAGTTAGTTAGTTAAGAGTTAGTTAAGAGTTGTTAGTTACGAGTTACTAGCTACGAAATCGAGATGGAATAGACAGTACAAACAGTGTACTGAAATATTGGTAGTCTGGATATTTTAAAATTTCACCAATTTTTCCCATAATGTTACAATGGGAGAAAATAACGGAAATTGTATCAGGGACATTCCGCTCATTGTAGTGACGGCGAATTGTAATTGAAGATGCCGAAAGGCATTTGTCTTTCGCATCTTTCTGTACCCTCTTTCTGTACCCTCTTTCTATTGCCATTTTTTCACTTATCAATTTTCACTTATCTACCATGCTTTCAATTTTCTAACCCCATCTTTCCCATCTTTCTATTCCCATTCTTATTGACCATTGACCATTTCACCTTTTTATTTTCCTCTCTATTTCCTTTATTTTCCTCCTTCGATTGCTGTTTCACTTGATTATGGACTAGGCTCATGGCTTTGGATACGCACTTACCTGCGTCCTATAAGTACCAATCCTTCGACCCCCTAATGCTGTTCTTCAATGCTTTTACTTCGGATACATCGGCGGAAAGTACCCAGTAAGATGAATGCTTGTTCCTTATAATTCTGAAAGACCGTTCCCAATTGGGAAATTCCCGATTGGGTAACAATGCCCTCCATCCAACTTGAGCACTGTGTTTTCGGTTACAATCAAGGGTGATGCGGTGGCTCAATGGTAGAGTTTTGGATTCCAAACCCAACGGTTGCAGGTTCGATTCCTGTCCGTGTCAATCCTTCTTTTTTTTCCAGAACAACGAGCGAAGCGAGTGTTCTGGTAGATCATAGTTCTTCCTTAGTTCTTATCAGTTCTTATCAGTTCTTGTCAGTTTTTCTTTTATTAGTTGGTAGATCTCCTATCACTAAGTTTCTTAGTTCTGAACAATTGAGCGCAGCGAAATTGTTCACTTATTCTGTCTTATCAAACAATTAACAATTAACAATTTCGCTGCGCTCAATTGTTAATTGATTAATTGTTAATGTCCGACGAAGAATTCTACAGCGACGAATCCTACGAATTCGAATTCGAAGAAGACGACGATGCCGAGTCCACCACCTCCGAACAGCCCAGCACCACCCTCGAATCCATCTACTACAATGCCAAAGGGTTAAAGTACGACGATTCTGCTGCTGCCATCGAGGCACTCCGCAAAATCACGCAAACCACGCCCTCGGTGGAGGACCGCAAGTACGTGTTCAAGGCCCACAAGCAATTGGTCAAGATCCCGTTCCACAACGGGGATTTGGACGCTGCAAAGTCCGCGTTTTTCGACTTGTTGGTGGTGCTTCCTCTGGTGGAGGGCACCTATGGAGAGGATTCCATGAACAAAATGGTGAACAATCTTTCGACTGCCCCGAGTGCGGCGTTTGTAAATGAGTTGTACGATGCGGTAATGGATGTTTTGGACAAAGGGACGTTGGTTTCTTCGGGATACGATCGGTTGTGGTTGAGAATAAATGTGAATAGAATGCGCCAGTATTTGGTGGAGTTGGAGGGTGAGGGAAGAAGAAAAGAAGAAAAGGTGGATGATGGAAATGATGAAAAGATGGATGATGGAAGTAATGAAAAGAATGAAAAGAATGATGGAGATGTGAAAGATAATACTCAAGATAATACTCAAGATAATACTCAAGATACTCAAGATATGACTATAGAAGACAACAAACAAACACTTCTTCGACTCTCTCAAATCATACAATCAACTCGAGATAAACTCGATCAAGTTTCCGAATTCAATCGCAAACAATTCCAACTCGATGTACTTGCTGGAGAAATCGAGTACCTTTCGCATTGTCCCCTCAACATCCCCAAACTTTCCCATTTATACAAACAGTGTATGGAAATCATCTCTGCGGTCTCACACCCCCGTCTCATTGGAGTCATCCAAGAATGTGGGGCCAAGCTTGCGTTCTACAAAGGAAACTACGAAAAAGCCCGGCTTGAATTTTACGATTCATTCAACAGTTATGATGAGGCAGGGTCCCCCCTCAAGAAAAAAATACTCAAGTACCTCACGCTATGTGCACTATTGACCGAGAACCAGTTCAATCCCTTCGAGTCGCAGGAAACCAGTACGTATGCCACGCTCCCCGAATACGCTCTTTTGTTGAAGCTTATAAGGGCGTACGACGACGCCGATTTACCAGGACTCATTGCGGTGATTGACACGATTCGGGCACTGGATGCGTTGGCAACAGATGATATATTCGTGAGGGCATCGCACCAGATAGTGGTGAATTTGAAGGCCCGTCTGGTGAGAAATTACATGAAGGCATACCGCACCATCCGCTTTGACTTTCTCATGGAAAAGTTGCAGTTGTCGCAGCTCGAGTTGGAAAACTTGTTGAGGCGGCTCTTGGTGACGGGGAAGCTCGAGAATGTCAAGTTGGACTTTTTGGAGGGCATTGCAATCACAGATGCCAAGTCACCGCTTTTTCCATTGTCGTTGAGTCCAAGAGATATTCACTACAATATGAAGATGGCAGCGGTGGTGGATGTGGACGAGGACAGGAAAAAGCGCAGGGATGGATACGATAGGTTCTTGTTCCTGGTGGAAAGACCGGCAAATGACGTGGACCGCTTCAAGTTGGTGGAAAGCTGGTTCCTGTACTTGCACCTGTGTGTGCCCCCGCCGGTGATGAATGAAATGTCCCAGAAGGACCAGGTTGCAAGCGAGCAAAAGGCAGAGTTGGTGGATGTAAAGACGGATGTGAATGACGAGAGCGTGCAGAATACACAAACGGGGATCTTGAGCTCGACAATAGAACATGAGGAGGAGGAGGTGGTGATGTCGCAGAAATTGGAGAGGGAGGTGTTTTTGGAGAATTGGTTGGGGGAGTTGGGGGAGTATTATGGGGGTTTAGTGAGCCAATAGCGAGCATAGCGGCAATGAGCGAAGCGAATGCTCGCTATGGTCGCTATTGGCTGTTCGTGTATCTTTCACAACAATTCGCTCCGCGAATTGTTGTGAATTAAGTGAGTTTATGAGGAATTACTTGCTACTGTTGCTATGAATTTTTATGTCAACTGAACAAATCGCTCCGCTAATTGAATAGGATTTTATGAGGAATGCTCGCTATTGTTATTGGATGTCATATCTTACAACAATTCGCTTCGTAAATTGTTGTGAATCAAGTGAGTTTGTGAGAATAACTCGCTATTGTCGCTATCGACTGTTCATGTATCTTGTGAACAATCGCGAATAGTTGTGAATTAAACAATGCAAAGTGAGGAAGTGAATGTTCGCTATTGATACTAATGACTGTTCGAATATCATGAACACCAATTCGCGCGAATATGAATTAAGTGAGTTTATCGAGCACAGAACAGATCAATTCTCAACTGAACAACGAGCCCAAGAGGGGATTTTGATGAAAATAGCTAATTATGAATGAATGTTGGGTACGGTAGGGGCGTAGACAAATATTTTCAAAGTACACCCGGAATGTTCTCATACTGACACCCGGAATGCACGATTCGTATTATTTAGAAATATGGTCGCATACATCGACGATTCTGTTTACTCTAATTCTCAAATCGCTTTCCAACAATCCTTCGCTGTTTTTGCGTGTAACTAACATACCACTGTGTAACTAACATACCACCACATATAAAAGAGGTGAAAAACAGACTTGAAAAAAGTAGAACACTTTTAATGTATGTTTTGATGATTCCATTATGATTAGTATTTATGCGTTATCGTCATGATACTTCCAACGGAAGGAGCTTGAAATCAACTAACACGAAATGATGTGGAATATCATAGATCCATACTAACTTTTAGAGGAAAGAAGAGATGGAAGAGAGATGAGATGAGGGAGAGGATGTGATGAGGGAGAGGATGTGATGAGAGGGAGGTGAATAGAAGGAGAATAGAAGGAGAAGTGAAGAGAAGGTCGGGACATGAGATGCCGGGAAGAAAACGGAACTTTTCTTGTCAAGTGTAGTTGTAATTGAGCGTAAAGTGTTGGGGTGAGTGGACATGAGGGTCCTTTTGACGTGATGGAAGAACGTTAACTTTTTCCTTGATATGGGGAGAAATATGTCCAATTCTTCCCCAATGTTGACAAAACTAGTGGAGTTCTTATGAGATGAGCAGTGAATTCTGTGAGCAACTAGTAAAAACTACACCCTGGTTGAATCAAGTCCTCTTATTCATGGTCCTTAGGAACAAAAAAATGATTCCGCCCAGGATCGAACTGGGGACGTTCTGCGTGTTAAGCAGATGCCATAACCAACTAGACCACGCAACCATTTGTTGAGGAAAAGTCTTGGTACGTAATCATCACAGCGAAGGTGAAAAATGGTTATGAGCCCTGATTACGTAATATGAACTTCCCTATCCCAATATGTGCCTAAAAACTGTTGTCTCATTACTTGAATCGGCTTCAGTTATATAAGTGTCAAGTTCAAGTGTCAGGTCAAGTGTCAAGATCGTGTAGAATAGCCTTGGTGTAAATTTTTGGAAAGAATAATCTTGTGTACAATTCTATTTCCAATCACTGAATCGACCCATATATTTTATCAACAGATGTGAGAACCTTAAGTTTGATAGGTTGGGGAACCCTAATCTAATCTGATCTTCTTAGCAGGATACCATATCCATCACTTGCGAACCTAAATGAATCGGATCTGATCGAAGCTCAAAGGTTAACTCAGATTCGAAGCTCAAAATAAGCACAAGCTCAGAACAACCCAGAAGCCAGAACAACCTAGAAGCCAAAACACCCAGAAGCCAGAACAAGTCAAAAAAGCTCACATCATCGAATAACAAACCACTTTGAAAGCACTTCTCCTGCGACTACTTCTCCTGCGACTACTGCTAATTGTTCTTCCGGACCTACGCTCAGCCTATGTACATTTTCATTAGAGAGACGTGTATTTATGACAAGGCGAATCTGATCAAAATCCGATTCGCAGTAAAAGAGGAGTCTTCAAGCGGTATGTATACGACTTGGCAGCGAAACAACGGGAAAGGAATGCGCTCAATGCAGTCGCATGAGTCTATGTCCTTTTAAATCGAAGTGAAAATAGAGAACTTTTGTATGCATCGGGTGGTTTGAAGTACCGGAATAATTGCAATAATATTCGTTCACTCAAAACATGTATGCCAATGGGATAAGAACCAAGGCGTACACAGATGCACCCATCACACCAGCAGCACCCTCGTAAATGGAAGCAGATGGGGTAGCAGATGTACCCGTGGTGGTACCGTTGGTGGTACCGTTAGTAGCAGGGCTAGTAACAACAGCAGACGAGGCTGGGGTGGTGGCGACGGAAGAAGAAACTGGGGTGGAACCAGTGGTGACAGCAGCAGCAGTGTTGGGGGAAGTGGAGGCACCAGTACCGGTAGCAACAGAAGAAGTCAAAGCGGTAGCAGCGGAGGTGACACCAGTAGCAGCAGAAGTCACACCAGTAGCAACACCAGTGGAAACAGCAGAGGTAGCTGGGGTGGCAGCAGAAGTAGCTGGGCTAGAAGCAGCAGAAGCTGGGGTACCGGAAGCAGCAGAAGTGGCTGGGGTAGCAGCGGAGGTGGCTGGGCTAGAAGCAGCGGAAGCTGGGGTACCGGAAGCAGCAGAAGTAGCTGGGGTAGCAGCAGAAGTAGCTGGGCTAGAAGCAGCGGAAGCTGGGGTACCGGAAGCAGCAGAAGTAGCTGGGGTAGCAGCGGAGGTGGCTGGGGTACCGGTAGCAGCAGAGGTAGCTGGGGTAGCAGCAGAAGTGGCTGGGGTAGCGGCACTAGAAACAGCAGAAGAAGCTGGGGTGGCAGCAGAGGTAACGGCTCTAGCAGTACCAGTGGTGGCAGAGGTGGCAACGTTGGAAGCGGTGCTTGGGGTAACGGTGGCAGAACCAGACTCAGGACAGTAAGTGGTGTAGTCAGTCTGGACGCTCTGCACAGTCACAACAACGTTGGAACCGGTACCGGTGGTGGCAGAAGTGACAGCAGAGGTCACAGCAGAAGAAGCACCGGTGGTGACAGCACGGGTGGTACCTGGAGCAGAAGAGGAACCACCAACGGTCTGGGTGCTACCAACGGTAACAGTACCCTCAGAAGAAGAGGAGACAGCGTTGGTAACTGGGGTAGTAGCAGCAGTAGCTGGGGAAGAAGTCGAAGCCTTAGCAGTAGAGGCTGGGACACCAGAGCTGGCTGGGGTGCTCGAAGCTGGCACAGAGCTGGAAGCCTTCACAGTGGAAGAGGCTGGGACAGCAGCGCTGGTGGCTGGAGAGCTAGAAGCTGGGGAGCTGGAAGCAGAAGCAACGACACCAGAGCTGGAAACCTTGGCGCTGGAAGTGGCAACAACAGCGTTGGTCACTGGAGTGGTGGAGCTAGCTGGGACAGCAGAGCTGGACACCTTGCTGCTAGTGGCAGCAACACTGCTGGAGGCTGGGGTAGCGGTAGCAGAACCAGACTCTGGGCAGTAAGTGGTGTAGTCAGTCTGAACACTGCTCACAACGACGGTGGCATCGGAACCAGTCGAAGAAGCGGCGCTGGAAGTGACAGAAGCACTGGATCCAACAACAGTTGCCTTGGAAGTGGTGGCAGAGCTAGAAGCTGGGGTGCTGGAAGCAGAGCTAGAAGCTGGAGTGCTGGAAGCAGAGCTAGAAGCTGGGGTGCTGGAAGCGGAGCTGGAGACTCTGGTGCTAGAAGCTGGGGTGCTGGAAGCAGAGCTCGAAGCTGGAGTGCTAGAAGCAGAGCTAGAAGCTGGGGTGCTAGAGCTAGAGGCTCTGGTGCTAGAAGCGGAGCTAGAAGCTGGGGTGCTGGAAGAGCTTGCAGCAGCAGTAACTGGAGAAGTGGTAGCTGCGGAAGAAGAAGCTCTAACACTGGAAGAAGCAGCGGTGGTAGCTCTGCTGGAAGTGGTAGCAGCAGAAGAAGAAGCTGGAGCACTGGAAGAAGCTCTGGTGCTGCTGGACTGGGAAGTAGCAGCGACCGAGGAAGAAGCAGCTCTAGTTGCAACAGTAGCTGCGGAAGTGGTAGCAGGCTTAGAGCTGGAGCTGGTGGTCTGCTGAGCGGCAACACTGGTTGCGGCCTTGGCAGTGGTAGACTGCTTAGCAGTGTCGGTTAAAGGACAGTAAGTGGTGTACGAAGTTTCGACACCCTCGACAGTAACAGTAGCAGCTGCGGCTGGAGCAGCGAGCGCAGAGGTAGCTAAGGCAGCCACGGAGACCAAGATTTTGAAGTGCATATTAACGAAAGTAGTGAGTTGGACTTGCTCTGAAGACTGGAAAAGCCATCATAAAGCGAGGCCCTCTTTATATATGTTTCAAAATAGGGATTACGATTGAGTGGTTGCACAAGAGCGCTTGTTACCTAATCAGTATCGTAACCGAAAGTCGCCTATAGATTTGATACATGATAACCATTAGACGGACCAAAAATAGTCTATTTCGAAATAATAAACTCTGGAAGAAGAAGTCTCTTGTTTCAGGAAAAGTAACAAAAACCAACTTGGTAGTGGTGGACCCCAGGCTCAGCACAAAGAGGCGGGCTTCACGGAACATAGCCGAAAAGTGTATAGGGCACTTTTTGAGTATGTAGATTTCCGCACAGATGGAAAATCAATCGCTTAGATGAACCCTATCGGCAAAGTATCTTCACGTATCTTCATCGAAGTGAGACAAGTGTAGAAGCGACCCATTGACAAGACTTTGTGTTTTGGGGCGATACGTCAATCTTGCCTTCAAGTCAGCATTCCCAAGTTGGCATTCCCAAGATAGCTGAATGTTAGGGTGAGCCCTGCCTGTCAAACGCGGTCATGGAGTAACACCAAAGAATGTAGACACGCTCGAGGGAAGGAAAAAATAACACGCTCCAAGTCATGTGAACACTCACAGAAAAATTGAGCACCGTTGAGAATCGTTTGATGACCGTCAAAAATCCTAAAAGCTTGTTGAAGAAATTGACCTAATTTCATCTTGAAGTACTTGAGGCTTTCGCTTGCGCTAAATCCACTGCTATTATTGTTTTCCAGTGTTTTACCCTATTTTTTACAGTCACTGTTAAGGTTTTCTCAGCACACTGCCTGGCACTAGTTTACGGCACTTTTTGGTGCCCCACCTTCTTCAATGTTAGCATACCGACGGATTGGGTGCCTCGGCAGGCAATTGGGTGTACCGGCAGACAATTGGGTGCCTCGGCAGGCAATTGGGTGTACCGGCAGACAATTGGGTGCAGCTAAGCCGTAGGGTGTAGATTGTGTTCCGTTCACAATGTGTACCCACAGCCCGAGAGAATGTTGCAAAGAAAATAGTGGCGGAAAAGCTCAGCGTGTGCTATTTTTGTTCCCGATTGACGGATTTTTATTCGTACAAAAACAACTTTTTGTTGCAAAAATGAACAAGGATATTTTGTTGCAAAAGTTTTTGCCACAAATTATTTGTTGCAAAAGATTCCACCACATAATGATTTTTGCATCATAATAGGCGCTACCACTTTACGCGAGAATAGATCTTGTTATTGGAGTACAAACCATGTCTATTGTTAAAAACACGTTGGCGATATGACAATAAAGTTGAGAGGTTCCAAGAGATGCTCTTGAGGTCTTGATGTAATTGACAAAAGACTAGAACGAAAAGACTAGACGGAAGACTACACACAAGATTAGACTTCAGACTAGACAAGACTAGACAAGACTAGACAAGACTAGAAGGCTAGAAGGCTAGAAAAGACTGGCTAGAAAAGACTAAAAGACTAGACAAGGCTAGACAAAGAATACAAGACTAGATTTCACAAGACTTACAAGACTAGACAAAGAATACAAGACTAGATTTCACAAGACTTACAAGACTAGACCAGAGACCCTTATTCAAGACAATAACGACCACTACCAGCTGCCCAGGGTCTCGTATTACTACATCAGTCTCGTGTATCTAGCGTTGTGCAGGCTCCTAGAATAGATTCTACGCAAGGGTCAACGAAGTATTATTAGATTATAAGCGGTATTTACCAAACGAGGGCGCTCAAGCAACGAGTGCTGTGCCAAAATGGAAGTGTAATGAAGTGGAGGCCGGCTCGTACTTCGAGAGCGAACAGATTCGCTTGGCGAGACCTAAAAAATGGAAATCCCACTCGAGGTACGCGCGCGCTTTCACAGCTGCCACCCAAAAAATACACCAACTTCTCGTCTAGGCAATAATTTTCGCGTCATCACCAAATAAGGTTTGATTCATGATTCCAGATGTTTACGTCGGCAAAGGTAGTCTTTTTTTAGACACCGTCCTCAAGTCATCAGGGTCTTAGATGGTGGGCAAGTTCGCTCAAGTTTTTGTGTGGTCTGTAAAAGACATTTTACTGTTAATTATACCAAACTTTTATTAACGGTATATATCTATATTACAGAATCAGTCGAAATGCGAAATGGTGTCGAAAACTCGAGGGTAATGACGAATGTTAATGTGTTGTAAATGAAAAATGAGGTCACCCTGTACCTCATCCACGAAGAAATGTGTCAATGCATTGGCACCTGTTCATCAAGCCCTAAGCTTAGATGAAGTAGGCCAATGGAAGCACAAGGGCGGCCAAGAAGGTAGCCTTGTTCTGGCCAGCAGCGTTGTCGTAAGTGGACACGAGGCTGGAGGATCCCTGGGCTCCGGTGGTGGCAGCAGTGCTGACAGTGTTACCAGAAGCAGTAGTGGATTGACCGGCGACACTGTTTGGAACACAAGTGGAGCAGGAAACAGTAGCCTCAGTGGTAGCACCACCAGTAGTGGCGGCACCAGTAGTGGCCTCAGTGGTGGCCTCACCAGTAGCTGGAGTAGCAGTGGTGGCCTCGCCGGTGGCTGGAGTAGCAGTGGTGGCCTCGCCAGTGGCTGGGGTAGCAGTGGTTCCCTCAGCGGAGCAAGTGGAGCAAGTGGCAGTAGCACCGGTAGTAGCCTCAGTGGTGGCCTCACCAGTAGCTGGAGTAGCAGTGGTGGCCTCGCCGGTGGCTGGAGTAGCAGTGGTAGCCTCGCCAGTAGCTGGGGTGGCAGTGGTAGCCTCACCAGTAGCTGGGGTAGTTGCCTCACCAGTGGTAGCCTCACCAGTAGCTGGAGTGCCAGAAGCACCCGATGTAACTGGGCACCAAGTGGTGTAGGAAGTGGCGACACCGTTGGTAGTCACGGTGGTCTCACCCAAGGTGGCTGGACCAGTAGAAGTGACACACTCATTGTTGGAGCAGACGGTGTGTGGGACAACCAGGGTAGTGGCAGCACGGCCAGTAGCTGGAGTAGTCTCAGCGGTGCCAGCGGTGGTACCGGTAGCTGGAGTAGCAGTACCTGCAGTGCCAGTAGCAGTGCCGGTAGCTGGGGTCTTAGCGGTACCAGTAGCTGGGGTAGCGGTTCCGGTGGCTGGGGTAGCAGTACCAGTAGCCTCAGAGGAAACTGGGCACCAAGTGGTGTAAGAAGTAGCGACACCGTTAGTGGTGACGGTAGTCTCACCCAAGGTGGCTGGGCCGGTGGTGGTAACACACTGGTTCTCAGTGCAGACGGTGATTGGAACAGTCAGGGTGGTGGCAGCACGGCCAGTGGCTGGGGTAGTCTCAGCAGTACCTGCGGTGGTACCGGTAGCACCAGTGGTGGCACCGGTAGTGGCCTCAGAGGAGACTGGGCACCAGGTGGTGTAAGAAGTGGCAACACCGTTAGAAGTGGTTGTGACGGCACCAAGGGTTGCTGGACCAGAGTAAGTGGAGCACCCGTTGGAGTCACAGTTAGTCACGGTAGCGGCAGAAGTGTAACCAGTTCCGGTGGTGGCGATCTTTGGAGAAGCAGTGCCGGCGGTACCGGTGGCGGTAGTGCCAGCAGCAGTTCCAGTAGCACCAGAAGAGACTGGGCACCAAGTGGTGTAGACAGTCTGGACACCGTTAGAAGTGGTAGTGACGGCACCAAGGGTTGCTGGACCAGAGTAAGTGGAGCACCCGTTGGAGTCACAAGTGGTCACGGTAGCGGCAGAAGTGTAACCAGTTCCGGTAGTGGCGATTCTTGGAGAAGCAGTGCCGGCGGTACCAGTGGCGGTAGTGCCAGTAGCAGTACCGGTAGCACCGCTAGAGACTGGGCACCAAGTGGTGTAGACAGTCTTGACACCGTTGGAAGTGGTAGTGACTGGACCAAGGGTAGCAGCACCGGTGTAGGTGGAGCACCCGTTGGAGCCACAAGAAGTGATGGTAGCCCTGGTAGTGGAGCCAGAGCCAGTAGCAGTGGCACCAGAACCAGTTGCGGTAGCACCACTAGACACTGGGCACCAGGTGGTGTACACGGTCAGGACACCATTGGTGGTGGTAGTGACGGTACTGATGGTGGCGGCACCAGTGTAAGTAGAGCAGACGGAGGCAGAGCAGATAGTGACGGTGGCATCGGAAGTGGAAGACACACCAGAGGAACCGGAACCAGAAGCAGTAGTGGATTGGTCAGCGACAGAACCCGAGACGGAGCCAGAGCCCGAAGCGGTGGAGGCGGTTGCAGAACCGGAGGAACCTGAACCAGAAGCAGAAGAGGAGGTGCTGTTGGAAGAGTCCGAGACGGAGAATCTGACACCGCTTGCGGTACCATCGAGGCTCTTTAATCTTGTGATGAAGTCATCGGTAGCGTCTCTCTTGTAGAGGTTGCTTCCCTCAGCGAATCTCTTTCTTGGAACGAAAGTGGAGTTTGAAGGGTTCAGGGAGTTTTGATCGACAGCAAAGAGCGGAACACCACCTTCCCTCTGGACAGTGATAGCTGGGATATTGATAACTCTTCCAGAGTTTCTAATATCGTTCCAGTATCTCTGGCCACCAGCCGAGGCGTAGTAGAAGATAGCTTCGTAGTTATTACGGTCAGTGTACGAAAAGGACACTGGCAAGCTACCTGGAATAGTGAAGGGACATTCGTCCAGCTCAAGGTTCACAGTAGCGACGGACTCACCGTTGACCAAACAGTCGACGGTGGTTGCAGCGACACTGGAAACAAGGGTTGAAGCGGTTAACGCGAGTGTAAAGTATGAAACCATTGTTGATGCTGAAGATGGAGAGAAATCACCAGGAATTGGGCCCTCTTTATGCTTTTTGGAAATGCAGCGGAATAGCTGCAAAATCCACTCATGTTTCCAAAAAAAAAAATCGCAGCATCAAAGATACCTGCAGGCACAAAACCGGAACTCTCTCAATTTTTCTGGTGCAGCGGTCGGAACTGGCAAGATCGAAAGCTTAAAGTTTCGGGCTGAGTGGATGGTGATGAGAGGATAAGAGAGAGGAGGGTGGATATAGAATGAATGAAGAGGAAGATGAAGAGTGTATGTGGTAAGAAGTAGAGTAGGAATAGAATAAGAAGAATACCAATAGAATAAGAAGGAAGAATAAGAAGAAGAATAGAAGGAAGAATAAGAAGGAAGAAAAGTATTGAGGGACTATCTGCAGGCAAATATAATTGCTAAGCTCACAACCCACATTCTTGGGATGTCGCAGAAAGCACACCACGACTACCAGCACTAGTTGATAGCAAGATGGGGGAATGTAGATGGTGAGTGTGTGAGTATTAGGGTTGTGTGGTGTAGAAGATGTCAGAAGTTTGTAAGAGAAGTAAAAGAGATGAGAAGTAAAAGAGAAGTAAAAGAGAAGTAAGACATAAGTAAGAGAAGAGATGAAGAGAGTGAAAGAAATGTTTGAAAGGGTTGGGTGCAGGATGTCTCACTAAATCAACTGAATGCAGGACCCAAACATTCGATTAGTTGAAGGAGTTGATTATTGAGCCCTCAACGTCGGCTGCACTTGATTCTGTTGCAGAGGCGCGCCGGGCCCCTAACCAGTAATAATTCCGGCGACAAGGCTCGCCATTGAACCCAAGGGCGAAGGTTTGGAAGGTGAAGAACAAGAGTAAGCTTAGGATTGATGAAGCGATAGCCGATGTTGTTTCAGCGATACAAACATGATTAGGAGACGAAAGGATAAAGTGAAGATTTCACATCCCTTGAACAATGATTTTGCGTCCGTAACCTTTACGATTGATCTAAGCACAAAAAGGCTGACAGGGGTGAAAATAAGACGAAAGAGTCAGAAATAGAGAGTACAGAAGATAGAGAATAGAAAATGGTAGAGAAGATTAGAAAATAGTAGAGAATAGAGAAGATTAGAGGAAGTAGTAGAGAGAATAAAATAGTAGTAAAGAAGAAAAATAGCAAGTAGTAGAGAAGAATAAGAATAAGATGTTCAGACAAAAGTGTATGAGTTTGAGAGTTGAGTTTGGAGTTTGAAGTTTGGGTAGGTTGAGAGCTTGTAGGTTTAGAGCTAGTAGTTTGGTCAGTGGCAGGTTGAGAGCTTGGTTGAAGGCTGAGGGAGGCTAAGTATTGGCTAAGTATTGGCTAAGAAAATGGGGGAAAAAGGCGAAGGGC
This sequence comes from Kodamaea kakaduensis, assembly GCA_030558435.1. Classification (NCBI taxonomy): domain Eukaryota; kingdom Fungi; phylum Ascomycota; class Pichiomycetes; order Serinales; family Debaryomycetaceae; genus Kodamaea; species Kodamaea kakaduensis. The sequence continues at coordinate 29,781 of JAJMSN010000045.1, forward strand.
ACTGCCCAATTTCATCCGTCTCGGTGCCTGAAAAATGACACTTTTTGTGTAGCAAACCCCCAAGACGGCTGGTTCCACTGCGCACCTAGCGACAGCAAGTAAGCGTTTTTTCCTCAAATTTCACAACCACCAACGTTAAAGTTTATCTGGCGTTGCGAATCCAATCGCCGAATACCGGTCCCAATCGAAAGCACTTTGCCCCCGGAATTTACCCGATTCAACATAAAGCATCTTAATTGGTGTGCGCTATAATTAATCGATCTACACCCTGTTCTACTCTGTTCTATTCTACTCTATTAACTCTAATTACTACTCTAATATTCGTATCTGAACACGAAGTTACAAGGTAAAAGTTAGAGTACAAAGAAGTACAAGAAAAGAGAAGGAGTAGAGAAGTAGAGAAATAGTAGAGAAATAGAAGTAGAGAAATAGAGAAATAGAGGAGAAATTGAGGAAATAGAGAAAGTAGGGAGAGAGTAGAAAAGGAGAATGGGAATGACCATGCTGGCTAACGAAGCTGTCGCTTCGTTAGTTCGTTATCTTCCTTGCCTCGAGTCACCAGTAGCCAAGGGAACTCGCATCCGAAATTGAAATTTTAAAGTTTAAGTGCAGTGAAAATGGGGGTAAGGTGCGTTCAAAGGGTTGAACACTAAAAATAGAGGTTGCTGGTAGAACGCTGAACGATCTTCCTAAAATTAGAACAATGTAATTATAGATAATGTCATAACCGATTAAGGAGAGTGAGGAGATTTGGTTGATTGAGAATTGATTGAGAATGGAGATTGAGGTTGAGATTGAGAAAAGATAGAAATTGGGGGAAATTTTAGGATTTCTGGGAATTCTGAGGATGAAAAGTGGGTTGAAGTGATCAGAACCTCACCCTGTCAGACAACTAGTTAGTAGTTAGTAGTAGTAGTTAGAAGTAGTAGTAGTAGTTAGAAGTAGTAGTTTGTAGTTAGTAGTAGTGGTAGTAGCAGTAGCAGTAGTTAATACTTAGTAGTAGCAGTAGTTAATACTTAGTAGTAATAGTAGTAGTCAGAAGTGTACCTTATGTTCTAGACAGTACGCGCTCAAAAAACCCCTGAACACGTCGATGGAACCACGCAACATCCAATACATCCGACTGAATAAGATTTGAGGAGAATAGTTAATTAGCGCGCATAAGGAGACTAGACGTTTCAGAGTTCCATTTTGCAACAGCTAATTTTGCAACAGCTCCTTTTTTCAGCCTTCACTGATTAGTCTTTGGTTAGCCTCACGGAGTGGTTCGGAGTGGTTAAGGAGTGGTTCGGAGTGGTTAAGGAGTGGTTACGGAGAGATGAACGTGTTCAAAGTATGTTTAAAGATGTACGTGTTCAAAGATTGTAAAACATGCTGAAAGTTCAGGCTCAAATTTGGAGTTAAAGAGGATAAGCGATGAGATGGTGATTAAGAGAATAAGAGATGGTGAATAAGAGATGGTGAATAAGAGATGGCGAAGATGGAATAAGAGATGGTGAAGATGGAATAAGAGATGGTGAAGATGGAATAAGAGATGGTGAAGATGGAATAAGATGGAATAAGATGGAATAAGATGAAATAAGATGGAATATGAATTGAACAAGTTGGAGAGAAGATACTCTACTCTTCACTTTCCATCTTCCTCCATCTTTCATCACGGTTTCTTTGACACCATCGATAGATTAGCACAAGCTTAGATGCTCGAGATTAGCTTGGAGCTAGAAGGTAACTGCAGCGAACACTGGATGAACATGGCGGAACTTAGAAGTTAGGGTGACAGAAGTTAGACAGTGGTGACAGAAGTTAGAGAGAAGTGACAGTTACAGAAGTGACAGAAGTAAGACAGAAGTTAGAGAGAGAAGTTGTCAGACAGAAGATGGGAGGAGGAGGGAGGAAAGGTAAAGAGAAGATAAGGTAGAAGGAAGAAAGGAATGAGTGAAAAAGGAAAGAATGAAGAAAGAAAGAGTACGAAAGAAAGAGTAGAAGAGTTGGAAGCAACTTCATCACTGCTTCGCTCATTACTGGGTGCAAGAATCATCGGTAACGAGCAACACAAGTACAAACAGTACAAGACGTACAAACGGAACTTACGAAGACGTACAAAGGGAGCACTGACGAAGACGCACAAGACGAAATTTCAGCATGTACACAGACGTACAATCAATATTTCACTTGTTGGCTACACAAACGGAGTGAAATTTAGCAAACGAGTGTCACCTGACCACTAGTCATTGTTACACCAGTCACTCTTGAATCGTCAAGACAATGATCATACAATACTAATCATACTAATACTGATCATGCCGAACACTAATCATGCCGAACACTAATCATACGGAATACTAATCATGCTATGAATAGTCTAACTTCTAAATTTATGCCTCATTTTGTCTGTTCATCGATGGCGAGCGATTGCATCAGCTGCTGCTGCTGAGAAGTCAACGCATCCTCATTAGTCCTGCACTATTCCAGTGTAAGTACTGACTCTCATTTTATCTACCAAGGTGTCGTGATTTCACTACCACTGATGATGAGTGAACTCATAAACGATTTCTTGTTCACTAATGCTTCTCATCAGTACTCATCTCATCGATGATAACAGCGAGTATATCAGTAATCAGCACTCATTGGTCTCTATCACTGTGCCTCACTATTCATCTAATTACCATTTTGATCACTAGTCTCTCTTGTTACTGTGTTTGGTCATCAGTATTCGCTCACCAGTACTCTATCTTGATAATGAGCAAAGCACTCTCTATTTCCACTATCAAGGTTGATTCGTTACGCTAATCTAATCTTTTACTGATAGTGAGCGAACTGAATTACCAGTAATCATCTAGTCTACTGATGATTCGCTCATTATCATTCTTACCTTCAAATCTACTATACTCGCTTCGCTCACTATCAGTACTCATGAGTCGCAGCGAATCAGGGTCTAGTAATAGTGAATTGTTAGTGCAAAGGGTTTGCTGATTTGCGACAAGATCAGAACACAGTGAGAAGATGTAGATAAGAGATAATATGGAAGATGAAATATGTAAGATAGAAGATAAAAGATAAAACAGATGATGTTTGTTTGACTATACTTGGTGGTTGGTTCTGGATGGTACACGCAATATGGGCGGAGAACAGTTTATGGAATGAGAGTAGTCAAAGGCCAAGTAGTGTCAAGTAAAATAAGTATTAGTATGCTTTCTTAATGCACCCTTCACCTTTGAATCTTCAAGAGGTGTTCAGGTATTGGGAACTTTCCTTTTTTTTCAGTAGTTCTAGTGTTGGAAGAGCAAAGTCCAGTAATCTTCACTAATGGTAACTACTACTACTACTGCTTAGAACTAGGGCTGAATCGTACTTTTTCGCAGCCAGGGTAAATGTCATACTGGCATGTAAAATACAGACCGATGTTTCTCGACTGCGGAGAGCGTTGGTGGGTTGGGAAAGAAGGGTGAGATTGGGGACATTGAGGAGAGTTTGTATGTGGTTTTGAATTGAGGAAAGAGGGTTGGGAAGGTGGTTTTTGGTGGGGTAAGCGGGTATGAGATTTACGCGGGAACGAACGAACGAGCGAAGCGAGTGAGTGAGTGAGTAGTGAGTGAGCGGTTCATGAGTGATTCGTGCGTGATTCATGAGTGATTCATAAGTGATTTTTAGAGAGAATGAGTAGTGAATGTTTTTAGAGAGAATGAGAAATTTTAGTGAAAGCGAAACTAGACTAATCAATGGACTGTTGAGCCAATGTTTGACTGATCAATGAATTGCGAGCGACCTAATACTCAGTTCTGAATGGAGAAATAGCTTATCGTATTTCACTGATTGTGTAGATGTTCATGAGTACTCATTCATGACATTTAGTCGAGGTGACAATAGAGGGAGATTGATTATCACTGATAATGAGGAATTATCAGCACTCATTATCTACCTCACTGATAATTCGTCCAATCATTAGTATTCAATATCAGTTCATTTTTAGCGAAAGGTATAAGTACATAGAGTCTTTGATGCATGGAAGATTATTCTGCCAAAGTAGCTCGTTAATAAGCTAAGTATAAGTTGTATAGACTACGTATTCCCTAACATTTAGTCTTATTATATATCTTCACTGATAACTCGCTTCAGTCATTATCAGTGTGATCATCATTTTCTACTACCACTGATGATTCACTATCATTAGTCTCTTACTGATACTGGATTTGCTTATTATCAGTTTTCATTATATATCTCTATCACTAATCTCTTCGCATTATCAGTCTAATCATTCTTACTACTGATAAATCGCTTCGCTCATTATCAACATTCATAATTAGCTTCTTACTATTACTGATAACTCGCTTCGGCATTATCAGTAATCATCTAATCTTCTGATAACTCGCTTCGCTCATTATCAGTCACATCTAATCATCTATTCTGCTGATAACTCGCTTCGCTCGTTATCACCTACAACACATCCGTTCTCTGCCTGAAAACATATCTATACCTCCTCTATCTCAAGGTGCCTCTAACTAGCCTTTGCCTATCACTCGATCTTCACCATCTCGCTCGATGTTTACTCGATCTTCCAAACATCTCGCTTCGCTCGTGTTTGGTTCCTCGATCTTTTATAAAAACCGCTCGACGTTTACTCGGTCTTCACCCTCGTGTTTGGTTCCTCGATCTTCATCAAAAATTGCTCAGTGATTTTTCAAAAAAAAAACGTCCGCTAATCTTCACTATCTTTTCACCAAAATGATACCAATCGAGCGATCTTTCACAATCAACATCTCGCTTCGCTCAATGTTATCTCACCATTTTACTTCCAAAAAATTGTCGATCTTTTTACCAAAAAAATTCACTCCATAAGATGTTCTTACCATCCCAACATCTCGCTTCGTTCGATGTTATTCTTTCACATCAACATCACCATCACATCGAGCGATGTTCGCTCGATGTTAAATGACTTCACTCGATGTTGATAACTTCACTCGATTTTAGATGACTCGCTCGATGTTGACTTCACTCGATTTTAGATGACTTAACTCAACGTTCTTTCACCATCAACATCACAATCACATCGAGCACATCTCGCTTCGCTCGATGTTTTGCTCTATGTGATTGTGATTATGGATTAAAATCCGCCAACCTCTTCTCATCCTTCTCCCCAATCTTATAATCATCCTCCCCACTCCAATCCACCACCACCTTCCTCTGCCCAGTCATGTCTGTATTCTTCAAAAACATCAGCCTCTCCCTCTGCCAGTTACCCAGCACGTCATCGAACGCCTTCCCCCACACTCTGTCGTACACCTTCTTTATCTTAGCGGCCTCCTTTTGTCTCACCTCCTCCAATGCCATCCACTCAATGTGTTTCAAGTCGTCCGACGACGGCTCGTAAATGTGCCAAATCACATAGTGCGGCAACCCAATCACCGAGTACCCCATTTGCTTGCTCAATTTCCCAAACGCCTCCGTTTCCGCATGCTTCTCAAACGAGAACGCCGGGAAATGCGAACCTGTTCTAAACACCCGCGCCTTGGTCAAGATCGACACCCCCCCAATTCCGTCCAACTCCATCTCCACCTCTGGGTCTCCATACGGATCACGTAAATACGCGAGATGTGGTCTCCAGGTCTGGTACTCGGCGTATCCCTCCACTATACAAGCATCTTCATCCAAGGTATCGGCAAGCTGCAACCCACCGTCACTTTCCTGCCACGAGTTGAGGTCATAGGGCTGCTGGTTGCCCAACCAGTCGGGGAGTGGACGCCACACATTGGGCACAATAATGTCCTTGCCATGGTGCATGAGATCCTCCAAGATCGTGGGCGGGACGGTCTCCACATCGGCGTCTCTCCAGTACACAAATGAGTGGTAGGGCTTGATGGCGACACTCCAGAGCCAGTTACGTGCACGTGCCATCAACTTTCTACGCGGGCCCTGGGCGGCAAAGCCGTGGCGGTCTGAAAAGCCCTGGCCAATGACCTGACCGAAATCCTTTTCGAAAATCTCGATCTCACCAAAGCGGTTTTTGGTGTTGGGGTCGGTCTGGATCTCGTTGAGGTGGCGCTTCAACTCGCCCATGGTATCGTCCAGCGAATCAGAAACAAGGAACGCAAGATCGATCAAGTTGTGTGGGTACGTAAGGTTGCGCATGTGGCCGAAAAACATGGGGAGATGCGCGGCAGCATCACGGAGGGGAACACAGAAGAGCACGCGCTCGTCGTACTGCCATCCGTTGGGGGATCCAGTGTAGTGGCCGAGATCGAAGTAGGAAACCAGCGGGATGTTGGAAAAGTCCGGCGAGTAGAGCCCGCGGCCGGTTAAAAGAAGCCGTATGACTGATAGCACGGCAATAACGGTGACAACAGCGCCGGTGATGCGGCCTTTGGACTTGGAGAGTACAGAGTCCGGTTTTTCCTCGTAGTCGTACGGGGTCATTTGGACGGTCTGTGGCATCGTGTTTGAAAAACAAAAAAAGAACAAGATCGAAACAAAACCACGAGCGAAGCGAGTGTTTTGTTTCGATCGCATAACAAAGCTCTAACAACGAGCAGCGCTCGTTGTTAGGTTATGTGATTATGACATTATGAAGTTATGTGAAGTTATGTCAAGTATTTGATGACATTTGATGACATTTGATGACATTTGATACTATATGTTGTTAACATTTGATATGTTAACATTATGAAGATTAAAATGGATTGACTGGATGTGTTGCGATACTACGACTTATGTTGCGAGTGAGGTAACTGAGTAGAGTACTTTGAAGAAGTTTGTTTTACCGTTGTACTTGTACAATTATACATTGTACACATTGTACTCTATTCTACACATTCTACATTCTACCTACGTTTACAGGTTCTACATACCTTCTACAGATTCTACATTCTAAGCGTTCATGACTTTGAGTAATGCTGCAACTTTAAGTTTATCGCACAGTAGTGTTGAAGTATGAAAAAGTGTTAGTAATAAAAGTGGTGTTGAAGTGTTGAAGTAAACTGTTAAGTATTCAAGTAATAAAGTAAGTGTGTATTTAATAAAGTAAGTATGTATTAAGAGTTGAAGACTGAAGTACTGAAACTACTATGAAGAGAGTCCTTAACGTTCGCTTCGTTTTAGGTCCTGCATACGTTGAATTTCATCGGTTGACAAGCGAACGCACCCCATAAGAATAGATTATTGCTCTGTACTCACTCTGTACTCTACTCTGTGTTTCTGCTCTATTCTCTACTCTATTCTCTACTCCATTCTCTACTCTTATTCTCTACTCTTAATTTGTAATTTATTCTATACTCTTATTCTATATTTTTATTCTCTATTCTATCTACTCAACAGTGGATGGAAAGTTTATTTGCTGAGTGCCGTTTTTTGTTTCTTTTCCTATCGAGATTCAATTGAGGGTTCAAAAGGTAGTCTTAGTTTGTGAGTTTGGTAGGTTCTTAGTAGTTAGTATTCTGTTTTTTGGTAGATTCTTAGTAGTCTTGTTAGTATTCTGTTTTTTGGTAGATTCTTTGTAGTATGTAAGTGATTCTTCTTGTCTTGAATATTCTTGATTATCAGACTCTTCAGTATTCTTCTTAATTCTAATCTCGATTGAAATTCCTTCTCGTTTATTCATGCCTTTTTTCGTTGGGTGCAAACGTTACAACAATGGTGAAAGTCGTTGGGCACATAATTAGAGAATGTGAGACCACAAAAGACCTTCATTAGTGAACGTTCCTTTGACAGATCTTTCATTAGTGAACGTTCCTTTGACAGACCTTTCAGTTTGGTTGCACAATTTGAAAAGTCATTATCTGATCCCATAACAATATTGTGTACCGTCATTAACACTCCAAGTTTATTGTAGCACTCCACGTTTGTGGTAGAGCCCTGTACGCTGAACTCATTTATTCTTGGGAAGTGTATGTGTTGTGGCGCGCTTGTACGTGTTGAATTATACAGATTAAGAGTCAATTACGTAATTGCTTATAAATAATACCACACTTTGGACAAGATGCCCAGCGTTGTCTGTGCCCCATGGGATGTCTGTGCCACCTTGAAGAGTCTGCGGTAGTATTGTTTAATGGCCAGGGAGGATTGTGCTTCGACTGGTTGTAGATCTCATTCTGTTGAATAAAAGTGAGTTTTGTAGTGGGCTCAAACAAGATCCCTTCTATACTCATATTTGAACTGCTTCTACGAGATTCACTCCATTGTGTAATTCTTGCTAGCTAGACTACTCGTACAGAATGTCTCCTACATCGAAATTTTTGCAGCCAGCGTAAATTCCATGCTGGCAGCGATAACTAAGAGTTTTGTATTTCCACCACCAAGAAATTTGAAGAGGCCGTAACTCGTGGTGGTGGTGGTGTCTGCTCAATAAACATACTGTGTACTTTAGATTGTTGAAAAAGGGCCGGAGAGTGCTTTTTGGTAGGGGTAAGCGGGTATGAAATTTACGCTTAGGTGATGGTAGAACGAATGTGAGCAGGAACATGAGTGAATGAGTGGTGTGGTTAATGTTAGCAAGCAAACATTCGTGATTGTGAACGTTAATATTAGCAAGCAAACATTCGATTGTGAACGGGTAATGTTAGCAAGCATTCGTGATTTAGTAAATGTTGAATGCGACGAATAATCGAAACTGTATTTACGAATTAGTGAATTGTGTAGTTTCTGACTCATTTGATAGAGAACTTCCCCTGCTCATTGTGGAGTATTCATTCTTACTCTTAGGTGAATATAGAATAAACTTTTCTTTGCCTGGTAAATTTGCTTTTGTACGTGCTTGACTGCAAGTCTTCGTGGATAAAGTTTACTCTATGGAACGTGGGTCTCCGACATCCACACAAATTAATGTATGTCTTTCATTGTTCTTTGGATTTCAACAATATATTCCATCCAATTTCCTCATCTACCTGTATTTACTGCATTATTGCTTTGTAATATATGACCAATCTAGGGAAATATGTGTTAATACTATGCACCAACATTGATACCCAGAAAAATCTATACTCTCTATTATTCTTACACTTTAATGCAATATATAGGAAACTGACATACACATCTATTCTAGCTAAGTGAAAAGATGACATTCACACACATTGATCAATTGCTAGATAAGTGAATATGAGATAGATGGCTTCACTCAAATATTAACTCATATATGACATAGATAAGTGTAGATTCGCTCGCTCATATAACTCATATATGACATCGATAAGTGTAGATTCGCTCGCTCATATACTCATATATGACATAGATAAATGATACAAGCAACAGATTCGCTTCGCTCACCTGTTGCTTCTATCACTTATCTACATCACCAGCACCACCGACGTACCATTCTGAAACCTCGTCCGAAACACCCTATTCGCATTCGTAAACATCCCCTCCTTCAACGAAACCACAATAAACTGCGACCCCTTGAACCGTGTCTTGATCAAGTGCCCGATATTCTGCGTGTGCGACAAGTCCAACGCCGCGTCCACCTCGTCCAAAATGTACATGGGCGCCGGCTTGAACTGCAACAACGCCATGATCAACGAGAGCGCAATCAACGACCGCTGCCCTCCACTCAACTCAACCAAACTCTCCTTCCATACCTCCCCCAACTTGACCTTGACCTCAAGTCCCTTGGTCACATCCATCATGTTCACAGGCACCAATTTCGCAAACGATCCAGGAAGCAAATCCGCGAAAATCTGCCCGAAATCCTCTGAAACCTTGGTGTACGTGGTGTTGAGTGTGTCACGTTTATACCCATTCAACTTGTCAATCGTATTTTCAATCTTGCTCTTGTCCTTTTCAATCGTCTTCACCATATGTTTCAAACTACTCTCCTTCTTCTCCACATTGTCAATCATACTCATGATATTCACATTGACCTTGCGCTTCATCTCCTCAAACTTTTCCTCGAGTGCACTCAACTGCGCCGCACACTCCTCCAAGTTCACATTCGCATACTGCTGCACCAAATTCTCAACCACATTCGAATCAGTAACCCACTCGTGCTGGTGGATAAGCTGGTCCAACTTCTCTTTGAGACCCCCAGTAATACTCTCCAGCTTCTCCAACTCGTGATTGAGCTTTTGAACCTCCAATTTCAGCTCAGAAACAAGATGGTTCTTGTGCTTGACGGCATTCATCAACTCATTCATTTCATCGTCCAAACTAGCCATATTGGCCCGCTCGTCCTCGAGATCTCCCCTAACTTGCGCCAACTGCCCATTCTTGGCATCGACTTGTTCGGAAATGGTCCCAAGTTCCCGCTCAATTTCCACAACCAAGGCCTTCAGTACCTTTATACTTTCACGTAAAGTACTCAACTCAGCATGCTGCTGCTCGCTATCAACTTGCATCTGCTGGAACTTGAGCGCAAGCTCCGAAACCCGCTTCTGCTTGGTGCCCACACCACGCTTCAACTCCCCAATCTCAGCTTGCAAGTCCTTGAGTTTAGAGCCCTTGTCCTTGCTGAACTCGGAGATGTCACGTGAAATACGCACAATGTCGCTCTCGTACACCACACACTTGTCGCGGGCCTCCCTGATTTGGGTGCTCAATTCGGCAACGGCACGCTCGTTCTCGGTATGTGTTTGCAAAACCAGGTTGCCCTCCAACTTTTTCTCCAAAAGCGCACACTCATACTTTTTAAGATCAAGGTCCTTCTGGATCAGCGAGGTATCATGAAGAACCTGCTCCACGCGCGAAACTTCACTGCGCACAACCCCCAATTCAGTCTGAACCTGTTCCAACTCCGCACCCAACTTGTTAAACGCTTGAATTTTTAGTAACACGCCAGTACCACCCCGTCTCAGTCCTCCACTGAGATTACCCTCGGGATCATAAACATCCCCATCCAACGTGATTGACCGTGTCCTGATCTGGGGCGAAAAAGTGACGGTTTTTGCAGTGTTGGGGTCCATACACACAAAGGTGCTCCCAAAGATATACTGCATGGCACGTGCAAGTTCATCCTCAAAGTCAATCAAGTTGAGCGCAAGCTCAACTTTACCCGGTGCAAGTTCCTGCGCATGCTGACACACCCTCTGGTCAACAGTACGACCGGAAATCTTGTCCAAGGGAATAATGGTTACTCTGCGCTTGAGCTGGCCTCGTTCAAGCAATACACTCGCAACTTCAGAATTATCAACAACAACATTGTAAAGACGACCACCAGCACAAACCTGGAGTGCAGTAGAACATGAGGTGGGATCAAGTCCTCTTCCTTCTCTTTTCACATCTCCTCTTTCTTTTTCCTCCCTCAACCTAAACAACTCAGCAACAACTCCCCTGACCTGACCATCATCAAACCCCTCATATGGTCTCGCATACTGAAACCCAATATTCCCCACCTCCCTCTCTATTTGGTGTCTCTGCTGCACCAAATGCCTCTCCTGTTGCGCCAAATTCTGTTCCCTCTTTCTCAACTCCGCCAACGAGTCCCTCGAAACACCCATCTTGGCAAGGTGTTCTTCCTTGGCTTCAATTTCCGCCTTGTAACTCGCAATATTTGCAATATACTGCTCATTATCCCTCCTTGCCTTCTCCAATTTAGGTGCATCTTCCTTGATTCGCGCATTCAAATGTGCAATCTTCATCTCGGACCGCTGGATAAACGACTCCGCCTCATTCTTTTTCCCCTTCACTTCATTGAGTTGTGCTTCGTAACCCAGACTCACACTTCCAGTGGCAGAAACTCCCGTCAGTAATGTCGATAACAATTCCTCCTTCTTGTTATACTCCTCCTTTAACCGTGTCAATTCAGTCTGTGCACTCGAGTACTCCTGCTCGTGCAAATCGTACGTCTCCGAATTGGCCGCCAACAGCTGCTCAATCTCCTGGATTTGCCTCACGGCCCGCTCCTGCTTGGTACTTTCATCCCTCAAATTCTCTAGCTTTATATCACGCGATGTATTTGCACGTGTCAACTCGTTAGACAAGGCCTGTTCCCTCTGCTCGAGTTCCCTGATACGCGCTCCCTGTGACTCACCCTCACGCTGGGTTCGCACCGTTGCCAAATCCGCATTCAAGTTTTCGATTTCAATCGTCAAGCGTTCCACCTCCAAATTAAGGGCCCCCATTCTCTGTTCGTGTTGCTGCAAAAAGTTTGCGTGGTCCGTATACGCCTTTGAAAACTTGATATAATTGTGTGCCGCCACTATTCGGGACAAGCGTTCCAAGTCTATTTGGGTTTGTTGGTACTCGACATACGAGCGCTTTTCATGTCTCAATTTATCCAATTTCGGTTCGATTTCCTCGCGCAATAGCCCCCTGATTTCGGACAATTTCGCCTCCTTTTTCGCCATTGTTTTCTGGGCCTTGTCCTTGCGCTCCTCAAAAGTGCGCGTACCAGCGGCCTCTTCAATGAGCGACAAAATCTCGGCGGGTTTCATGTTGAGCACCTTGGTGATTTTACCCTGCATAATGAGGAAATTGGGGTTGTTGATGTTGAGTTGCACGCTCTGGAACAAGTTGAGTACGGTTTGCTGCTGTGCGCGGTGGCCGTTGATGAGATACTTGCTGGAACCGCCCATGATGATCTGGCGCGTGACACTGATGGTGGCACAGTTTTCGAACCCGATGGGGGACTTGGAGGCCTCGTTGTTGTTGAATACAATGGTGACACTGGCTTTGGTGACACCGGCCTGGCCTCGTTTGTAAATGATGTCCTGGAGATTCAGCGCGCGTACAGTTGTCATGGACGCGATGCCTAGAACAAAACAAATGGCATCGAGGATGTTGGACTTGCCGGAACCGTTGAGACCAGTGATGGCGTTGAACTGGTGGTCCCAGTTGGAGATGACGGTACGGGTGGCGTAGGATTTGAAGCCGTCGATGATGAGTTCTTCGACTTTCATAAAAATCAATAATCAAATATCAAATGGTAAATTTATTTACCATTTGATTGTTTGATTATTTTGTGTGGAGAAAAGCGCGAACTTGCACTCAACATTTTAAGATCTTCTAAACAGTATTTATAAATAAACAGAATTTTGTAACAATAGCTTCGCTCGATTGTTGAAGTCGTAAAACTATATGGATTCTAAATCTGGTGAATACCCACTTTATTATTTAAAGTTTAGTTATTTCAGTTCAATCTTAGTTCTTCCATATTTCAGTACCTTCGGTCTTCATTTTTCAGTTCTTCATTTATTCAGTTCTTCATTTATTCAGTTCTTGATTTATTCAGTTCTTCAGCTCTTCAAATCTAGTTCTTCATCTTTCAATCCTTCATACTTCAGCTCTTCTGTTCTCTGGCTTCCTAACAAAAATTGGCACAAATGGCTGCGAAAAAAGAATGCACTCCATTTTTTCCTCTTATCGCCTATACACTCATTCACCCCAAACTTCCCCAAGTACCTTTTCAAGTGATATTAAGCAAGTGATATTTAACAAGTGATAATCAACAAGTGATATTAAGCAAGTAAAAATCAGCAAGTGATAATCAACAAGTCATAAACTTGATAGTAATCTTGAACATCGCACACCTGCTTCGCTCGTTCTCGTTAAACGCGTAAATCTCATACCTGCTTACCCCTATGAATTTTCACGACAACATGAAGAAAACAAAGCCAGTCAAAATTTAACCATTCATGCCACTTCGCTAAACATCCCCATCAACTCTCGATCCGCCCCCATCAATTTCTGTACATCTAGAGGAGTTCAAAGAGACAAAAACGTGGATCGGTAAATGTGAGACCGAGCAAATTTAGCGAGCGAAATTGCGAATAGACAAGTACAGCAAATTTCATGAACTCCTTTCTATCTACTTCTACCGGAGGACATCAACCAAAGCGAGTTGTGGAGATGATTTGAAACAAGCCTAGCTTTAAACAGTCAACCTTTCGACAGTAACGAGTACAGATTAAAAGTCAAGAAGAATTTCACATCACAAATTTAGATTAAGAGTCAGAGTAGATTAAGAGTCAATTCAAATCCATATCGATTCACAAACCATATACTCCACCACCAAAAAGACTTGTGAATTTGTCTTCGAGTATTGTATTCAAAAGAGCAATTTCTATATACTGACATCTTTAAAATATTGAAAAACGCTTTGGAAGGTGGATTTTACCGGGGTAAGCTGGTGTGATACGCAGCACAATACAAATACTTTACTTAAAATTAACTTGAACTAAACAATTTCGCTCCCTCAATGTTAGAGAATAGAACCCAAGAACGAATGAGCCTTCTAAAATATGAGTAACTGATTTTGATACGACTTAGAAAATTGCATACAACAATCTACAGCAACCAAAAGAAGAATTAGAACTTCTTTACAGTCATTTTTCATCAACTACATACAAAATTAGTTCTCTTGTGAAAATTTAGCTCTCTTGTAGTCAAGGCATACGATTAGATAAGATTTGCACTTGGGGGTGCTTTTTTGTTTTACTATCACTACCTAGTGTGCTTCAGAAAAATAGTGATACAACTAATGGAGCATTTTTTGAGTGCATAAAAAGTGACTAATGCTTGAAGTTCTTTCAGATCTTAAAGATCCTTATGACCCAAGTTTCCCAAAAGCCTTCATAAGTGTCAATCATTTTACATTTTCAGTACTGCGAACAAAATCGCTACGCTCTTTTGTTCTACGCTCTTTTGTTCTACGCTCTTTTGTTCTACGCTCTTTTGTTCTACGCTCTTTTGTTCTACGCTCTTTTGTTCTACGCTCTTTTGTTCTACGCTCTTTTGTTCTACGCTCTTTGTTCTACGCTCTTTGTTCGCATCAAACTCATTTTTTCACTCATCTCTCCCCAGAGTAGCACAACCACGCTCATATTCTGATGCTCAGATTCCTACGATATCGACATGTTCGTGGCTCGAGGCTGAATGAAGTCATATTCTTGAGAGCAGAGAGAAACTGGAATGAAGAAAGAAAGGATAAAGTAGCATCTGGATCCACATATAAAGCATCTAAAGCAGGAACTAGAGGGACGTTTAGAAAAATAACGGATGCTCCAAGGAAGGATGGGAAAGAGATTGGAGAGAATGGGAAGATTGGGAAGATTGGGAAGATTGGGAAGAGGAGAGAGAATGGAAATTCTAACCTTTCTGGAAAGGTTGGTGATTCTACAATCCAAAAAGATGGCGGCCATCTTTCTGGAAATAATGCTGGAAATACACTTTCACTTGTTAAGAACATCCTCTCAACCCCCCACTTCGACCCCTCCAACGCGGAACTCGATCTCTCCCTCCCCAACCGGCAAATCTTTTACAAAATCAGCAAAGAGTCAGAGCACAGGGCCAATATTGGCACCCACCAACCCTCACTTGAGTGGAGCAAGCGGTTTGCCAAGCTCTGCAAAGGCCAGGGTGAACGTACACGCACCCGGATCTTGGCGTTGATTCGCGAGGCAAAGTTCAGGCCCGAGACAGCGAACGATTCGGTACAGGTGGGGGACTTGGTGCTTTTGAAGGACGACAGTTTTGTAGTGCACTTGGTGGTGGGGGTGCCGAAAACATTGAATGGGGAGTACAGGTTTGTGAATGATCAGGGGATTGTTCAGTTGGGGTATAAGCTGAGTATACGGTTGAGGTTTCCGGGAATAGTAAAGGGTTATGAGGAGGTGTTGACGAATGTGGTGGAGCAAAGAAAAGATAATGAGAAAGAAGAGAAGATGAAAGAGGATGAGAATGTGAAGAATGAGAATGATAAGGATGAGAATGTGAAGAATGAAAATGAAAAGAATGAAAAGAATGAAAAGAATGAATTGAAGAATGAAAAGAATGAAAAGAATGAAAAGAATGAAAAGAATGAAAAGAATGAAAAGAATGAAAATAAAAAGAATGAGGAAGAACTCTTTGTTCCAGTTTCTGCACGCCGCATCTACGGGGAAGCACTTATGGAAATATCAAAGGTGGCTGCACGGTCCCTCAATGGTGCCAGTAAAAAATTGCAAAAAGTACACCGGGACCTCGAGGGAAACCCCATGACATGGCCACGCACCATTCTGATTTTCAGGCTCCTTGAACTCGTGTACGGAAAGTCAGACGGCTACAAGGTCGCACACGTGATTGCATTGGTTGCGGCACTCCGCAAAAACGTGCGGCTCTACACCATTGATCGACACAGGGCAGCATCTACTCCAGCCAGTGTCACCGTGGTGCCCTCCATGGTCTCGAAAAACATATGGACGGTGGTGTCGTGGTTGAAAGAGGGCCGCAATCCCCAATTGGTGGCACAACACCATCTTGGACGGTGTGGAATGGGACCACAGACTGCGGAGCCAGAATACTATGTGCAGGTCATGAGATTACTAAGAGATTATGTAATTGGCGAGTTGTCGGCGGACTACCCTGCTGAGAGTGCGTTGGTGCTGGTTGTGCGGCATGTTGATGAAAAAATAGGAAGAGAAGGAGTTGAGTACTCGTACGAGTACTCCAGAGCAAGGGCGTATGATATGGTGGAGAGAGAGAGAGGGAGTAAGAGGGAAGTGAATGAAGAGAATGGGAAGGAAGTGAATAAGAATGATAAAAAAAGGAAGGAGGTGAGTAATGAGAAGAAAGAAGACCCGAAAGATCCTATCGGATCTTCCGTTGATCTTCTTAATCCCATCACCTTTTCTCGAACCCGCAAACTCCCCGGCTCCTCCGTCTCCATGATGTCTGAAATCTCCCAAGAATACTACAACTACATCGATTCAGCTGGAGATACCACCCAAACTCCCCCCGTTCCCGGTATCGGCGACTTTGAGACCCACGATCGCATGGCCAGTGTGCGTGAGGTGTTTCCACACCCCGTATACTGTATCGACTCGCCCGATGCCCATGAGATTGACGATGGAATTTCGATTCATGAGGAGGGCGAGTACTATGTGGTGACGGTCCATGTTGCGAACCCGTCGTCGTATATAAAGAGAGGGAGTCATGTGGACCAGATTGCGCGGTTCAGGGGAATGACGACGTATTTGCCGGAAAGAGCAGTGTTGATGTTGCCAAAGTTTATTTCGGAGTTGGCTGGGTTGGGGAAGGATGGGAAGGAAACGAGAAGTTTTGGTGTGCAGTTTAGAGTGGAAAAGAGTGTGATAGAGAGTGGGGAGATAGAGGGGAAGAAGGAGAATAATAAGAAGGAGGAGGATGAGAAGGAGGTGAAAAAGAATGTGAAAGAAAAGCATGTGAATAATGAAGGAGGAAAGGAATGGAATGGAGGAAAGAAAGAGGGAGCAAGAAAAGAGGAGGTAAACCTCCTCTTTCCTTGTGTAAAGTCACTCATTGTGTCAAACTTCCCTCCCAACCTCACCTACTCCAAAGTCAACCAAGTCCTTTGTGATCCCTCCCACCCCCACTACTCCAACCTCTCACTCCTCCACAAACTCGCCCAAAAACTCAAGAAAAACCGTATTTTCAACGGAAAAGGCCTTGTGTTTGATGTGCCCCGAGGCAATGTCAAAGTGGAAAAAAGCACCTACTTCCAAGAATCCAACTTGAGGACCATTGAAAACGGGTACCAGCTCGATCTCGGGGGAACGTGCCAGTCGATTCGCATTACTACCAACGTGGCCCAGGGCCTGGACTCGGCGTCCCAGCTTCTTGTTTCAGAGTTGATGATTGCGGCCAATCACGCGGCGTCTCTAGTGGCTCGCAATAACGATGTGCCGGTGATTTACCGTGCACAGGCAATGAAGTTGCATCCCGACGTGCGGAAAGAGATTTCGCAACTTATGGGAGATGGAACGAGTAGAGTGCCGGAGGAGCATTTGGGAGGAGTACTTTCGGTGTTGACGGCTGCGAAAATGCAGGTGGTGGCGGAAAAACACGATTCGTTGGGAGTGAGCTCGTATGCGACAGTGACGTCGCCGTTGAGGAGGTATGCGGATATGGTGAATCATTGGGGGTTGGAGAATCATTTATTAGACAAAGAGTCTGACAAAGAGTCGATAGACTCTTTGTCTAATTCAGAGTCGACTTTTGACTCTAAAGACTCGAGAGACTCGGAAGACTCAAAAGATCCAAAAGATCCAAAAGCTTCCACAGACTTTAAAGCCTCACCCTCACCTAAAGATTCGTTAGAATCTTTAGGCTTTAAAGAAAGAACTTCATCACCCGAAGATTCTTGCGAATCTTTGGCCGATATAAGTTCTTTAGCTGACCACCTTCAAAACGTCGGCACTGTCGACAAATGGGCCCAGCAATTCTCCCAAAAGTTCTGGGAAGGCATCTTTCTCAAGACCTACGCGGAAATGTTGCGTTCTGGTAAATGCGAGGAGATTCCTTTGCGGATATTGGTGGGGGGGATTCCCCGGTACGGTGACCTGGTGAAGGTGGATGTGTTGGGGTTCAATAACTTGAGGGCGTCGTTGGAGTTGGATGAGAGGTTGAAGGAGATGTTTAGGAGGGGATTGAGAGTGGGGGATGTGTTGGTGGGGGCGGATGTTGTGAGGGTGGATTTTGTTGAGGATGAGGTGGTGTTGCGAGTGAACGAGCGAACGATGAACGAACGCACGACGAACGCACGAACGAGCGAAGCGAGTGAGTGCGGAGTGGTGCGGAGTGAGGAGTGAATGAGGAGTGAGTGAGGAGTGAGTAAGAAGTGGAGTCTTCATTTTAGTGAATGTCATTTCGTGAATCATTTCTAGTGAATGTCATTTCTAGTGAATGTCATTTCTAGTGAATGTCATTTCTAGTGAATGTCATTTCTAGTGGGAATGCATTTTCAGTAAGAAGTGTGAATATCGCTTCTAATGAGAATTGTCTGTCTTCTGGTGAGGTCTGTCAATTTCATTTCTAGTGTGAATTGTCTGTCATGACTAGTGTGAAAATCATACCAGTGCATTTCTTCTGGAACATCATTTCTAGTGAAAATTGTCTGTCATCACTAGTATGAATGCACTTCAGTATCTGACATTTCCAGTGACAAGTGAACTCACCTGAATAGCCCACCAGAACTAGGGCTCATGCATAGCTAATCATCAACCGATGGTCTTGTGAATAGGTATATTATAGAATGTAAATAGAAAACAATTGAGCGAAGCGAGATTGTTTGAGTAAAGGATACAATTGAGAATCAGCCAGAACAAGTGAGCGAAGCGAACTTGTTTGGCAGTTGTGTAGAGGTGAATTTTTCCATTACTGCTACTACTACTTAGAACAACTCTTGCGAGTAGTTGAGAGTATGATTGGTGAGACCGAGAATAATCAAGGATGATCATTTAGGGAGAGGGAGAGTGGTTCGATCAAAAAAATCAGGCAAAGCGGACTGTTCCAAGTAAGGGAGCAAACATCTTGCCTACCAAAAGGGAGTCGAGTCTACGAAACAGTTTGTTGACGTCTTAGAACAACTACAAGGAAGCATTAAATGAGAACTCCATTGAGTGCCACCAGTTAGGCTCGGCACTATTTGTTATTGTGAATAGCTCGTAGCCAGTACCGCACACTGTTTACCAGGACCCCTCCAAGCAAATACATGATGAGCTAAAAGAGTCATGATGAACCCTACAATTGGTTTTAAGTGAAACGAACTACAACACATGAAATTTCAATACCATGAAAATCATTCACTGATGACCTTTATAACCTCACTTACTGTTAATCCACTCATTATTTATTCTCACCTCACCTCACCTTTTCACTCATTATAGTCATTTTCTTAATTGCTCACTCACTCACTCACTCACTCACTCACTAATTCACTAACTTATTTTAGCTTACTCACTAACTTACTAACTTATTTTAGCTTGCTCACTCGTTTGGGTGCAAAAAGCAGCAATTTCCGTTTTCGGAAATGATCCACAACCAATTCTCTACTCTCTCTCTACTCTCTCTACTCTCTCTCTACACACTCTTCTCTCTTATCACCCCTTCTTGTGCCAAGAAACACTCAAACCTTTACAGTGTCGTACAAATGAACCACGTTGGTTCATTCAACCTCCATGTCCCTGTCTAATTAAGTGTACGGCATATAAGTGACTCTTAATCTGAATCAATCATAGATACCCAAGACGTTTCTGAAAAGAAGGTGGGTGCAGCAATGTATGGAAATCTTCTTATTGAGAGCTCTTTCAATTCTGATGCCTTCGTAATGCCTGTTTTAGGAGCACTTGGTGATTTCTTAGTTCCATACGCAAACATCCTCAGAAAAGTTGCAACGTAGTAGCAACAAGTCGTTTCAGTCTTGCTCAACAAAGGGTAGGCAGTAAGACGTCAAGTTCAAAAAATGGCTGCGAAAGAGGTCCTAAAGATTGGAAGAACATAAGCGAAGCGAGTTTAATGCCTGGAAACCCGATAGAAAGCAAAAAGAGAGAATCATGTGATAAATGAGAAGAAGTTAAGAAAGAAGTTAAGAAAGAAGTTAAGAAAGAAGTTGATAAAGAGCTTAAGAAAGAAGTTTGGGAGAACTTTCAGAAAGATGGGAACTTTAAGAAGTTTGAGAACTGTGAAGTTGATCAAGTTGCAACCCCAGTGGAACAATGCTTTAGTGAAGAAAGATTAATCCTTTACATCAGCTTTGAAGATTGAAAATGAGAAAGAACTGAGACAGAGGAAACAATTTTTGCTCAATTGTTTGGAATGGCTGCGAAAAAATAGGAGGCACTAATTTGAGAATGAGAGAGTGATGAGAATGAACATGAGAATGAACATGAGAATGAACATGAGAATGAACATGAGAATGAACATGAGAATGAACATGAGAATGAACATGAGAATGAACATGAGAATGAACATGAGAGGACATGAGAGGACATGAGAATGAACATTAGATAATCAATAAAGAACAATCTCGCTTCGCTCAAGTGTTCACGCTACATTATGTGAATATTCTATGTCTATTAAAATCCGTACCAGGTATTAAAGATCTGTGCAAAGTGAGGTTTAAATAACCAATAAGGAATTGTATGAGGAAACATTCGAGCAAGCTCGAATGTTTAAATGAATATTTTTAACAAACAATTTAGCTTCGCTAAATTGAACATCAATGGCTTTGAGTAGCAAACAATCTCGCTTCGCTCGAATGTGTCATCAATGGCTTTGGGTAGCAAACAATCTCGCTTCGCTCGATTGTTTGAACTTCACTCGATTGTTTACGCCCACTTTCCAATAAACGCCATTGCAAACCCCCCCACCCCCAAAAACACAAACGCACACAACATCCTCCCCATTCCCTCCTCCTCAAACTCCTTCGAGTACATAAAGTCATACGCCATCAACTCCACCAACGAGTTGTATATCAACACCCCCGCACACATGGCATCAAACACCCCCGTAGTAATCAAAGCCGTCCGCGATTCCGGGGGGTACGAGTGCCGCACGCCAATCCCAATTGCAATTGCACACGGGGTCGTGAGGGAGTACGCAAGCGAGAGCACCCAGGGAACGTACCACTTTTTCTCCGGCCACTGGGTCATGGCGAAACGGGTGCCTAATCCCAAGCCCTCGAACATCTGGTGGAAGGCGATGGCAGCATAAAGTGTTTTGAACTCGTCACCGGCTATTGCGAGGGAAAGACCAACGAAAACGGAGTGGAAGATGATGCCGAATTCGAGGACGAAGGAGTTGAGGATTTGTTGGTGGAGAGACATAAGATCTTTTTCATTCAAACGATCCTTCGGATCGTTTGTGTTGGGTGGGTTGGAAGTATATGTAGGAGTATCAGGAGTCTTGGAAATGGACTTGGAAGATAAATAATTCTCCTCTTTCTCCATTCCTTTTTCTATCTCTTTCTCTCTCTCTATCTCTTTCTCTATCTCTCTTTCTTTATCTTTCACAGTCACTCCCTCCTTTTCTATCCCCTTTTCTATCCCCTTTTCCTTCCCTCTTTCTATCTCTACCTCCCTTTCTATATCCTTCTCATAATAATAGCCCACCTCCCCCATCTTCCTCACTTTATTTTGCATCTTTTTGTGGGCCACTATATCAAACAAGAACATGGTGAATACTCCCATGAGACAGATTCCCTCTGCCCAGGCGTACTCGTCCCAGACCCCCCCCAAACACGGGTTCAGGAGTGCTTTGCTTGCCTCGGCAAGAAGGTGGATGAATCCTGTGGCCACAATGACGCCGGAACCAATGTAGCGGGTCACAAAGAAACACCATGAGGGAACGGTGAAAAATGGGCATTTGAGTGCAATGATGGGGAGAAAGGATCCGATGGCAGATACGGCGAAGATGACGAATACTGCCAGGATTCGGGCACCAAAGTGTTCTCCGTTGTAGGAGTTGCTGGTGGAGCACTCAGCAGTCATAGTCGATTAGACAATGAGCGAAGCGAATTGTCTGATCGTATATGTGATCACAAGAAAATGAGTAAGCGAATTGGATCACTATTATCACTTATCACTTTATATGGTCGTATGATCACTATATATGATCACTTATAGTCACTGTATATGGCCGTATACAATGAGCGAAGGAATTGGATGATCACTCTGAGAAATTGAGCGAAGTAATTGGATCAATATATGATCACTGTATGTGTGTTGGTTGAAAATGATCACTATATATGATCACTGTAAATCACTATATGGTCGTATATGATCACTATCTATGATCACTGATCACTTTATATGGTCGTATGATAACTAACGAATTTATGTTCGCTATATGATCACTTATATGATCACAGTATATGGTCGTATATGAAAGATTGTATGCTATCACTAGGTATCAATATCCAGTATGATGACTACCTAAACCAGTGTTAACAGAGTTTAGTCGTATTACTTTGTAGTATTAGTAGTAGCAGTACTTTGTATTTCCTTTATAGGTACTTTGAGTACTTGTACTTTGTAGGTACTCTATACTTCCTGGAACAATTTCCAAATCTAGACTTCCCCAGAAAATAGAATCTGCAAGTTCACTAAAACGAAGTGGAGTAGTTCTCAGTTAAACAGTTAAACAGTTAAACAGTTGATCAGTTCAAGAAAGTTGAAGAATATCACTAGTTCACTGTATATACCAAGTCCCAACTTTCTGGCAACCCAAAGGTTTTTATGGAGAGTGCCAAGAATTCGGGCGAAGGGGCCGGGCGAAATCGGAATGCACAGCCGAACAATCGAGACAATCCACAATCGAGCGCAGATTGTGTGAGCGTTGAGGCTGGGGTTGCGAAGTGATGCGAAGACAAAAGACTAAGTTGGAGATATACGGAGACAACGACATAAAGTAGGAATGGTACTTGAAATTGCAAAAAGATTTTTTCTTGGTACCCTGGTAGTCCCCGGATCATCTATTCAGATCATCACATCATCTCCGATCACCCAGATAATACGAGAATAAATTCGCTACGCTCATGTGTTGTTACTATTCTTTAACTATTCATTTCATTCTTCTATTCCTGAATTGTCTCACTCCGACCTGCTGATTGAGTATTTCTGTCATACTCAAAACATCATTTGTCCCTAATCCCTGCTATGTTCCGAATGGTTTTTTAGACTTGTATTAGTTTGTTTTACGGGAATTGGATGCAAAATGTGTTGTTCTCACCCGTTGTACAGTGCTCGTAGTCTCCCATTCTCTGTATTTTTCGCTACTCCCGCTGTTGCTGTTTACAACGAATAATGTGACTGTTCTTGTCTCTTCACTATACTGTGAGAATACATTGAAAGGAACGTATACTTGCTATTAATTGTTGGTAAATTCAAAGTCTGGACTCTCTCTATTTTGAGGGATCCAGTTTCCCTCACTATATTTTGCTATTCTCGCTGGTCAAGCTTTTGTCGCTATTTGTCGCAATTCTCGCTAGACTTTTTGTTATTCTCGCTAACTGTAAGTTTTTGTCGCTATTTGTCGCTATTTCACAATTTAGCGCAGCTAAATTGTGAGAAATTGTGGGTTCGCACTCGCACATTCGCACATTCGCACAATTTTTTACACTACTTCTCGCTATTTTCTGTTGCACAATTTAGCTTCGCTAAATTGTTTCGCTAAATTGTGAAAATTGTGGGTCGCACTCGCACAATTTCGCTGCGCTCATTGTGCTCGTGCTCTGCTATGGACACCCGCAACACCTTCATCAGCACCGTCGACCATCTCCCCAGCGACATCATACGATCCCTCTGGCTCATACAATCATGCAACATCCACGCCGATAAACTCCAGCACCAGCTCCCCACCCTCACCAACCGCTCCGAAATAGTCTCCATACGACACTCCCTCGACCGGTACACCGCCGAATCCGCCGCCGAAGCACGATTCCTCCACCAGCAGCTCGTGGCGCACCGCCACGAGTTGCTCGACGAAATAGAGCAGCTCAAGGGACCGCAACAAAAGGTGCAACACGAGGACGAGCTCCGTGAAAAGTTGACTCAGCACTACAAGGAGTTTCCGTTGGCATCGCAGATCGAGGCAGAGAGGGAAAAGAAGAAGAAGACGGGATTAAAGTTGGTTTTGAAGATTCCAAGGGAGAAGAAGAGGGGGAGGCCGAGGAAGGAGGTGATAAAGAGGGAGGTGGGGGAAGTGATAAAAAAGGACAAAGAAAATGGGAGAAAAGAAAATGGAGTAAGTGGAGTAAATGGAGTAAGGAAGGAAAGTGAAAGAAATGAAATCGATAAAGAAATTAAGGAAGAGGAAGAGGAAGAAAAATACTGCTTTTGCAAACAGGGGTCGTTTGGAAATATGATTGCGTGTGATTACAGGTGGTGCAAGAATGGGGAGTGGTTTCATTATAAATGTGTGGGGTTGCAGAGATCGCTGAAGATGGCCTCGAGGTGGTTTTGTTCGGAGGAGTGTAGGGGGAGGTATAAGAAGAGAAGGAAGAAGTGATGTTTGAGCAACAATTGCAACTTTCACAACAATTGAGCGAAGCTCAATTGTTGTGAAAGTTGCCAATTGTTGCGAATGTGCCAATTGTTGCGAATGTTGCCAATTGTTGTGAATGTTGCCATTTGTTGTGAATGAATGAATGAAACAAGAAACAGTTGGCAACAATTACAACAATTGTGCAGTTATCGCCAATTATTATGTGTACAAGGGAACCCGAAAACAATTGTTGCGAAATTGTCTTGATTTTTGTTATTGTTGCAATATTGCAACCATTGTGAATGAATACGTGGGAAGAATTATGCCTAACTTATGTCTAGTTTCGCATGATTCGCTTCGCTCATCATACTCGCTCATATTTGTTACTTAATTGTGAGTATGCATTGGAAAAACAAGACAAAATGGTTTGGCAAACATGGGAAGAATAAACAAATTCACTTCGCTCAATTATGAGTCTGCATGGAAAAACAACATGTTCGTTTCTTCAACTGTTGGATAGGAAGAAACAATTTCACCCCGCTCGATTGTTCAATTGTTACGAAATTGATATTGTTTCAAAAAATAAGATGCTACAAGACAGAAACTACAGTATCGTTAGCTCAATTGTAATTGTCAGAATAAAACAACCTTCCTGTTCCCAGACCCAAGTACTTCTGGCAAATGAAATCTACCATTCCCACTCTTTGCTCCCTGGCACTGGATGCTAGTATTTATAGCAGCTACGATGTAATGAATTAACGATATCAGATACGGCGTAAATCTTAGCGATGCATTTGATTCTCTCAATTGTAGCCTTGTCAGCTTCCAACTGCGAAAAGAGTCTTGTATGCAGTACTCGAAGTTTAGGTACTCGACCTCATATGATGTTATGTAGGATGAATTACTGAACAGTCTGCTTAGTAGTTGACATTTTACAACAATTGAGCGAAGCGAAATTGTTGCTCATTCAAGATAACATTTCTTCTTTATACACACATTACTCCAGTGTGCACATTATTAGTGGTTCACCTATATTCACTACACATATTACTGTGAAGCTTTAGTCTCTAGACTCTGAAAGCTATGCCTACTATCCTCTTCTAAAATGTGTATTTCAGGCACCTCCATTAAGACAAGAGCATTTACTTCTCATTAAATACTGAGTTGTGTTTTATAGTAGTCATTCAACTTGACACTTTACCACCCACATGTCCACCACCTTAAAATTCCTTTTCGCAGCCAGCGTAAATTTCATACCACTATACCAAATAAACAGTTGTGTTTCTCCACCACAAATAATCATGGTGCGTATGTACCTTATATTGTGTTTTCTTGCGTCTTTTTGAACACATCCACCTCTTTAAATGATTAAAAAACGACCGCAAGACACTTTTTGCTAGGGGTAAGCGGGTATGATATTTACGCGTGAAAAAATTTGGCAGACTTCTCTTACATCTTTATTAAGTTAGTACCTCTCTACAACATGAATAGTGGCTGTATTTAGTTTGCATACTCCTCCCAACCCTTCACGTTGCTCATTTGGTCAAGTTCATTATTACTACTCCCAACAAATTAACTCCAGTTGTCATCCAGTACTGGTTCATTTACAATGCTTCCCACAATTGCTGCTCATTTAGTGTGGTTCAACAATTGGTTGTTATCCATCTAGTGCTGATTCATTATCTACTATTCACAACAATTGAGCGAAGTTGCTCAATTAGTCTGTTTCATTAATTACTATCAACAATTTCGCTGCGCTCAATTGTTGTCTACACCTATTTTTCGCAGCCATTCTATATTGCGAATACATCTATAATAGTATTGCGGCCGAACCGTACTTTGAAGCGACTGGAATTAATTCAACTTCACTTCAACTTCACTTCACTTCACTCTTTGAAGAACACTTGACTCGTCCATACAATCTGCAATTATGAGAACGGTTCACCTGTTTGTTCTGATTACTCACAACAATCGAGCTTCGCTCAATTGTTGAATTTTGTTAATTACATGACCATTATAACAATTTCGCTTCGCTCAATTGTTAAATGGTCAATAATTCCAACATCCCCGCAATCTCCCCACTCTCCCTACACTTCCTCACCTCCAACCCGATCCTCTTCATCAACCCCCCAAACGCCTCCTCCAAATCCACCGATTTATCAATCAACGGCCCGTACATCTCCATGATCACCGCCAAGTAATCGCAGACGATATTCACCAGCCTCACGTCGTCCAACGTCTTGGTGAACCACTGCAAGATCGGCAACAATGAGATCTCATCGCGCCCGTACAACGCGATTCTGATCTTCCCCCTCTTCTTCAACTCGTGGAGCACCGTCACCGTCGTTTCCTTTTGCATTCCCTGTACAAACACCGCGTCCAAGGCGTCTGCCCACCTGAACGCATTCAAGTGTTTTTCGAACGGGCGCAACTTTTTGGCCGAGTGGCTCGTGGCATTCACAATCCGGTGCTCCTCGTCTCCCGTATAGTCCTTCCCCCTCATCATCCGGCCATAAGCCTTTGATTTCTCCTGCTTTACTCCCTGTGGAACGTGCTCTGTTTTACGTGTGCGCACCGAGAGCAACCCCAGGGTAAGTCCCGTGACAAAGTGCTTGTGCGAGTTTGCAGCGGGACTCACTGCGGTGGCGAGTACCCCCCCCAGTCCGAATCTCCAGCCGAATTTCACGTCCCAGTTCGCGGAGTAGTCAAAGATTTTAACGTGTCCATCGAGGGACCCCACCAACAATCCCCGGTCTCCTGTGTTGTGGAGACAAGTTGTTGTCTTTGTAAAGTTGTTCAACTCGTGGATCTGGGAACCCCGCGAAAGGTCCCATATCTTGACACACGGACCACCTGCGCTCACCAAAGTGGTTGGTGAAATCGCCAAAACGTCCTCGACAGGCGCACCCTGGGCGAATTCCGACACGATTTGCGCTGAACGTGTGTCGAAAAGCCTCACTGTACCGTCGTAGCATCCTGTCGATACCAAGTTGGGGTTTCCAGGTACAAAACTCGCGCTTCTGACGTAATCTGTGTGGCCGGCCAACTCGACAATGGGGCCGTTGGTGGTCTGCGAAATGTCGTATAAACGAACCACACGGTCGTCGGAGCCCGTGAGTAACTGGTTCCCGATGGTTGGGTGGAATTTGGCCACGTGAGATGGGTGGCTCGATGGGTGGAGACTCACAAGAATGTTTCTGGGCTGGTTACTGTCGTAAATCGACACCAAACCAGAGGCATCGCTCGCTACAAGAAGTTTTCCGTCGTGTCTGAACTCACCGGAGTAGACAGTGTCGCGGAAACGGGAGAAAGTACGCACGATCTGGCGGGTTTTCAGCAGAAACACTTGGATCCGGGTCGATGAGCTCACCGCAAAGTCATACGATATGGGGTTGAAATGTATGTGGTTGATGGGGTGGTTTTCCTTGACTAGCTGGGGGTTGGTGTACCCGCGCCAGTAGCGTTGCTCGGGGGTGGTTTGGCCGGGGAGGGCCGCGCTGCGCACGGGTGCGATGCGTGGTCTGCTAGATGACATGAGAAGAGTAAAAAAATTAGTTTGAGAACTATGAGCGAAGCGAATAGTTCGATTGTATAAAAAATAGAATTTTCAAACTACTCGCGAAGCGAGTAGTTTGTTAGCCGTTAGTTCTATTGAGTCTCTTTACTTCTATTGAGTTTTATTCAGTTTCATTCAGTTCTATGAGTTTCTTAGTGTTCCTACCCTGTGAAAATTGAGTGCACTTGAATATCTAGAATATAATTACTAGAGAATAGTTTAAGAATATAATTTACTAGAGTGTACGATGCTTTACTAGAATACTGGGTAGCATCTAGAAATTGGGGGCAATGTTTGGGTAGCTAAAGAATTGGGTAAGTATAATGTGTAGATGTGCTCCATTGTACGAAAAATTACATACAGTGAAGTAGTTTGAGTATGGAAGAATTGATACTAGAACTACAAAAATACGAGCGAAACGAGTAGTTCGAGTGTTCCTTTAAATTCTATTTGAGTTTCTTCATACAGTTCTATTGAGTTTCTTCATACAGTTCTATTGAGTTTCTTTAAACAGTTCTATTAGTTTCTTTGTTTTAATGAAGTGTTCCTATACTACTAAAAAATTGAGTGAGTATTAGTCGTATTTGAGTAGTAAACTGGAAAATAGCTAGCGAGAGGAAACTCGATACTCGGAATTAGCAGCTAGAGATATTAGGGTAGCAAATGTACTTGGTATCCAAATTGACCCCATATCTTTTAATCCAAAAGAGTCTAAATAGAGAAATTCTTTTTTTAAAGACTTCTATCACTCAAGAAAGAACCTAGACTTGTTATACAACTACGATGGAGAAAGGGGAACCTTCATTTAGGCCAAATCGACGATTTTTTAGACTCCTTCACCGGCTGATGGGGTCAAAAGAGGGTCTTTCAATAATTGGCTCTTTGGCCGAGTGGTTAAGGCGGTAGACTCAAGTTCTACTATCGTAAAGATGCAGGCGTTCGAACCGCCTAGGAGTCATTATTTTTGAAAAGCGATTTCTTGAGAACAGCGAGCGGAGCGAGGTGTTCGAACTAACAGATAGCTGTAAAGTTTGAGAAGAGCGGCGAAGCACGCTCTTCAACTTACCGTGAAACTGAAGTGCATTTTCTGTTAGCTTTTTGAATAGCCTTGATCTATTCTACTTTGAGAGCGAGCGAATACCAATTACTTAAGTTCAAATTACTAGAGCATAAGGTGAAAGTAGATTTACTTAACTTAGAGTACTCTCAAAAAAAGTCTGTTAGTTCACTCTTAATCATCACTGATTTCTGCTTCCAACTTTTCTAGATATTTGCAATATTTCCCCAAATATTCTCCTGACTTAAACAAATTCGCTTTATCCACTCTTTTTAGTCATGTCACTTCAACATTGATAATTCTCTCAGGTTTTTAACAAACATCTTCTCTGTTCACTTGGTGTTCATCACTGGTCCTCTCTACATCACGTGTGCTCATCGCGTACTGCATACAAGATATAATTTTTCAGCGAGGAAGTATTTAATCGGTGTCTCGAATCATATCTACGCTCATCAGTTCGTCACACTGTTTCTCTATTTCTCCATCTCTCTGTCTTTACACCAGCTCGCTTCGCTCACTGGTTACTCTACAATTATTTTATAGGACTTTTATTCAATACTAACTCGCTACGCTCGTGAGTATTGTTGACTAGACATTCACTCAAATCTCGAAATCGCTTCGCGAATTCTCAATTTGAGTGAATTTACTCAAGGTCCTTCTTCAAAGTACCCATAAAAGCGTGCTTCTCAGCAGGGGTCTGGAATCTACCCTTACCGAACTTGGAGGCAGTGTCGATCCACTTCAAGTTGACCTTCTCAACAGCTCTTCTAGAAGTGTCAACGTACAAGGACTTTCTCAAGGTAACAACTCTCTTCTTGACACCTGGAATGGAACCCTTCAACAAGACAAAGTCGTTGTTGACGTTACCGTATCTGACGAAACCACCCATTGGGTTGATGGTCTTCTTGGATCTGTCAAACTCGGTGGCACCGTTGGACTCATCGGCACCGGAACCGACTCTGTAAACCTTGTGGTTGATCGAGGTTCTGTGGTGGTAACCGTTCTGACCAGCTCTGGCAACAGTCCAGTTAACGTTGGCTGGGTGCCAAGCACCAATACAAGCAACCTTTCTCAAACCACGGTGGGTCTTTCTTGGCAACTTCTTGGTACCCCATCTGTGGGTGACACCCTCGAAACCGTGACCCTTGGTGACGGCAACAACGTCAATCATCTCATTCTGCTCGAAAACAGTGTCAACGCTGACAGTCTTCTCAAAGTTCTCCTTGGCCCAGTCAACCTTGTCGCTGATGGAACCACCGTTGATCTGGATCTCAGCAAGGTGGGCCTTCTTCTGGGCGAGTGGGGTCTTCTTGATCTGGGTGTGGGCAAGAACTCTGACAACAGAAGCGTACTTCTTGATTCTGGCCAACTCTCTCTCAACATCAGCACCCTCGCTGGCGTACTTGGCAGAGTACTTGGTGAAGGCCTTCTTCTTGGACTTGTACCAGTTCTTGTAGAAACGTCTCTTGACCTCGTCGGAAAGGTGCTCAGCCCACACAGTGGTGAGGGATCTGAGGCCTCTTGGGGTCTCAATGTAACCAACGACACCAACAACAACCAATGGTGGAGTGTCAACAACAGTGGCAGCCTCAACAACCTCTCTCTTGTGCATCTTGGAACCTGGACGGTCAAGGTCACGCACAATGGTGGTCATACCAGCCTTGTAACCGAGGAAGGCGGTCAAGGCAACTGGCTTGGACTTGTCGTCCTTGGGGAAGGACTTGACTCTACCCTGGTGCTGGGCAGCTCTCTTTCTTGGGAGGAATCCAAGGGATCCGTGTCTGGGGGCTTCGTACTTTCTGTGAGACATGTTAACACTGCTGAAAATGAAGAGATTTGATGGCGGTTATATATGAAAAATTTTTCACTCTTTTTTTTCAGTCCACAAAGAAGTCACTTGGTCACGTGAGAAGCCCTAAGAGATGAGGGTGTCCAGGTAGTGGGAATGAGTGAAGGTTGAAGTGAGCACTCAATATGTAGCCAAAGTACAATCGATACTCGCTTCGCTCGTTTCGTTCGTATTTGGTATAGCAAGTCCCAGTTTTTTTGACCTTTGCTTGACCTTTTACATACTCTTATTGCTCTAACTCAGTTGACTCTTAATCTGTAGACAAAAATGAGTATTCTTTCACAGTATGTAGCCTTATAACAATCGAAGCGAGCGAATACAATCGAAAGTAGCTTAGCTCGTTTCATTGTTGTTTGGGATGGAATAATACTTGCTTTCTTTCATATTCGAAATTAGTGCTGTTTCAAAGTTATTATGACTCTTAATCTGATAAATGACTCTTAATCTACTTATATAATGAAGACTCCTCCAATAACTTACAACACTCAAAATTCTACAAAGTCATCCTCATTCTCTTCAATCTAATAAGAAGCCAACTGATTAATATTTGGAAAAAATGGAAGACTAGCTCACCCCATACTAGTTCCGTTACTGTTAACCTGTGACATTAGAGACTTGAAAAGTGGTAAAAAAGGGGACATCGATCATAGTAGGAAATGGGCCGTCTGGAAGCCCAGCACAAAACTGATTGAAAGATATTCAGACATTGCAGCAGCCTCTTATCCTCACTTTTATTTCCATGGCTCTTACTTAATTCTTGGTAATACTCTGAATTACAATGAGATTAAACTCACTGGCCCCTTTACTCTTCTTGCCCACGATGTTGAGTCTTTGCCCAATCGGTTGAGATTTTATCTTCTATTCAAACTATTTGCCCATGGTTCAGTTCTTTTTGGTTGCAACCTAAATGTCAAGCCCGTAAAACACCTTCCACTTGAAGTGAAAGGTGAGGATTGAATATGTCCACCAAGTGTTGTAGTGAGAAATAATTGGTGAATTATCACCTGTATTCCCAATACCTTAAAAGGTCAAACAGGTTGCGAAATTATCATTAATGGCTGCAAATTGAAGGGAAGAAAAAGCACCAACTCAGCCCATAATCTCCTGTCTGTTCATTATAAGAGCTGAGCTAAGCTACATCTAATACCAATAGATCTCTTCAGATAAGTAGGAATTCAGATCAGACATTCAACATCGAGCGTAGCGAGATGTTAAGTGTAGAAAACTATAACAATGATATTCAACATCGAGTGTAGCGAGATGTTGAATGTCTTGGCCGGTTTCAAGTGCTGCTGCCTGTAGTTCTTGTGTTGTTCACTTGTTCGTTGTTCTTCCTCTAGTTCACTTCTGGTTCGTCTCTAGTTCTCTAGTTCTTCACTTTTAGTTACTCACCTCTAGTTCGAACAATTTCGCTTGCTTAAATGTTCTCGCTTTTTCGCAGCCATTACCAGAGTAGCATACATACTAAACCACCTTGCTTTACGATTAGATCACATAGATTAACACGTAGTAGATACACGAGTCTGCTTTATTACAAGAGCTACTTAAGAATAGTCTAGTACGAAGACTTTAGTACCCTTAGACCTTCAAGAAGTACTTATGCTCTGAAATCCAGTGAAGAAAATGGGAGAATAGATGAATGGCGGGCTGTGATTAAAAGGAATATAGAATGGTTTGCACTTGTTGAATCATAGAATGCAGATTAAGAGTCACGAAATTCGAATAACCTTTGGATAATCTGAACTCTATTCGAATAACCTCTCGAGTGATTTGAAATCTGAACCTGAAACCTACTTGAATAATCTGAAATTGATTCGAATGGCTTCCTGATTATTCTGTACTTCAATCTCCTATTTTCATCTGAGGTTCAGCTGTGGAGCACGTGCTCCAACTCACTTCGTCATCTAGAACACAACATTTAAAAAAGGTGAGCCTGAGTAGGGTACGTAATGAAATAGACTTGATAGAAGACACTGAGTAAAGTTTGTTAGGGATGGTGAATGATATCGAGTGAAGAGATGATGTGACAATGATATAGGGAGATTGTCAACCTGAAATCACAATAGTATAACGACATCAGTCTTTTATCCACTTGAATAGAAAACGAGGTTATTTGACATCTAATTCTCCAAGTAGTCCTCGAATGATTTTCAAATTCCTCGAATATCCTGAAATTCTCAAAAACTTGCAAATCCTCGAATATTCCTAAATTCTTGCAAATTTCTTGTAAATTCCTTGAGTAATCTTTTTCACTCGGACAATCTTCCAACTCAGACAATCTTCCAATTCAGACAATCCTACTGAAATTCTTTAAACTCCAAATTCCTCAAATATCTTCCAATTCCTCGAACATCTTTCAATTCCTTGAATAATCGAGCGAACCTTCCCGCACCTCACTCCACTAGACTTCAAAACTTTGTAAATGGTCCAAATGAACTCCTTACAGTTAGTCAGATATGTACAACCATTAGACTATAAGAACAATGTATTTTCCACCTACCAGTACTGAAATATAGTGGGCTGAATATACTTTTCGCAAGCGAACAATTTCACTCCGCCCAATGAGAATTCACTCGATCAGAACAGTTTCTCGCCCTATTTTGAGGCTTGTCAATTGTGATGCTACGCTCGATGTGACTTGACACGTTCTTTCGTTCTGTTTTACTCACACCTCGTTCGATGTGTTCTACTCAGCATCACAATTTCGCTTCCCTCAATAGTGAGTTTGCAATCAGCCGATCCATGTTCTAATCACATCTCGCTACGCTCGATGTGACTCTCGAAGTGTTCTACTAGCATCACAATTTCGCTCAATTGTGATGGCTCTATCCATTCTCCCTCATATTATCTATACTCTATAATGCATCAACAATTATCATAATGTTCACACTATATCAGTGTCGTTCATCGAGCGAAGTTCTCTTCATATTTGCTCGAGGTAGAAATCACACATTCACTCGGTGTGCAATGTGTTTGGGTGTCATCGTCTTAAAAGTCTCTTAAAGTGGTTTCACACATCGAGCTCGCTCGATGTGTAATCACATACCAGTCACGCGTACACTCACACGTACCACTCACACTACACTCACACTACACTCACATCTTGCACATCTCACACCTCATCTCGCTTCGCTCGATGAGATGTGTGAGATGTGCTCGATGTGGTGTCACCTCATCGCATTCCTCAACGCCATCCTCGCATCCCCATCCTCCTCCCCCTCCAACTCACCAAATATATCCTGACCCATAAACCTCTTTGGCGACATCAACATCGAGTACATCATCAGATTAAACTGCGGCGTGAGATTGAACTGCGGCGTGAACCCCGCCGAGTACAAGTAGTTTTCCTTATAGTTTGGAGTCTGGGGCACCACCAAGGTATCTGCTGTTGCCGCCGAGGGCTTTTCGCTGATTGAGCTGAGCGCCGGCGCCGTTAGTATGCTCGAAGCAGCAACCCCACTGTAGTCTGAGTTGTGTCTCCGCAACAAGTTTGGTTTGGGGGATTCCTTAAAGGGTTTGTCGAGTGACATATTTTCAAGATTTGAAACGTTGACAGATGAAACGTGGGGAATTCCGCGAATGGCACTAGTGCTAGCGGAGCTAGCACTAGTTAGGTCACTTGCACTGGTTTTTCCACCAATACTTGCACCATTACTTGTACCACTACTTGTACCATTACTTGTACCATTACTTGCACTTCCACTCACTCCACTAGTGCAAGCACTAGTGGAAGAAGTGGAAAAGGTTGAGAACACCGCCTTCCCCAGATCATCCACCGTCAAAGTAAAGTCCTGCTCACTATGCTTATCCTGGGACGCACTCTGGGGAGTGGGAGGCATGACCGATTTCCTGAACGAAGCTGCTGGAAGAAGAGTCGTATCTTTTGTGATATTGGAGATATTGTCCAATGTTTTTCCAGAGATTAACGGGGTGGAAAAAGGAAAGCACTGGTTTTTTGGAGTGGCTAGTCCGAGGCGTTTGCGGTCGGCGGATCCAGATCCAACTGATCGGTCGATAGACCGATCAGTAGAGCGATCAGAGCGATCAGTACTTGAAGCACTAGTAGCACTTGCAACACTTATAGCACTTATAGCACTTGTAGCACTTGTCGACCGCTCTATCGAACGGTCTATCGACCGTTCGACTGAGCTGAGTGGCAGCGCAATTGCAATTGTCTTTCTGCGTTTTTTCCGTGGGTGCAGGGGCGACACCCTCATAAGAGGAGTAAAAAAGTCCGGCGCTCCCTGTTTCATCATCTCATTTGAATTACTTTCTGCCGTCGGGGACGAACTAAGGGGCGAAGTATTCACACTAATGTTCATTGTACTTGTGATTTTGTTT
The DNA here is from genome assembly GCA_030558435.1 of Kodamaea kakaduensis. Lineage (NCBI taxonomy): Eukaryota > Fungi > Ascomycota > Pichiomycetes > Serinales > Debaryomycetaceae > Kodamaea > Kodamaea kakaduensis. Next base: position 65,217 of record JAJMSN010000045.1, read on the forward strand.
GTGAGGGAGGACGCTTTTGGGGGTCTACCCCTTTTTTTCTTGACTGGAGTTTCGATGGTCTTAACCTTACTCAGTGACGAAGTCACTGAGTGAGAGTTAGACTGAGATACTGGGGCTGACTGCACCGCCTGCACCGCCTGCACCTGCCCTGGCGGAAGAAACTGTCTCACCAAATTAACATTTCCCAAGTTTTGGTAGTTGCCTGTATTCTGTAGGTTCTGTAGATTTGCACTTTGTAGATTACTTTGTAGATTTGTAGTTTGTAGATTTGTAGTTTGTAGATTTGTAGTTTGTAGATTTGTAGTTTGTAGATTCTGTAGATTCTGACTTTGTTGGTGAAGTTGTTGGTTTTGTAGGTGACCACCACTTATACTTTGTATACTCATACTCATCTGACCATCGTCGTAAGGGTTGTACTGGCCAAACAGGTTCAAGTACTGGTACAGGATATCGTCGTACATGGGATACTCTACGAGACTGTCAGAATGCATGGACCGTATGTATACAAACTCGTATGTATATAATTAATCGGATCGAGGAATGTGCCAATTATAAGGAAAACCAGCGGCGTGAAAAATGGAATACCACAAAGCAGTGTGCAGGTTGTGGTATTATAATCAAAAATAGCCGGGAACAATGGAGCCATCGAGCGACTCTCACAGTCACAGCCCGAGCGAGCGAGACTGTGATAGTAGTTTGACCATCTATCATTATACATTATTCTAATCATTCTTCTATTCAATCTTCTATTCAACCATGATTCTATTTAATCATTATTCTATTCAATCATTATTCTACAATCTATCATTCCATAATCAAACTTGAATCAAACTCTTTTGAATCCTACCACCACTTTACTACCACTTCCCACACTACACTTCTCTACCTTTCCAACTCTGATTTCTCGACATATTATTTAAGATGAGGCGGCATGGTACGTGATGAATCTGGACGTTAGGATTAGACTTTCAATGCGGATTCTATGCCTGATTTTTTCACTGGTTCACGCGTCGCGTCCAAAGGTTGGAATTTTATCCAAATTGGGATATATTGAACAATGGTGGTGGAGTGGAGGGAAGTGGAGGTAGTAGAGGAGTTAGTAGAGGAGGTAGTAGAGGTGAATTAGTAGAGGCGGAGTAGAAGTAGGGGTAGAATTAGTAGGGGTAAGTTGGGGAGAAGAAGTAGGGGTAGAAGAGTAGGGGTTGGGAGGTGCACATGTACGTCGGTAGAGGAAGCTATTTTTACATGTGGAATGTGGTGAATTCTAAATAGAAGGTTGATGAAATGCGCTGGACACAAAGGGCTTAAAATAGAAGGTGGAATCGAATCGAAATAACATCGAACGTAGTGAGATGTTGCGAGATGTGAGGCAGTGTTTAAGTGCAGTGAGTTGACATTTATGTAAGGAGAAAAGGATATTATTTGGTGTGTAGAGTGATATTGATAGAGTATAAGAGTGATATAGATAGAGTATAAGAGTGTGATATTGTTGGAGTGATATTGATGGAGTGATATTCATAAAGTGATATTGATAGTAATCAACATCTCACTCCGTTCGATGTTGATCACGATTGCTAGTCTCGGCGCACCCCATACTATTGTCTGTCTGAACAATACATTTTTTGTGGTGTCCGATAAATGCATAAGGCGTCGATGAAGCGAATAGGAGTGATGGACCCTCCTCACTCACAGTCTTCACAGTCTTCACAGTCTTCACAGTCTTTCTTCCTAGTTATTCTTATTCTTATTATTCTTTCTTCTTATATTCTTATTCTTATATTCTTATTCCTATTTATTCTTATTACTCTTATTCTTTACGTTATCTATGATCTCTACTCACTGTCTATTCTAATGTTCTTTCTGTGCTACTTCTGTACCTCTGTACTCTGTACTTCTACTTCTACTTCCGCTTCCCTATCTTCTATCTCTGTGTCACCATCTATTCTCCTCTTATTCCTACCTATTCACAATTCCGCATTGTTCAAATGCCGTCTGATTGTATTACTAATATTGTTAACAATGTTCGTAAATGTCCGATCTTGTGAAATCAGACACGAACACGAGCGAAGCGAGTGTTCGTTTGTCTCATTTTTCATGTTCTCTTCTATTTCTTCTCTTTCACATTCTTTCTCTCTTTCACATTCTTCACATTCTTTCTCTTATTCTTTCTTTCATGTTCCTTCTTTCACACCTTCTATTTCTCTTCCACCTTCTCTGGCAAGAATAGGCATTAACGATTCAGTATTAGAGACGGCATTTGGTATCAATTGTCGGACCAAATATTTTGCAAACGATGATGAACAGTAACAAGCGACAACGATGATGACAAGCGACGGTGAAGCGACAACGACAAGCGACAACCGTGACAAGCGATACTCGCTTGTCCCGTTGTCTTGTCCCGTTATCTCCTTCAAGGGGCTTATTTTTGTCTGAAAAATCATGACGTAATCTTCATGCACATTCAGTGATGCGAGAAGAACAATCAAGACAATCGTTACCCCTTCTACAAATTAATAAGGGTTGTGGGTTGCAGTGGTTGAGGTTATTGTAGTTTTTCTTTTCTGATCTGATTGTATTTATTGTGATCTATGATCTGATGATTCGGAATCTTCCATTATTATTCTATTCCGTTTTTATTAATCATTATTCTCATTTTTCATCATTCTCATTTTTCATCATTCTCATTCTTCATTCTCATTTTTCATCATTCTTCATCATTCTCATTTTTCATCATTCTTATTTTTCATCATTCTCATTCATCATTCTCATTCTTCATCATTCTTCATCATTCACATTCCATTCCTCTCCTTCATCCCACTCCTCCTTCTTAACTCTCCTCCACCTTCTCTTCCACCACCTTCTTCTCTACTCTCTCCTCCTCTCCTCCCTCCTTACGCCCATCACCGTGCATCTCGCCTCGTAAATACTAGGAGTAAGGAGTTTAAGGTTTGATGAGGTACCAGCCATACTGAGAACGAACAAGAGCGAGTGAGCCAATGAGAATTAATAGAACAAATAGAACGAATGAACAGGTAGGAAGAAGAACACGCAACTTTATAAACGTATGATCTTTTTATGACAATGGGAGCTTATAGTGTATGTTGAAAAATATGAAATAGGGTTTGTTGGCGAAACTTTGACAGGCAGATGAGGCGTTAATGAGGCGCTTAGTGGGTTGCACTCCCAACCATCCCCACCCACCATCCATCCCACAAGTGGGATGGTGGATGGGGATGGTAAGTACACAGAGAAGCAGAAGAGGTAGAAGTAGTAGAAGTAGAAGTGAATACAAGAGAGAATGGTGGCTGCGAAATTTTTAACCTTGGATGTTACACAAAAATAAGCGAAAAGCGAGATTGGCAGAGGCACGTTGGACGGTGAAGCAGTCGAGCGAGCATAATCGAGCGAAGCTCGATTGTGAAGCTCGATTGTGAGATGAATATTGAAGATTTCAGAAAGAGCAACAGTTGAGTTGTTGGTAATTGTTGCAATCTGTGAACAATGTATGTGATTGTTCGATAATAAGCCAGACATACTGTGGAACAGACTGGAAAGAATACTCGAGAGTTGAGAACAATTTCGCTTCGCTCAATTGTTATCTCAATTGTTCTCTCAATGTTATCTCAATTGTTGCTAATCGTTTGTATCATTGTCGTTGCTTATCTTCATCTCGATTGTAGATTGACTACAATTGAGAACAGCGAGCGAAGCTGTTCGAACTAGTAGACAACAGTGATGTTTGAGAAGAGCGAGCTTGGCCAATGGTCGGACCTAAAATTATGGGGAAAAGAGAATGGAGTGGGAGTGGGAGTGGAAGAGGAATAACACATTCTCTTCAATTATCTTGACTCAATTTGACATTGAGAGTATCAAGTGATGTTGATCATGTGAATAATCAAATGTATTATGAAACGGGAGAATTGATTGCGAAAGCTAGTAATTGAATGTGGAGCGTATGTGAAGTGTATGTGGAGCGTTTGAGTGTTTGTGGCATATTCTGTGGAGCCTAGAAGGGCGTCTTCTGTGGACTGACTGCGTTCTGTCTTGAATTATACCCAAATATGGAAGAAAGTTCAAATATTTGGTATTTCATAGGCTCTTGTCCCACTCGAGCGAGTAGTGGGGCTATTAGTGCTTGTCTCACTTTATTTAGCAGTACTAGAGTACTTGAGTCGTATTAGCCTACAAAGTACTGTGTAGTCCAAGCCATTCTCAACTTACAAGTTGTGTGGCATGAACGATAACGAGTGGAAACTGAGATATGGAGTCCCTATCTCATCTGACTGGTGCTCCAGTAAGTACAGCAGTAATATAGTATTCCCAATTTAATGTACTGCATTCAAGACTTGAGAGTAGTGATCAGAATGAGTACTTTATCTAGCTGAGTTTCAGAACCTAGGATGATATTGAACATGATCAAAGCGAAATGGTTCGCTCGTCAATTGCCAACTGTTTGAATATTTGGCATTCAGAAGTATGACATTGGGTGACATTCCCATTAAGGTTTGACTGGGTGGTCCCATCGTTACTTGTTCTGATCGATAGGTGGTTATTAGTACTCCTCATTGGTAAGTTGGTCATTTACTTCAGTACCATCCAGTAGTCAAGTGCAGCTCATTGAAAGTCCCCTTCAAATTATATCTAGTATATTCCGTTCATTCCCTTTGATTCAATCTCGCTTCGCTCAATTGTTCTCAATACATCCACTACATTATCAGATAATCTCGCTCAATTGTTCTCAATACTTCCACTACTACATTCTCAGACAATCTCGCTTCGCTCGATTGCCTCACTACTACGTGTAGACTGCCTTCTCTACCTGAAATTGCCAACTCTTCGCTCGTGTTTCAAGTGGCCAGGAACATACCACCCTAACAAGATAAACGGTGCAATAAGTCTATCGCTCATTGATTGAAATGCAGACTTCAAGATACTTGCGCTAAACTTCAAAATCGCTATCGCTCATTGATTGAAATGCAGACTTCAAGATACTTACGCTAAACATCAAAATCAATTCGCTATCGCTCATTGATTTGGAGCTACAGAACCGTTGGCTGCGAAAAAATGCACAATGCAAATTGTCACTACAATTTGCATTGTGCATATGGAAGAGAATTCAACTGTTTATGTTGATTATTCTTCAAACATCGCTCAATTGATACAACTCACAATTAAGCAAAGAGAGATGTTTCATGAACACTAAGCATTGGCTAAGTAATCTGCCAAATCACCCCCAAAAACGGAACGATTATTGGTTGCAATTGGGAAATAGTCTTTGTTCTTTTTCTTCTTCTCTTTTATATTTCCTCTCCCCTCTCTCATATTAGTTCGCAACGATCTCGCTTCGCTCGATCGTTGCTCAATCGTTGCTCAATCGTTGCTCAATCGTTGCTCAATCGTTGCCTTTTTAAAATGGCTGCGAAATTTCAAATTTTTCACCAGTTCTCCATCTGAAGAACATGAGCTTTTCCAATGCCTTCAGTTATTCCATGGATCAGAACACTTCTGCCGTGAGTTATGTACCAGAAATTGTGAGTATTCTAGGGAAATTGTGAAAATCGACCCTCTAGACTTATCAGCAAGGCATTGAGCAAATGAGAGACTCAATCAAGAATCTTGAACATTCAAATGCAACACAAGAAAGTTGAAGTGTGCTATGAACGTACAGGATATCTCTTGTATGTACAATACTATCACTACGTTACCCCTTCAACACTATCAGTCCTTTTACACACTATCACTCGAAGTGCAATACTATCACTGAAGTACAATCTCACTCCTTGTACAATATCACTCCTTGTACAATATCACTCTTTATTCAATCTCACTCCTTGTACGATATCTCCTTGTTACTAACACTCTGTAAATTCTGCTATTCGTTTATGTATTGTTCGTTTATTTTCGCACATCCGCTACGCTCAATGTGCTCGATCTGCTCGATGTCCTTTTTTTCTCGTATATCTCGTTCCCATAAACGACAAATTTCCTATAAGATTGCTGACAGCCCATCATCAGCCATACAAGACTGAGTTCATTGATCGCAATCAACAGTACAACGTCAACTACACAGTTCGAATCAATTGTTGATTATTATTCAGACTGCTTCAGATCACTACTCATCACTGCTTCAGATCAACTACTATTGAGGTAACCGCTCGGTTGATTGCTGAATATAAGTTAAACTGATTGCTCAGAAGACCAAAATCTCGCTTCGGTCTATTGAATAGGTAATACTCACAATCTCGCTCCGTTCGATTGTGAAATAAGTTACACCACAGTCTCGCTCCGCTCGATTGTTCGACTGTGAAAGTTACACTACAATCTCGCTCCGCTCGATTGTTAATACTCACAATCTCGCTTCGCTCGATTGTTCGTCATGTTAAATCCCCCCACCCACCACCGTGAATTCTCCGGTCTCCCCGGTGCAATCGCCATCACCATCTTCCTCCCCGCCCTCATCGAACTCTTTGGTCTTCTTGCCAACGACAACTTCTCCCTCCAAGGCATTTCCCTCCAGCTTTCCGACCTCACCAACCAACTCCCATCGTCCATTGGGGAATGGACCGACTTTCTCCTTGATAAAAACGTGTGGTTTGCGTACCTCGCGTGGTTTTTCGGGTTGGTGGTAGTCGACCTCATTTCCCCCGGAAAACACTTGAACGGACTTCCCCTCCGTGACGGTACCTCCCTCCCCTACAAGATCAACGGAGTCTACGTTGCCAGTGCACTTTTCGCTGTTTTGGGTGCCAGGGCCTACACTCTGGGTGGGTACCTCCCCGAGCTCGACTTTCTCTACCGCAACCTTTTCAAACTCACTGTCTACGTCAACATTTTCAGTTACGTTTTGTCGATATTTGTGCACGTGTGCTCCTATATTCCATTGCGTAAACCCAATGGTAAAGGTACCCATGAACGGATCTTGTCTGTGGGTGGTAACACCGGTAACCAGATGTACGATTGGTTCATTGGGCGTGAACTCAACCCCAGGATTGGGGCATGGGACATCAAGTTGTTTTGCGAGTTGAAACCAGGTCTTTTGTTGTGGCTCCTCATCAATCTTTCGTGTGTTCACCACCAGTACCATACCTTTGGAAAAGTCACTGATTCACTTGTACTCGTCAACGTGCTCCAGGGATTCTATGTTCTCGATGGAGTACTCAATGAAGAGGGAGTATTGAGCATGATTGACGTGACAACCGACGGGTTTGGGTTCATGTTGTGTTTTGGTGATCTTGCATGGGTGCCATTTTCTTATTCTCTTCAAGCAAGGTACCTTGCACTTGAGGAGAATCACCTTGAGTTGGGATGGGTGTGGTGCAGTGCGATCGTGGGGCTCATGGCACTTGGATTTTTTATATTCCGTATGGCCAACCTCCAGAAATCCCAGTTCAAGCAGGGGAAATTGGACCACCTCAAGAGTATTCCTACAAAGACGGGATCGAGGTTGTTGTGCGACGGATGGTGGGGGGTGAGCCAGCACATCAACTACTTTGGAGACTGGTTGATTGGGTTGTCGTGGTGCTTGACAACGGGGTTCCAGACCCCGTTGACGTACTTTTACGCGGTGTACTTTGCGTCTTTGTTGATTCATAGACAGGTGAGAGATGAGGCAAAGTGCTCAGAGAAGTATGGGGAGGCATGGGAGGAGTTTAAGAGGAGGGTGCCGTGGAAGATTATTCCGTATGTCTACTAAACGAGCGAACGAGCGAAGCGAGTGAGCGAGTTATTCAAGCTCGTTTCTATTGTCGTGAAGAATAACATCAACAACGAGCTTTGTTCAATAGAAACGAGCTTGCTCGTTTCTATTGTCGTGAAGAAAAACATCAACAACGGCCTTTGCTCGTTGTTCAATGAGCTAATTATAGTCATTGAGTGATATCATGAAGAACATTTACTAGAATGACGAGCGTAGCGAGTTATTCTAGAGAAGAAAATAGAAACAAGCTTGCTCATTTATATTGTCTTTCATGAATAACAACATCAACAACGAGCTTTGCTCGTTGTTCAATGCAAGCTAATTAAAGTCATTGAATGATGAAGACAAGCTCGTTTCTATTAATCATTATTGGTCCGTGAAACAAAGCTTTAGTTCATGTTTCTAGGAACATGCCAGACCAAGTCTATTACTACTACTCAAAAAAACGAGTTTCAGGAAAGATAGGAATATCTGAGGGCCCCCTAAATATCAAACGCTCGGACTCCCACTGGACCCACCAAAAGTACCAACCAAGAAAAAGTGAGCGACACAGTGCTCATCATTTTGGTTGCTCGGAGTCCCTTCAGTGCCAACTAGGAGATATTGATTCTCCATTGACTATGTAAATAGAATAAAGTGATAGAGAAGAAGAATTGAGTGTAATGCTAGTGTAGGAAGGGAGGACATTGACAGAGTTTAAGATACTGCATAAAAATGACTCTTAATCTGAAAGAACATATAAAACCAGGGTTCTCTTTTACTCGTCTTGGTAAATAGTGGGAGGGTTTGATAACTAGTGAGAGGCTTTATTGATCAGGCTTCAATTGGCTGAGAATGGTCAGTGGGACAAGGCCTGAGAGTGGGAGCATGACTCCCATCTTCAATACTCTCTACTTTCTCTTGTCTTATGTCACTCAAAATTTCTCTGCGCTCAATTGTTTGGTTGTTGAAGTCCAAGCAGCGCGTTGCTGGTCAGAGTGATTTCGATCTACAAGTAATGCGAAATGAGTGCTTGTGCTTGAGTGCTTTTGGGTGCAAAAAAAGTGCAGCACAAGAGCGAGTGAATTAGTGTGAACTAACTGAAAAAGTTTTGTACTAGATACGCGTGTGAATTACAAGTGTACTCAACATCTTCACTATCTAGTGTAAATGATAGAACACTAGATTTGCTGTCTGATGGAAAGGTATGATTTAGCCTAGACGATTCTAATGTCGAGAAAGATTGAACATCGCAATAATGTATGGCTTTACATAGTATCCACTAGACTGCTTCCATCTAGTGTGAATAAGGCGCCCAGGTGGTCTTTCTCTCCATAATCGTTCAAGGGCCAATGAATGACTCGAGAAGCTGATGTTTCCTTTAAATATGAACTTTTCACTTTTACGTATCTATTTGATCCAGAACCACTTAATCCGCTCATCTTCTAAATTTCAATCGAACACCATCTAAATCTCCAATGTTGAACTCTGAATATTCTAAACGAGTGACCAGATGCAAAATGGTATTGTCATCAATGCTAAAGTTGGCCTAGATTAAGAAGAATGCCCAAGTTCACCGCAGAGATGAATATCACATAATTGCTTTGCAATCTTTAACTTTGTCTGTATTTCATTAGGCATCTTCTTAAATGTGAAAGGATCATGAATTTGTTGATAAACTCCTCTTTGGCAGCCATCATGTGAATACTCTCTAGTCCCAGAATTCGGTTATTTATTTAGGCAGGAATTAGATTAAGAGTCAATAAACGACCACACATTAAGAGTCAAGATAGACATATTAAGAGTCAGAGTCAACGATAAGAGACAGAGTCAATTTACAGATCGGTTGAGTTTTACGTCTTTATCGCATACAAATGCATCAAGTATCTATTGGAACAATCTTCATTGCGTTCTACAATTATCAACTTTCTAATTATTTTAGCACTATACACTCAAAGGTTGAAGTGTCTTACTCTGTTCCATGTAGACATGTTCCATGTAAACATGATTAGTGAACAATTACGAGTGTTGTCTGGTCTCAAAAGATATCATGACTTGAACAACTTGTCACAAGTTCTTTTTTTAATATCTCGAACGAGAATCTCAAACTCGCTTCTCTCGTTATTCTAGTTTCTCTTGAACAACTCGAACAACTCGTGAAACGAGTTGTTCGACCTGTTAATCTTTTCCTTTCAAAAATGAATCAGAACAACTCGCTTCGCTCGTTGTTCTATTCATTCTTTTTCTCATAATCCACCTGCTTATCAAAAGCCAGGTACGAAATCTCCAAACTTGTAATCCAACTCAACGCAACTCCCAACACAAACACCAACATTCCCGACACAATAAGTCCACTCCACAACCCAGGACTAAAGTACTGGTACTTTGCAAACAATCCCGATCCATGAACACTTCCACCCGAGGTCTTTGCACTCTCAACCACCTTGGATGGAGAAGGTTCCGAGTTGATAAACGAGCTCACCTCATCAAGAGCCTCATTGATGTCGTCAATTTCTTCGATCTCTCCTTCTCTCTTAAATAAACCGTCCTTTTCGTCATTATTCACCTTCTCTCTTACAAACCTACTCCAGGTTCCCTCCACCAACTCCTTTGCGTACTTTAATCCGTGGGCCCCAAACGTTGGGGTTCCCTGCACAATCACGTTGGCGAACTTGGCGTGGTCAAAGTCCACGTTATCGATTGATGGCACGTCCACCACGACGACATTGGCGTCTGGGGTTTCATCTGGGGAAGTGGCGTAAACAACACTGCAATCGTTAGCGAAACGAAGGTCCAAGTCCATGGGGTCGGCATAGTGGACGTGTTTGATGTAGTTGCCCTTGGGGGAGGCGAAACGGGGTTGCTCGACCCTGTACACGAGGATGTTTTGGCCGGCGGCACAGATATCGGCGGAACGGGCATTGATTGCGGCGGAAACGCGGTCGGCGGCAACAGCGCCTTTGAGGCCGAGATCAAGGCTGGAAAAGAGGGCGGCGGTGTCTGAAAACGCCGAGACGGCGGTGATTAGGGGGAGGATTGAAATCTTCATGGTGAGGAAAATTATTTGTTGAAAAAAGATGGTTGATGTTCCAAGGTAAGTACGCGAGCGAAGCGAGCAAGTGATCGCTTCACAATCGAGCTCCGCTCGATTGTGATTGTTACAATCAAGAGAGATCTTTATTGAGTGAGAGATTGAGAATATTCATGATGAACATGTTGAACATTGTCATGATTGAGAAGTGATACAATTGAGCGACAATCGAGGAAGCGATTGGATTAGATAACATTGTTAAGTGGAGAGATTGTGATCAAGTCAAGTTTCAAGTTATCAAGTTCAAGTATTACAAGTTACTAGGAAGTCACAAGTGTGCAGTGATTTGAGTCAAGTGAAGTTATTCAGTTGAGTTGAAGTTGAAGTTGAAGTTGAAGTTGAGTTATAAGTTGAAGTTGAGTTATAAGTTGAAGCTATCAGTTACCAGTTACCAGTTACCAGTTATTACAAGTTGGAAGTTGGAAGTTACAGTTATGAGCATCCATAACAATGTGAATCATCAGTATTGTGTGTGGATGAATGAGAATGAATTGAAGTTGAGGAGAGCTGAAAAACTCGGCCGTTCATATGATGTTTCATGGATATTGTCAAGAACTACAATCAATGTCACCCACACTGAAAGTCATTGAGGATTGACAGTTGATATTGATATGTTGAAAATAGTGTGGTACAGTGGGATGTGGAAAACGATGAAATTTGATGCCAGAGGATCACTCGATCAGCTCACTAGTACTATACTAAAACTCGATCATTCGATTGTCAACTTGATACTGAGTCTTACTAGATAACTTGAAGTACTCGATTCTTATTCAATTACTTGATGATGCTTGAAATACTTTACACGATAACAAAATCATGCCCCTCGATCACTCAATCACTCAATGCTACTCGATCGCTTCGCTCTTGTGGCATCGTCTAACTCAATGCTACTCAATGCCACTCGATCGCTTCGCTCTCTCGTAGCATTTCATAGCATTACTAACCCCAGATCTGTCGTGAGAAAACTCGTCTTTTTCACCGCCGCAATGATTGTGGCCCCAATCTCCACATTCTTTGTGTGTGAGTACGCCTTTAACAAGAACGCAATAATTAGTGGAGGTATTGCTGCGTTCGTGGCGAACGTGGTGTTGATTGGGTATGTCGTGGCTGCGTTTATGGAGGATACAACCAAGTTGGAGGAGGAGTCGAAGAAGGATAGATAAGCAGATCGAGCGAAGCGAGATCTGCTAAGAAGCAATATAGCAAATTGAGCTTTGCTCAATTTGTGATGAAAGTAATATAGTCAGCAGATTGAGAAAGCAAATTCAGTTAGCAAATTGAGCTCTCAATTTGCGATGGCACTAGAAGGGGCAGACTTCTCACTCGACTAGGATATTTAATAATAATGTGCTTGTATTGATGTAGATGGGCATGGATGAGTACCGTTCTTCGCTCATACATGCAAAAGAAAAGTTGTGAATAATTGGAGTGAGTAGTTGAATAGAATCAAGTGAGTATATTTAGATCTTCAGAAACATTGAGCGTGACCTTTCCTATGAGGTAAATAAGCAGACACTCCGCTAGAGTATTTGTTAAACCATTTGTGGTATTAGTTTCTTATTGGATCATAGGAACTGTTGAGTTAAATGGAATATCTGCTGGTTTCTTCAACCGAGCGAAGCAAGATTGTGGAAATTGAGCAGAGCGGAATTGCCTATTCATTAACTTCAAAGTGCGATCTGATTTATACTCATCTACCCTTCGTATGAATGACTCTTAATCTGTGAAAATATTGACTTACGTTGACTCTTAAACTTCAATTACCTCAGCAATAAAGGGCATCGCGAGAAGGCATATTTTTGCAAATTTCGTTGAGTGAAAGGTAACTACGTGGTCCTGAGGGTACACTAAAGAGCATGCTGTGAAAGGCAAGATTCTCCTCGAGGAGTGTTCTGTAATTGATTATGTAAGCTACTACAACTTGACGAGGATTGCGAGGCACTCTCCAACTTCAATAGAAATGCTTGAATTGAGTCAGTCACCAAAATCGGCGAGCTTACGCTGAACTGAAACTTTCACTGCAGTTAGAATAGCAAGGAAAGAGCTCTACCTTTTTATATTTCTCATCATTTCATGTCCTAAAGGTTCTCGGAAATCCTTCAACACTTTAGTAGCTTAAATAGCATGATCTGCAGAGATTGCTCAAATTTGGATCGGTTCAACTCAAATGTGGTACTTTTGATTATTTTGGGTGCAAAAAATTTAGGAACAGTCAACATTATCGCTTCCTCAATTGTGAGTATTTGCAATAGAATATGTGGAGGGGAGTGTATTTGAAGAAGAGAAAATTCTAAGCAAGTGCGATTGGGGGAATAACTGAAAGAAGTTGCACTTATAAAGTGATATTCAACCAGATGCAATTCCCACACTCTTCACCTTTTTGAACTATCTCCATCTTAGAATAGAGAGCGTGGAAGATGAGACCATTAAAAACTAATTTACATTCAATACAAGACCAATTCTAAATCACATCTTTATTTAATCACTTGCTCCATAATGGAGAATTCTCGCTATTTTCTGGCTCTCACTATTGTCTCGCTATTTTCTGGCTCTCGCTAAGTTTTCTCGCTAAATTGTAAATGCTCGCTAAATTCGCACTCACCAGCTGCCTGCGGATAGAAATGAATACACAAGATGGATAACCCTTTAATTACATATATTACATAGATTTCACTCATCTATGTTTAATGGTTAAAACTCTCTGGCTATTAACTCGCTGGATATAACTCACTGGATTTAACTCGCTGGATAACTCACTCGCTAATTCGCTGCGCCATTTAGCTCGAATGTAAATTTCCATCGCTAAATTCGCACTATTCGCACCTAAATTACCATCGCTAAATTCATATTCGCACCAAAATTCATATCGCAAATTCATATTCGCACTATATTCGCACCTAAATTCGCACATTCGCTGCGCTCATTTAGTGCTCATTTAGGTGCTCTTGCTCAGATGGTCCACCAACTCTCCTTCGTTTCATCCATCCCCCACAACAAATACACCCAGACCGTCACCACCCTCCAAGCACTCACCGGCCAGCAGTCCCCCCAGCCCATCTCCACCTACACGCTCGTCACCAAACCCCACAATGTGTTCCGGCCCAAGTTTGAGCCTGGCAAAATCAACCAGATTGAACAGTACTACATGAAGTGCACCACCACATGGACCAACAACGACGACTTCAGCATCTACAAGGCGTTCCTTCCAGAAGACAAGCTCTTGGTGGACCGACTCTTTGAGAAACAGTGCCGGCTCACATGGACGTTGCAGATCTCGGACATTCCAATCGCAGGGAAAAACCAATTGTGTTCAGCACAGACAATTTATGAGAGCACGTTGGTTCATACGCATACGATAGGGAATTCCAATGGCCGTTCCCATGGCCAGAATGGCCATGCAAATGGACAAGTAAAAGAAGTAAAAGAAGGGAATGGAGTAAAAGACGTAAAAGAAGAAGTGAGTGAGGAAGCAAAAGTAAAGGCAGAGGACGACGTACAAGAAATCATCGACTCCAAAGACTCGTTTCTTCAATTTTTAGAAGATTTGGGGTACGATTTGGTGAACCAGTACTGGATCAAGGGCGTGCGGTTTTTTCACGGTGATATTGTGATTGAGCTTTTTAAGGTGTTTGTGCGGGACGATGCGATGCCCAGTAAAAATAACAAGATTAATCTCAAGCTCTTGGACGAGCTGAATACGTTTCAGATCAAGATGTACTCGAATGTGGCCAAGGCCACGGAGGTGGAGGTGATAAACCAGGCTTCGAAGGAGTTGGTCAAGTTGAAGGAGATGTTGAAGAATTTGTTTAGTTTGGAAATTCCGGATAGGATGATGATGGATAGTAGGCTACGAAACTAATTCAAACATGAGCGAAGCGAATGTTTCAATTGTTGAGTGAACAATTGAGCGAAGCGAAATTGTTCGTCAAGTGTTGATGAATTCCAAGAACAATTGAGCGAAGCGAAATTGTTCGTCAAGCGTTGATGAGGAAATTCCAAGAACAATTTCGCTCCGCTTAATTGTTCTGCTCAATGTTGACACTGCTCGTTGACACATGAAAAATTTGCTCAATTGTTCTGCTCATGTTCGAATTGGTAAGTGATTATTAAGAATTTCGCTTCGCTCAAATGTTCTGCTGAATGTTTGAGAATTGCTCATTGACAAGAAAGAACAATTGAACAAATAATAATTGAGTGAAGTGGAATTGTTGTCAATGTTTGAGAATTGCTCATTGAAGTTTGAGATATCAGCGAAGAATTGTGCGCTCAATTGATTGGCTTCAATGAGTGATTCCAAAGAACAATCGAGCGAAGAGAAATTTTCATTGTAACAGACAAATATCTTGGAAACGAACAACTCTCTTTGCTCGTTGTTCTTTAAATGTACAAGCGACATCTTGGCATCCAAAAGTTGAATGATTGACAGCGATTCTGCCCCCTTATTGAGGATGTTCATTTGATACAATTTTAATAGTTGGGAATCGAGCACAGTGATGAAAAGGTAATTGATAACAACAACAATTACTCTTTTAGCTTGTCACCACTCAAACTAGATTCACCTATAAACTTTAAACCAACGAGTTCTCCTCGCTTCGCTCGACTGAAGGCAGACTTATGAGGAACAAAACCATAAGAGTAAGATCATGAGAATTAACGGATTGGTCTGTTGAAGTCGACGTAGCCTCGCTCGACTGACGGTGGAAACAATTGTTGAATCGCTCAATTGTTCTCCCAACAAGAAAGATACAAGAGTCAACGAAGGACGAATTATAACTTTGAGATCTCAAAGAGTCCCTCCTCATTAGTTATTCGCCTAGTTCACCAGAAATAGATGTAAGATAAGTACACGGAAGATAAGATTAGTAGATTCCCTGTGTAGAGGCTTCCAGATAGAAGTTGTTTCTGTAAATTACAAGCTATTTGTTACCGAGTGAGAGTCATTCAAGACATCATAAATTCAAAGGCTGAGTCAACACAAGTCCATCCAGTGAAGCCACTACATTTGATCTACATCTCTGAAAAGGCTTTTTGATTGCTTGAGGATTAATGACTGAGTAGTGAATGTTGGTTGGCATTGGTATCCTTATTCCTATAATTATATACATCTCACTTCTCGTAGCAAACATGGCCTAAATGTGTTCTTTGTGGTATTGGCCTCGGAAGCAAAATGGCATTGATGGTGGTTTTGGTGTTATGATTCAGACCGAATAACACGAGATTCTTGAATGTTGCAATAATTGGGCTTGCTCAAGTGTTGCACTTCACCTTCATACTCTATGAGCAAACATACTCTCCTGTTTCCGGACAGGAGCAAAATGCTTCTGGAGTTTGAAAACGAGTTAACCACACTCAGCCATTGACCGTAATTGAGCGACATTTGCAATTGAGTATCGCCATACCTCACAGTGAACATTTAGCGAGATTCTGCATTTCACAGTCCCAGAGATATTAGCTTAGACTCTCGATCGCTCGATTATTAGATGAACCCTCAATCATTCAAAGCTTTACAAAACGATCGAGCAGGGTCGAAGTTCACTAAGTAAGCACAATTGAGCGTAGCGAAATTGTGCTTGTAATATTTGTGCTTGTAATATTATTCTCAACTATCGTACAATGGAGTGTGATCTGGGAGTATGTAGGCTCACGCAAGCTACGCTTGATTGTGATCAACTACTGTGCTACTCATGTCAATCTCTCAGAATATGGCAGAGTAATCGAGTGAAGATTGTCAAGTTTACTGAACTCACAAGCAACGTTCAAAAGCTTAACATCAGCTGAACGATCACACTGTACAGTTTAAAGTTCACTAAAATGAACAATTGAGCAAAAATGTAGTTCACTCTTGCTGAGAATCTCAATCGAACGCTTCATTAGATCATTCAAAACTTCACTCAGCGAACATTCAGTCGATCATATCACAACTAAATTCCTGATCATTCGTGCAATGGATCCAGTACCCATGAAAAATCGGGAGTCCATAAGAATAAGCAACAGCGAGGTTTTGCAGACTCTTAAATCTATCACCTTGTAGTTAACAATATAACTGAAAACCAAAAATGTCCATGATCTCAGAATCTTTAGCTGAACAGCGAAGATTGTTCGAAATTTTAAAATCTCCAACTCTCCGCCAGATTATTAAGAATCTCACACTGCACAATTGAGCAAAGATTCAAAAGTTCACTGTTCACTCAGCAAAATCTCGCTAGATTGTTCACAACTAAAAAACAATGTCGTTAGATTGTTCAGAATATGACTCAGAATTAGCTGAACAATCTAGCAAAGCGAGATTGTTCAGAATCTGACAATATTTTAATTGAATAATTTTGCTTGGTAAGGATCTCACATTATCCTTAACTGAACAATCTAGCGAAGTAAGATTGTTCAAAGTATCACAATTTTCAATTGAACAATCTCGCTTTGATTGTTCAGAGTATCCCAAAATATTTAACTGAACAATCTCGCTTCGCTCGATTATTCAGAGTTAACTCTGTACCACCTCGGCTTCCCCATCTCCTCCACCCCATCATTCCTCAAATCCCCCAATCTCAAACCCTTCTGAACCCTATGGTCACTTTCTATCAACCTAAACTGATGGGGCGTTCCCGTCTTTTCCTCTTTTTCGTACAAACTTTTGATCATCAGCATTTGGTCCTGAAGAGACGTGATGAGATGTGCCTCGCGCTCTTTGGAGATGTTTGTACTGAACCCCGATAGTTTGAGCATTTTGTAGAGGGTTTCTTTGGGGATGTGGGAGGAGTGGCGGAGGAGGTCGCTGGTGGACCAGGTGGGGGTTGAAAGGAGGGAGCGGATCATAGCGAACAATGAGCGAAGCGAATTGTTCGCACCAAAAATTCCACAAACAATTGAGCGCTCAATTGTTCAGTTATCATTTGAACTATTTAAGATCGACTCACATTCTATAGTTTTTGAGTATTGAAGTAGAAATGAAGTAATTTTAAAATTTTCAAGTAAAGCAACATTAAAAATGACAATTGACAATTGAATCAAAATTGTAGGTTCATTCTTTCACCTACTGAGGCATTACTCTGCTCAATGGAGGTCTACGGTGTAATAAATTACTAGGAAAGTATTTAAGCAGAGCATGTGTGTTCTGTTTGCATGGATAAGTCTACATGACGAAACCACTAACTTTCTTCAAAGTGAATAAATTGTCTGTTATGAACTATCTTGTTCATTAAATATCCCGAAACAATAATGCAGTTGAATATTCCGAATCAATTATGAAGTGAACATTCTGAATGCAGTTGAACATCTCAATTAAAAGTTCATGGAACGTTCCAAAAAAGAATTATTATCTTGTTTCGCAGCCAATTACACCAATCTTCTCTTATTTATCTATTCAGTATTTTCAATTCTATTTATGATTATCACCGGAGGGGAGTTGTGGCTCAGCTGAGAGTTTGATTGGTTCACAGAGAGGTAATGAATTGAGTGAAGTGAGTTCACTCAATTGTACGAAGTGAATGACTTCACTCAGTACTCAATCACTCACAATTGAGCGATTCACAAGTTACATCTCAATTGTCATTCACAATTGAGCGGTTCACAATGTCAACTGTACTCATTCACAAGTTACATCACCCAATTGTACTCATTCACTCACAATTGAGCAAACGGATTCGCTCACTTGATTCGCTTCGCTCATCTCGTTGCTCATCTCGTTGCTCAATTGACCAAACTATTCGCCCCCTCAACCTCCTTTTTCTTCTTCTCAATCTGCCTCCTCTTCTTCTCCAACTCCTTCTGTCTCAGCTCATCCTTATCAAGTCCTCCCTGCACCTTGTTGTACTGCTTACGTGCACGCTTGGTCATCATGATCTTCTTCAACTCCTTCTCCTCGTCCTCCTCACTAGCCCTCTTCTTACCCTGTTTCTTCTTCTTCTTGGCATCAGCAGCCTCCGAAAACTTGACACCCTGTGCCTCCATCTCTAATTCTCTCTGGGCCTGAATGTCTTCGTCTTCGTCCTCCTCGTCTTCATTTTCTTCCTCTCCCTCATTATCACTTTCCTCATCCTCACCATCCTCCCTCTTCTCCGGATCATATCCAGAAGCATCACCCCATGGGGACAAGTGAGGAGGCAAGACCTCGCCCGGCGCATACTCATTCACCGGCAAGATTTCGCCCTTGTTAATAGAGTCAAAGATCCACTGGGGCTGGATATAGGTTCTTCCAGCCACCTTCTTCGCCAACTTGGGTCTGTCTACAATCTGGTGGGTGATATTGGACAAATCGAGTTTGGCATAGTCCGAAGGCAGGTTGATCTTGAGCTCGTCCAATGCGATTTCCAGCACAATACTTCCTCCACATGCAACAATACACAACTCGAGAATATCAAGGGGGACTTCACGGCCCACAAAGAAGACAAACTTGGAGAAAAGTCCTTCGGAGGTAGAGGCACTGGGTTGGTGAAGAATATCGGCAGATTCCTTGTTGGTCTGGAAAGTATCAAGTTGGACATTTTCAACGTCTTCCTCGTCCTCCTCTTCATCATCCTCCTTCTCATTTGCCTCAAGAGCATGTGAAATAGCAGCAGAGTAGAGTTCATCGGTGGTGTCTTTGGTGTCATTAGAGTCACTAGTTTCACTAGTTTCTTTAGTTTCACCTCCACTCTTACTTTCTTCACTAGCTCCAGTCATATTAACTAAACCATTCAGCTGCCTCAAAACGTACGCTGAAATACCACCAATTCCCTTCAACTTTTCAATGTCGATTGTAGGAGGATAAATCAAGTTGGCGTCGGTGTACAACCTGTACAACACAAAGTGAACCAAAGTCGAGTAGAACTCAAGGAACGTCAACATGATTCTAAAGTCCACATCTGTTGGAATGGCAGTGGGGAACTTGAACGGAACCAACCACCTGATCTCCTGGCCCTTGACATTGGCCTGGTAGTAAACTCCCTTGATCAGCACAAACACTTTTTTCAACACCCGTTCCTTGGCAACATAGGCCATCCACTGGTTGCACAACTTTTCAGCCTGTTTGGTGACCTTGTGCGAGATCTCGTCGGTTGCCGGCATGTTGGCAAAGAGAAACAACATGTTCAACGGGTCGTCAATATCCCTAAGCGCATCCAAAAACGTAGGGTAACGCTCTTTGATCACATGGTCAAGTGTGTAGCGGGGTCTATTCTTCTCGAGACGCTGCGCATCATGGAGCTCTCCACGGCCAAGAGCGCGCTGCAACTTGCGCGCAAAGGTCTTGTGTTCACGGAACTTGTCGAGGATCTGCTCGTGCAAAAGGTACTGGATGTCTTTTGCGTAGTAGAAGGTGACATTGGCAGATTTGCCTTTGTTGGCCTTGCGCTTGTTGCGGGGCTCACGGGGGTAAATTCCCTTGAAAATACAGAGACGACGGAAGTCCGCAAGCGAGACTTGGAGCTTCTTGACCGCCTGGGTACGGGTGATGAAGTTTTTGGCGTTACCGCTGGTGCCCTTTTTCTTGATTCTGGCCATGGTGAAAAATTGAGATGAGCGAACAATTCAAACGAGATGAGCGGAGCGAATCGAGTGAGAATTGTGAGTGAAAAAAGAAAGTACAATTATTTTACATCAACAGCTTTGCTGTTGATGTTTTCACAGAAATAGTAAGTAATAGCTAGTAATAAGCATTAGGCATCAGGCATTAGGCAGTTGGTTGTGACTTGCAATTGATGGTCTTGAAATTGGTCTGGTCACGTGATGAGATGAGATGAGATGGAATCGAACAATCAACAATTGAACATTTGAACAATCGAGCGTAGCGAGATTGTTAGATTGAAGAGAGTCTATTATGAAATTGTGAGACTGCAGGAGTCTAAGAGATGTAAAAGCGACAGAAAGAAGTGGGATGGAGTGAAAAGATGAAGGTTTTGTGGAAATCGTGAAGTTAGAAATATTGTAGGAAGATGATAACTTAAATTGAAAGAACTTACCATCTTTGTGGTGCCTGAAGACTGGGGAATGCGACCAACTTGTTTTGAGACATCTGCGAGGAAAATCGATCATTTTGCGAGGCCCTAAAACGACTGAGGAAAGCAACCTGCATATAGTTGACTCTTAAACTGTGGCTGCGAAAAGTGACATTGCCTATGGTGCTAAAATCTGTTATACGATCCATCTTCATCGAGTTTGCGACTTACTTTTCTTGGTTCATACGTTGATAGCTTGATTGCAATTTTATCGTAGTACGTTAGTTGTAAAACTCAGTGAATATACTAGAGAGTACTTTAAAGCTAGAGCACAATGTCTAGCTCAGTTTACCCAAAGGTTGTGTAGTGAAAAATACACATCCAGATTTGTGGTTGTCTTCTAGGGAGAGCCTTATCCATGGGACACAGTTTGTATGCTGGAAGTTGTGAGATTAGAAGACCAGGGTTTTGGGTATTGTGATGTTTGGTGGAATTGTCTAGTTGTAGGATGTCTGTGATTAAGAAAAGTGTAGAAGAGATGTAGACTGGAAATTGAAAGACTTTGTTCTGGTACCCTGGGAATACGATCAAGTTGATTTGGCGGCATTCGCGAGGAAAATAGGCCATTATATTTGGCCCCAAACGAATGAGGTAAATGACCTGCATATAGTTCACTCTTAAACTGTGGCTCCGAAAAGCGTTCCCGATTGTTGGGCACTTCTATATCTGCGTACTCAATTCATCGAGGTTATGACTAATTAAGTGTTTTGACACCTGTTGCTAGCTTGATTATAACTACTAACCTGTTGGGGGTTTGTGCAACAGTGTACTTGGTAGAGCATTGGATTTAAGCTAGGGTACAATGTGTAGCTCAGTTTAAAGACTCCTTGAAACATACACATTCAGGGTGTAGTTGTGTATAGAGATTAGTTATCCAGAAGGCAAGGTTGTATGTAAGAGGAGGTTTTGCAGGTTTGGTGAAATTGTGAGTTGAAGACTACATGTGCAGTGTGAACTTCCAAAATTGTTGAGATTTTAGGTAAGCTGCACCATGTGAACACGTCCGAGTTTGTTCCAAGACTCTGAGAGGAAGATTGATCATTATACTGGCCCTCAAATGACTGAGGAAATGACCTGCATGTAAATGACTCTTAATCTGTGGCTGCGAAAAAGGCTGTTTGCAATGAAGAGCACATTCATCATTCAAGTTGTATTCTTTATAGTATGGTTATTATGAGAGCTTGAAGTACCCTTCTCTGCTAAGTTCAGGTCTGCAACACAGTCTAGTTGGGCAACTAATGAAAGCGAAGATTCAATACAACTTGGATACCAAAAGCACTCGTACCCTGTTGATTGAAGCTTGGAGTAGATCACATGAGTCTCAGTGACCTTTTCACTATTCAATCTTTCGATTTCTTGTCTGGAAGCCCTGTACTCTTTGGATATTTTACTGACAGTTCGATGGGCAAGAGAAGAGAAAGGTTGTTGGCCAATCTTTCAGAACCAAGATAAAACTCTTCAAAATTAAGTCTTGTAATTTTCATTTTTGAGTCTAGCAAGCAATGGCTGGTAGAAAACGAGAGTAGCGAGGGTGTACAAATGCTTCGGAATCTTCTCATCTAAAGACTCTGCTGAATATGTATTTCTATACTCAAGCTAAACTTGTACTAAAGTTTGCAAATCAGCGATATTCACTCTCCCTAAAAATTGTGACAAACTTGAAGAGCGTTCTTTATTATTACTCTTATTCTTCTTTACATGCACTGGTAAGACAGCAGTTGTTATTGTATTTAGCCCAGCAAGCTGAGGGTTATGTGTAGCGAATGTCCAGTAGTGCAACCAATTCAGCTGGCTTTATAGCACAAAGGAAGTCAGGTGCATCTTGTAGGTTGAAAAGTGTCCTTTACGCATGTAGACTCCGCTAGTCAGATGTACCACTAACAGCTTCATTATACAGCTGCATTCTTTTTGCGCTAGGAATTCACCATTTGCATTTACCCTAGAAGTGTATGTGGTGTGCCATGAATTTCGCAGCCACAGATTAAGAGTCAAAACAGGTTAAAAGTCAATAAGAAGAGGTGAGCGTAGACAAGCATAAGAAGCTTCCTTCACTCTTTCCCTTTATCTGACAGTATGTTGCAGATTCCAGAACACAGACATTATTGAACTGGAAAATTTCCCCACATTATTAGGGCACTTATTGAAAGTTGAAGCGCGACATAGCCGACACTTCAGACTGAAATAATGCTAGGGAGATTCGAATGCTAGGGTAGAATTTTGCAAGGACCAGAACAGTAGAGCAATAGAAGTAAAAATTAATACGATACGGGAAGTACTTGAAAAGTCGACATTAAAGATACTTGCGACTCTGGACATTATTAAACCAGTTGGTTTAGTTCATGAGTGAGACGGAGAGGTCTTAATCTTAGCCATTTGAGGAGCAATAGTAAAGTTGTACTTGTAAATGTGATGGTAGTACAGTTTATACTTGAGTTGTGACAGATACTTGATTTATTACAGATACCTGATTTATTGCAGATACCTGATTTATGAGAGATACGTGATTTATGAGATACGTGATTTACGACACTTTATACATGACAATTATTCTAAGATTATAACATCTCGAAAAATTCGCTTCGCTCATTGTTCTCTTTATTCCTCTTTTCGCAGCCATGCTTAAAGTTCCATCAATACTAAATACTTCTACTGAAATGGGCATATGACAAGATGAGACGTCCTCAAATCCTCAGAGTGATAAACTGATCTGAAATCAACCAAATCGAGAAGAAATGGGGTCACAAATTTTGACAATGTGGTTGAGTCATCGATCAGGTAATCAAATAGTCAAATATCAAATAATCAATCAACTTACAAATCATAAATCATGAATCATAAATCATAAATCATCATCTATCTTACTAATCAATACAATTGTGCATCGAGACAATCAGTCAATTTCGCTTCGCTCAATTGACTTAATTGTCTCGAATGTTCGCACAATTGATTGCTTTTTTCCCATGTCCTTCATCGATGTCCTCTCACGAGGCGACGACTTCCTCTCGGAATACCCCCGAACATCCTTCTGGTGGAACCTCGCCTCGCACGCCACATGCACCTTCATGACCCTCAACGCGAAAATCGTGCTCAATCTTCTTTACAAGCCGCATCTCCACCACATCGAGCGCCTCGACGATGCCCTCGCCAAAGCAAGGGCCGAAAACCGGTCTCTTCTCACGGTAATGAACCACATGTCAGTGGTGGACGATCCCTCGTTCTACTCAGCGCTCCCCTGGCGCTTCCATCTCGATATCGACACCATTCGCTGGGGATTTGGCGCTCACAATATCTGCTTTTCCACCCCCACGTTGTCGTGGTTCTTCAACCTAGGCAAGATTTTGGGCACAAAACGCTTTGGAGAAGGCCCCTTCCAGGGTTCGGTCGACGCTGCCATAAGAATCTTGTCCCCAGACGATACGTTGGACTTGGAGTGGGCCCCAGGCGTGAAGGATGATGCTAAGGAAAGCTTATATAAGCAGTTTTCGTTTCGCTTACGTAATTTGCATAACCAGGAGCAGGACCAAAAGGACCAAAATAACCATAAGCAAAATGAGGAGAAGAATAAGCAACCTGAAGACGCTCTCTACCTCCATAAAGGCCGCGGTGTTTTGATGAGAACATCACCTTTTGTGCGGACCAAAACGCTGTGGTTCCATGTATTTCCCGAAGGGTTTGTGCTCCAGCTCCAGGAGCCGTACAACAATTCTATGCGGTATTTCAAATGGGGAGTATCGCGATTGATCTTGGAGGCCACACGTGCGCCTGTGGTTGTGCCGCTCTTTTCGTATGGGTTTGAGAAGATTGCGCCTGAGGACCTGGCAGAGGAAGGGATCAAGCGGTTTTTACCCTCGAATATCGGGGCAGAAGTTCACATAACAGTTGGAAAGCAGGTGGATGATGAGGTCATTTATGGGTACAGGGAAAGGTGGCGGAAGTTGTGCGACAAGTACACTGATCCTGCGAAACCCACTGATCTTTCTGAGGAGTTGAAGACTGGAGACGAGGCCCAGAGTTTGCGACTGGAGGTGGCTGCAACACTTAGAGAGAGGGTGTTGGAGGTGAGGGAAGAGACGGGGGCGTTTAGACCGGAGGATCCGAGGTTTAGGGATCCGAAGTACTGGAGGGTGTATACGGAGAGTGAGGGATTGAGTGATCCGGAGGTGAGGTTTGTGGGGAAGAATTGGGCGATAAAGAGGTTGCAGCTGCATCTTTCGAAGGAGGAAAAAGAGGGATAGTCAACCGAGCGGAGCGAGGTTGTTTCATATTGGTGAATATTCTTCAACAATCGAGCTTTGCTCGATTGTTGGTGCTGAGTGTTGGAGATCGTCAACCAATTTGGCCAACGGGCATGCAATGTTCTATCAATTTGAGAACAGTGAAGATAAACTGCAAAAGTCGAAATGAGAGCATTTGGCGAAGCTGATGAGAATTTATGTGGGGATGTAATTCCTTCATTTGCATACTGAGATGCAGATAATTTTTAACTTCACTTGATCTTGAACATTGTTGTCTTTCGTGAACTTTGAACTTGGGAACATAAAAGTTCCTACTCGCGCTAGAGTACAGTCGCACAAAATTTTACCCAATTCGATCCTCAAATTTACCAACCTCAAATTTACCAAATTCCACCACCACAAATCCACCCCTCCACATTATGTACACAAATTCACCTCCACGAGGCATGTTGATTCTGCAAATAGTTTAGAATAGTTTAGAAAAGTTTATGATTAGGAAGGTGTAGATACTTGTCGATATGGAGAGCATTGCGGTTTAATTGGTCGACTTTTCAGCAAGTCTAAATGACATTATTGGGGAACATGTTCTTCAAATTTATAAAATTGCTGCGAATTTTGAAAAAAGGTTCAAGTTTACTCCAATTCTTTTGAATCGCACTCAATCCTATCATCAGATGTGATTAACTTACCTGAACTTTCGTAACTTTTACTTAGTTGCAGCAAATTTGGAGAACTTTGAGGGCATAGACAAAAATTACTGAAAATTTATTGAAACCTTTCACAAACTCCAATTCACCACTTCATTTGACACTAATTTTCCCTGACTAAAAGATAGATCGATCTTGAGTCATTTTAGTAAATAGGAGACACGAAGCAATTGCACCAGATTTATTATTTCTATTGCGATTGTACTGGTTGCACGCATTCAAATGAGCACATTGAATGTGCGAAAATGAATGAGTGATGATCCCGAGTATGATCAAAAAACATTTTAGTTAGATAGACTAAAGCCAAACAAATACAATCGGCTTCGCCCGATTGTCTAATTCTATACTTCTATTATATATTGTATTCCAATTTTTGCGTACCATAATGAGTAAATTGAAGAGTAAATTGAATGAGCGAAAATTGAATATTTTTGGTAGACCTCAAAAGACATTTCAGATTGCTGAAGAAAAGCCAAACAACGATCGGCTTCGCTGATTGCTCGATTAAACGAGTTTTTATTTGCATCCTAAATTCATATTTATTGTGCCTGGTACCTTTCATTTGTTGAATGTGGAAATCAGTAAATTGAATTTCGCTGCGCTCATTCAATTTACTCTGATTTCCAATGCTCCGACTATTCACCCGCAACCGCTTCCTCAAACTAGGAAAATTCCCCGAGGACGACATCCTCAGCTCCCTCAACGCCTACGTGCGATCTACCGAGATGCCGCCCAATATAAAACGCAGCATCATGAAAGACAAGCTCTCCACATACATCAGCACCACCCCCAAAATCCCACTCGACAGCATAAAAATCATCAACAAGAGCTTTGTCGAGCTCCAGAAGTTGAACGGGGGCAAAGTGGACATGGACCGCCCGCTCCTTGTGGAATTATTCAAGAAATCATCGGCGGCATTGGTCGATGCCAGAGGTCGTGCGCAGATCCCAAAATACATGGCGACCTTGATCAGCAGCTTTCTCAGCGACAGAGTCATTGCACCGGACGTGTTGGTATTCCTTGTGGATTTGGGGTCCAGCATGTCGAGTTTCGAGACGGTGATGGCGAGTTTGAGGCGCTCCAGAGAGTTGAAGGGTGGGGATATAGATGCGTTGGTGGAGTATTACTGGAAGAAGGGTGAGTTGGATATGCATAAGTTGGAGGTTTTGGGAGGGGGTGAGAAGATAAAGGATGAAGGGAGAGAAGGTAGAAAAGGTGAAGGTAAACAAAAAGGTAAAACAGAATCTACATCTTCAGGCTCAGAAAAAGGTTTACCTTTTTCTGAACCTTCTAAAAATTCTGAGCTCTCCTCCACCTTCTGCTCACACATCAACACCTACATAGAATCACTCTTCCACGACTCACTTCCCCTGGTACACGAATTCCAAGACCAGAATCGAAATATTCACCGTCTTCAACATTTTTTGGTGGACCTTTTCCCAAAAGTACCGGTAGAGGGCAAGTTTTTATTGGTGAAAACAGCTGTGGAGTTGCTCTCAGTGTATGAGAATGACTTGTTGAGGGAGCAGGTGAATAAGACAACTTTAGAGGTTACCAAGTTGAGGGATCATTTGTTGGAAAATCCTCAAGAGGCTGGAATGTGGTTGAATTTGGTGTGGAGGAGTGGTGGGAGTGGGAGAGAGAGTGGGAATATGAAAAATAGTGAGAATAATGAGAATGGTGGGAATATGAAAAATAGTGAGAGTGTTAAAAATGTAAAGTGTGACGAGTCCCCACTTCGTGAGGACTCCATCACATCTTTCATTTTATCCAACCAAACCTTCTCCGAATTCCACTCCCTCGCGCAAACATACCTCACTATAAACTCCTACAACGAAAATGCCGTCGATCACCTCGACTTTGATTTCACATCTGAATACTTTACTTCCACAATTCAAGCTGCCATGACCATGGGCTTGAGTCCCCGTGGTCACTTTACCCAAAGTCTTTCCAATACCTTCCGTGACCATGGCATCGAACCATCTCCAGTATCGTATGCTCACAGAATATTGGCGTGTGTTGAGAATGACAACCATGTCACCGCAGTCAATGTGTTTGACGATAGTCTCGAACACTACGTACCCTGGTCTCTGGAACTGGACCCCATTGCAAATAATGCTCTCAACCGTCTAATTGTTTTGCTTTGCCAGAAAATGGCCGATATCGGTGCCATATTCCCCATATTCACCAAAATTAAGCAGCAAATGACTGCACTGTGCGATATCGGGGCCCTCAATGCCTTGGCCACAAAGGTCTTGGAGGCAGAGTACGCTTCTGATATGATAGAGATGTTGAAGCGTGAACTCCCGCTGATTCCAAAGGATGCGCCAAATAAGTTGCCCTTGGAACTGTGGACTCCCGAGTACAGACTGCTCTTTGATAAGCTCCATGCTTACGTAATCAATTACGTAAAAGATCCCATCTACGAGACCAACTGGGTGTTGTATGGCGAGCTCCACAAGTACTTTGTTGTTCCGTTTTCGCTGTACCTTCCCACGATGAAGTTTTTCTGTGAGCATGGTCGCCCCGACTGGGCGTTGACGGTATTCCACCAGCTCAAGAAGTTGAATGAGCTTCATGGGACCCATGCACACCGTCCTCCACTGCGGGAGATGTATGTGTATCTCTTTGAGCAGTTTGGGAACCTGTTGTACGAAGAGGGTGTGATTGATATCCATGAGTATCTCAAGATGGACCTTTCGTTGGACCAAACGGATGTTGAGTTACAGAACACGGTACTTAATGCGTACTCCAATTTGCAGGATGTGCCGCGAGCACACAATCTTTTCTTGCTGAATGCTGCGAATGCGGACATGATTAACGAGGATACTATCCAGATCATGATCAAGACGTATACGTACAATGACTTGGCGTATGTGAACAAGTTTTGGAACAATTTGCTGCAGTACGGGATGTTACCGACGCAGAAGTTGTACAAGCAGTACTTGATTGCACATGTGTACCATGGGTTGGTGGACAAGGCGATGTTGTTGGCAGAGGGGATGGGGGAACACGATTTGGAGGTGGATAAGGATACGTTGGTGGCAATGCACAACTTTTGCATGGAGAAGGAGGGGCAGAAGAAGATTGGAGACTGGGCGGGGGAGAGGTTTCCGGAGGTGTGGGGGTTGGTTGGAGAGGAGTTGGTGGGGGCGACGGGGTATTTGGAGGAGGAGAAGCTAAAGACCAACCAATCGAGCGAAGCGAGATTGGCTGGTGGTAAGAAGGATTAGCAACAATCGGCAAATAATCGAGCGAAGCGAGATTGTTGCGATGACTGAAAATAAAACAATCTCGCTTCCCGAGATTATATTATTAGGTGAAGTGATCACCATATTGGACACTGAGATTGAGTCAAAAGATCAGTGATTATGAAAAAAGACAAACACTGCAATTGAAAGTGACGAGATGATCACGCCAACAATCTCACTTTGCTCGATTGTTTGCTCTTAAGATGAACTGAAATTGAAAGGAGCTGCAAACAATCTCACTTCGCTCGATTGTTTGCGCTAGTCGAAGTGATTATCGAAAACTAATCCACAGACAACTGAGAAGTAACAAGATAGCAAACATTTAACGAAGCGAAATTGGAGGAAAGCAAACAATTAGCAAATAATTAAGCGAGGTTGAAGATGACGAAGAACGA
The DNA here is from genome assembly GCA_030558435.1 of Kodamaea kakaduensis. Lineage (NCBI taxonomy): Eukaryota > Fungi > Ascomycota > Pichiomycetes > Serinales > Debaryomycetaceae > Kodamaea > Kodamaea kakaduensis. The sequence continues at coordinate 94,542 of JAJMSN010000045.1, forward strand.
CAGGTTCAAACAAATTTGGAGGAAATCAGATAATTACGAACAATCTCGCTTCACTATTGCTTGAAAGTGAAAATCAAACGAAACCCAAACCCACCAAAAGGAACAGATCACCAAATATCGCTCCCCATTCTAGACAAAGTGATTAGCCAATACCCAGATGACAGTCGTCAGAATGCTGCATAATGTAAATAGAGCATTGAAATATAAAATTTCAAGTAATTTCAAGTGTAATGTAGGGAAAAGGGACAAACGTATTTTTTATACAAAGTCTGAACAATAGACGTTACAAATGGTTGCAAGAAGTACTAATACAGTCTCTTAAGGCGTTACCCGATGCATTCGGACCAGACCAAAATTATTAAACTAACGATGTATGGCGGGTTATTGTGTGATAGAAAGTATATAAATGGGCAGATATTTTGAAATCAGATACTTCGAAATCAGCGATACTTAATCGAGGGAATATTCATTAGCCAGTTGGATACGAAGTCAGAGATCAAAGATAGTTGAAAAGATACTTGAAATAGATACTTAATAGAGAGGCTTGTTAGACTAATAGTGAAGGGTTCTATTCTACTACTGATTGATACTCAAATCTATCATTATTAATATTTCAACACTATGAGTGCACCCGGAATTCAACATACTATGAGTCCCGAGATATACTTGGACGGGATGGAGAATCGTGAAAAGATCATTGCCAAACGCTTGAGTAAACTTTTCGAAGTTTGTTACAAGCAACTCATTGACCATGAACTTCCCATGTATGAGATGTTTGCAGCGATGAACAAATGTATTCCCCACGGAGCGAGATTTGGTATGCGGGCCTTTGACGAACTTTTTGTGGGACTCATAGCCACCGGTACTCGCAGGAGACGTGAGAAATTCGTGTTTCCAGGACTCGTGGAGGAATACGATATGATGTTAAGGAGAGACCCGAAACTGTGGGACTTGGACCGTTTATTTTGCCGAATTTCTGAGTGGGCAGACGTTGATATCTATGACACACGTGTGTGTAGTGCTTTCACAAGAAAGAACAGAGGAAGAGTTTTGTATAACAGAAGAAGACAACAGAACAGAAGATGAACAGAAGATGAACAGAAGATTAACAAAAAAGATGAACAAAACATATGAACAAAGAGATGAACAAAACAGAAGATCAAGACAATAGACTTACTTCATAAATCATTGCGAACTTCTGAAGTCGGTCAACTGCGGAGCCAATTCCTAAAAAGATAGCTTCACAATGTTACTGGGTATGCCAAACTAAATCTATTGGTAATTAACATTTGCACATTCATACCCTCAAGAAAAATTTCCGTGATATGGTTCAACTTTCACGACGATCTAATATGAATTGCAATCTTAGGTACTCAAACTAGGACCAACCCTGCTTTTTGTTTCTTCCGTATTTGACTCAAACAAAGGCTGAGCTATTGTGCTGGACGCATCATGTTCATTTCTCATTGTATGTACAACATTTCTCATTGTGTGTTAACATTTCTCGCTCATTGTCTGCTCATAAAGCTTATAACGACATCCTAATCGGAATGAACGATCTAACAGATAAATGATGCAAAATACAGTCATTGAAATAAGACTCCAGCTCAATTACATTGAAACTTTTTCATTGAGAGTATCCTTTCTAGTCTATCAGTAGTCTATCAGTAGTCTACAGTTATCATTCTAATCTATCAGTAGTCAACAGTGATTCAGTGACAAAAATGAGTGCACCGGATTCTAGATACTTTCTATATGCCTTGCTCGTCTTGGCTTCATTCCTTGTTGCTTTATCAGGTTGGGCGGTAGCAATATTGATATGATATTGGGATTTGCTCAACTTGGATTGGCCGCAGTGTGCTCTTACCGTACAACGGTGCGGTACAAACTTTTTCCAATGCAAACACCAGATGGTGCTTCGCTTTGGCCATTGTAATGATGATGGACACGTTCGTCGGTGTGGTCTTGAACACTATTGAGCCGTTGAGTAGTCTTAATGTTGACTATGGTCACCGTGAGGTCTACTTGTCATTGATACAGCGTTTATGTTTTAGCTCTTGTTGGATAGCTGATAGGCCGGTAAAACGTGATAAACAGAATAACGCGAACAAAGCGAATATCATTCTTCGCTCTATTATTGCTCATGTCATTCCTGCTCATGTTATTCCTCATGTTGTTCTTGCTCATGTTATTCTAGCTCATGCTATTCATCGCCATGAACTTTACTTCATGATTCTTGTATCACTGACTACATCAACCTACCCAATATGCTATTCTTCTGTAGCTGAGTATCACTCGTACTCATCGCTCTTGTGTTGCACCCATTTGGTGTACTGAGGCCGACTTCCTCTTGCGGAAGAATGGCTGCAAATCCTGCATATAATTGAGGGAACAGCGTAGCGAGTTGTTTGAATGCAGTGACCACAGATCAGTGAGTAGTGTAAACAGCAAATATCCAAAGAAGTCAAATCAGACAATTGGAAGTCTGTTCGATAAAGTTGTCTGTTTGTTAAGTATCACGAGTGTGAGCGAAGCCAACATGAGTGGCTCAAAATAAAATGAATGCGATTGCATCGATTAATGAGAAAAGCACAGAATGCATGAACTGATACACATAAGCTGTCTATAAAAAGTATTAGCATTAAAGAACCAGCATTACACAACCTATCTTGATTAAAACATATCAAACAAGCCAAGTTGTTGATTGAATTGTGAAATTACATGGCGAAGCATTTTTGTGAGTGCAAATTAACAGAATGAACATTCGCTGAGTCTAAGAGTCGTTTCATAAATTGAACATTTCAATTTACTCATTGTAACTGTTTGACCCTTTGTACGCGGCCTTGGTGTCTATATTGCTACAAGTATAGAATGGTGACACTTGACGGATGCGAGGAAATGCTCATGAATTAAGATTCTAATAGTTTGTGGATATGGTCATCAGTGGATGTGGAACTGATTGTCACCTCCTGGCCGGGAGGAGGCTTTCACGTGTGGCATACACTCGGAAAACTAGGGACGAGTATTTTGACATCTCTCTGAATAAGAGTAGAGAATAGTGGATATCACTCAAAGAGTATGTAGAATGGAGTACCCTGCCTTCATAGCATACTCGAGGGTTGCTGATGAAACTTTATGAGTGCACATGTTAAACATATTCAACACTCAACGAGTCAATATCAATATGAACACAACCAATAGCCTGCAAATTTTTTTGGTGTCTACAACACAATTTCGCCTACTCATTTCTCATTATTCGTTTATTAGTATGCATTGAGCTGCCCACACACATTGCTTAAGGTATGAAAGATTTCGTTAAAATAAATATTCTTCTGGTATAATCACAATTGAGGACACTCATGCTCATTAAAGAAGTCACCATTCACAATCGAGAAAAAAATGTAATAAAGTTCATTATTACTTACATTTTTGGCTCGCTCAATTGTTTGTTTCAGTGAATGATCCAATGTTCATTATGGCCATCACTCACAATTGGGCTATACTCAAGTTTTCATGGGTAAACTCACAATTTCGCTACGCTCTATTGTGAGTTCCGATCAACTTCTATGAGTACTCACAATTTCGCTTCGCTCAATTGTTCGAACTAGTCTTTGTCTTATTCACCTTACTCGCAAACCTCAACGAACACACCGTCTCGTTAAAATTCCTCGCCAACGGCGAGATGTTCACAAACATCAACGTCTTGGAGTCCCCCCCCAAACTGTTTTTCAAAAGATACGTCAACTTGGAGTTCCTGTACGGGACGTGCCCCCCCGTCTGAAGCGCACTAATCACATCCCCCAAACTCAGCAAAGACTTGTTAATCGCCTGCGTTTCCCTAAGTCTATCGCCTCTTGTTTGCGACACCGATATTCTTTCACTCCCCGCTAAATCAATCAAGTTGACAGTCCCTTCTCTACGCTCGTCTCCCTTTTCTGCACTAATGCTAAGGGTGAAAATAGAGTGGGATCTCGAGGATCTCTCGTTTGATTTTGTTGCGGCAGTAGACCGGTTCTTTTCTGCAGTTGCAAGGAGTGTTCTAGCGTGTTCCTTGGATGTGATTTCCACTACATTTGTATTGGTCACAAATGTCAGCGTACCTTCATGCTTAATTTCACGGTCCTTTTTCTCCCTCACTTTAGTTTTCTCTAGCAAATCATAGATTGTTTCGTTGTAGATCTCAATGAACCGCCCTGTGATTCTGTGTTTCCACCCATACTTCAGCAATTGGGCCGCATCTTCAAAAATCTTGTTGATTGAAAGTGGAATCATCCCGATTTCAGCTTGGGACATGGTGTACGTTTTTCCAGACCCAGTCTGGCCATATGCAAACACACACACGTTGTATCCGTCTAGTGAGGACTGTACTAGTTGGGACAACTCGTCGAATATCACCTCGTTGGAGTCTTGCATCAGGAAAATGCGATCAAAGTGGAAGCTGAGGGATTTGGTGGGGGAACCAGAAGGCCGAGAAAGGGTGATTTCTTGGTTGCCATCTTGGTTGAGGTCGGAAATTGAATAACTAGAATATTCAGGCAGTCCGGACTGTCTGTCAACTCCATGCAGTCCGAAGGACTGCCTCTCAGAAGAAACCCCAGACAGTCCGAAGGACTGTCTGGCAGAATTCGAAAACCCAAACAGTCCAGACTGCCTTCCAGGAAGAGACAACCTCGATCTTTCCGGCGTAGAGTAACCAGATCTTGCTAAACCACTTTCACTTTCCACCTTTCTCACCCTACAAAAAACCCGTATATTCCCCTTCAATTCCTGAAGTTTATTATGCAAAACCCTCCTTTTATCCTCGAACTCATAAAACTTGTCCTCCACCTCTTTTGTTTCGGTCCTTTTCCTTTCCATCTCCTCTTTTTCTCTCTCCACAACAAGTCTCACTTCTTGCACCTGCTTTTTCTTCAACTCTATTGTACTTCTGAGCACGTCTATCTCGTCGTTTTTCCCCGCGTGTTTATTCTCCAAAATACTCTTTATGCGCACAAACTTTGTAGACTTTTTCTGTTCCTCTAAAAGCTGATTTTCCAAGGTCTCCAAAGTAGATTTTTTGTGAGTTTCTTCTTTTGTGAGGTCGTCGACCGTACTTTTAAGATCCGACATGCTTTCGTCCATCTTTGCTCTTAATTCTATAAGTTTTTTATTGTGATTTTCCTTCAATTTGATGAGGGTCGTGGTGAGGTTGGAGGACGCGTTCTTCAACCTCGATTCCCATTCGTGTACGATTTGCGTTTGCTGTGCCTTTTGGGACCTGGTGCGCTCTATTTCCGCATTGATCATGGCCTCGATCTCGGTACTGGCCTCCTCTTTGAGTTCGTTGATGCGCTCGTCGTGTTCCACCAAAAGACGCTGTTTTTCCAAGGCGTAGCGCTTGGTAAACACGTCGTGCAGCCGCTGGTGTTTTACGTGGGCGATTTCCTCGCTGATGTGATCGACTTTTTGCTTGAGATCAGCGTGTTCCTTCAGTACAATGTGGAGAAGGAACTCTTCTTTCTGCATCTGGGTGATTAGGGACATTTTGAGACTGCTGAGGTGGGAGAGTTCGGCGCGTTGGGCATTGTGGAGGTGGTCGCTGGAGACCCCGAACATTTGGTGGCGTTTCTGGGGCAGCTCGGGGGATCGCGAGGTGCGTTTTTGGGGGAGGGCGGTCATTATAAACAATCGTTCAAACAATCGAGCGTAGCGAGATTGTTTGAAATCAGATCCAAACAAATCAGTAAATTAGCGAAAACAATCGCGCGTAGCGAGATTGTTTGAAAAAACAACCAGAAAATATCAGACAATGAGCGTAGCGAGATTCTATGAAGAATAGTATATTAGAACATAATCATAAGAAAAATGAGAAAGAGGGCATGTGAGAATAGCGACATGGAAACTGTGAGAAGTAAGCTATAAAATAGTGAGAATAGTGATTATGAGACACTTCTGAGACAAATAGTGGGAAGTCGCAAAATAGGGAAACAATTGTGAAATTAGCGACAGTAGAATAAAATTAGTGACAAAATTGTGATTAGTGACAAGTGAGAAGTCGGATAGTGTGAAACACTTTTAAGTAGTGAAAATACAAGTTTGTGACAAGTTGAAGTGAGTAGAATTACATCGAGTCACCTAACTTGGTTTAGTTATTTACTAAGTGAGCAGAAATCTATATAAGTAGGAGTACCATCTGCTAGATCAACAATTGAGTGGAAGCTATTTCGATTACCTAATCAAATGTGATACTTACATAAGCTAAAGAGTAAATCAAAGAGTGGCTTGACACGCTCATTGTTAAAGTTCGGTCAATCATTGATTAGGTAAAACTCATCGTTGATGGTAATTGAGCTTTATCAATTTTGCCCTGAGAACTTGACATTTGCACATCGTTTCGCGAACAATTCGCTCCGCTCATTGTTCGCTCATTGTTTGATTTCAATTTTATTTTTGGTAGCGCATCTCATCTCATCATGGTCAAGAAGCAAAAGCTCAACAAAGGCACTGCCAAACCCAAAGAAGAAGTCTCAGATGTCTCCAGCGTATCGAGTGAGCTGGAACTCGAGCAATTAGATGATTTGGATATGGATGATGAGGTGAACGTTGATGATGTTTCAGATGGGTCTGAAGGGGAGTCAGAGTCGGAGGGAGAAGAGAAAGAGTCTGAAGGAGAAGCAGAAGCAGAATCTGACTCTGACTCAGAGTCTAACGACTCTGAGACAGAGATTCCCAAACTCAAAAAGAAGAAGAAAACCGACGATGGATCCGAACTGTTTGCAACTGCCTTCAATGCCATCATCAACTCCAAGTTGAAAAAGTACGACAGAAAGGACCCAATCTTGGCCAGAAACAAGGTGACGCTCAAGAAGCTCGAGTCCGACAAGTTGGAGGCAAAGGCGAAGAAAATGCTCCAGCTGGAGAAGAAGAACTTGCACGATGAGCACCGTGTGAAGAATCTCTTTGGGTCTGCGAACGAACCTGAAAAGGTGCGCGAGATGCTCTCAAACGAGAGAAAGTTGAAGAAGATTGCTCAAAAGGGTGTGGTGAGGTTGTTTAATGCGGTTCTTGCGACACAGGTGGGAACAGACCAGGCATTGGAGGGTGAAAAGGTGGGGAGTACTAGGAAGGAGGAGTTGATGAATGAGATTTCAAAGGAGAAGTTTTTGGATTTGGTGCAGGCGGCGGGAGAGTAAACAACAAGATCGCGAAGCGAGCTTGTTGTTTAGGATTTATAATATTTGGCAACAAGTTCGCGAAGCGAGCTTGTACTATCTGGAAAAGACTTACAAGTTTGCGAAGCAAGTTTGAACTAGCTGGAAAAGACTTATAGTTTGCGAAGCAAGTTTGCACTATCTAAAAAAATTTACAAGATTGCGAACCAAGCTGTACTAGCTTTAAAAGACTATTTCAGCTAACGTCGACTCCAATATCGCTTCAAATTAAAAGGTGTTTCGCGAAACATCAACAGTTCTGTGCATTCATCCAGGACACGGTGAATTTTTGATTTGGAGAATCGAGTCAAATCGAGTCAGATGTGATATCGGACATTAATAAGCTTAGCATTTAAAAGGATGAGTCTTATGTCTCCTAATCCGTTCCATGTGGTTAGTGTTGGTTTGGGTGCAAATAGTGATTATGTAATGAAAATACAAGGGAATAGATCAGTACTCGAGCATTCGAAAACGAGCGAAGCGTGTGAGTGAAGACAATAAGAGTGGATGAGAACCGCTACTCCTAAAATCTGTGAATTGGAATAGAAGTAGGAGATTATAAGATCAAAAAAGAGTTAAGCACTGAATGTTTCACTTACAGACAACATCGATGGTAATCACCACAACAGAGTGAGATTTGTGATTTGTTGAACTACAAGATGTTTATAAAGATCAGAAGAGGGATGATATAGGCATTTCAAGCATAGATTCGCTCCGCCATCTATGCGAAAGCAGCCATTGAAATAAAAAAGTTCATGTTATCTAGACTAACTGAGAAAGACACTATTTGAAGACTTTACTAAACTGAACGAGTGTCATTGACTAAGCTTAACGAAGTACGAATTGCTTCGATGTCTTTATGAATACCCACTGTATTTTACAAAGATATGAACTATCAATCATTGAGTGCTGCAGGGTAGTTTCTATTATAGCTCAACTTTAACTATGAGATTGAACATTAGATCTTACCCATTAGCAGTGTGGGGCTTCATATGGCTTCTTATGCGAAGGTAACTTTGGACTACCGAATGGATGAGCGAGCGCCGGCATGTTATCTTATTTTGATTACTTTGTGGTTTATTTGAGCATAAATGTGCGAGCATAGTGCTTAGGTGAGCACAAACCTGGGCTTTGCGAATGCTATCAGTGTTCATTGTTCTGATTTATACTTTGTTTAGGAGTGCTAACGCTGATCATATCTGATAGTGATACTTGGATCAGATTCTATGTGACTTTGCTCACCATTCGATCTCGTGTCAAACAAGCGAGAGAGCTTGTAACATCTTGGGTCTAGAAATTGACCCTCAAAAGGCCAGTTATTCGAACGTGGCTGTTAGAGAACTGAGAGGACTAAAGAAGAATCGTACATAGTAGAAGATAGTGGGAGTAACTAGTAAAAGAGTGGAGAAAGGTAGAGTATCTCGATCTAGACTACCAAATCGTTATATGCAGGATTTGCAGCCAAATAGCCCCAGGCAGGAAATAGATACATAGTATAAAAAGGTGGCTGGTGTAGCAGATGAATTAGTACTTATAGTTTCCGAAACTTTGTATTAGAAACGATGGACTCTGAGTTAGCTATACGCAAACACCACTTCAAGAATCTGGTTTCAAGCTAGTCCGAAAACACGAACGAAGGTGGTTACTTTCTATGAATCTTTATAAACAATCAACAGTAGCAGATGCAGACACACAATGACAGGTACAGAAAAAGGAGTCAGAAGAACAAAGCAGAAGAAGAGCAGGTATTTTCTTAGAGGACGGTTCTGCAAGGAAAGATTGTATCCACTTTAGTAATTATCAACCAATGTAGAGAATATGCTCACCTCAGAAATTTCTTAACTATCAACATTGATTAACACGTACCCTGGTATTCCCAATCATCTGATGGCTCCCCATTTCAACCAACTTTCTAATCCACTAAGTCTCCATAAATTCTCAGTAATTCTTAATAGTTCTCAGTATTCTCAGTAATTTCCATTAATTCTCAGTATTCTCGGTAATTTCCATTAATTCTCAGTATTCTCGGTAACTCTCAGTAATTTACAACAGACTGCCTCACTGGTGGGAAACTGAAACCATCTTGTGTTCAGCAAGAACAAGTTCACTATGGGCAAAATTGATGCTCTTCAAATTGGTAAAGCGTTCAAAAATCCCCTTTAAAGTGTGTTTGCATTCTCAACTTGAACTTCGAGACTCGCTCAACTAATTTTCTTCAGTAATTTTTCACTCCACTACATTCATAATAATGAAGTGAAGAGATTGAGACAAAGACTGGGGCAGAAGACTGCAAACGGGGGAGACTAAGGAGACCAAAAATAGACGAAAAAGAATACAAATGAGTAAACTGCCCACTTTTCAATATCACTCGCTTACTTCCTCTAGTTATGTGATTCAAGAGCGTCCACAGATTGATAAATAACTGAAGAAACTAGATAGAATTCAAAAAAAGTTAAGAGACTTGTTGCTTTATTGTCATACACAAAGAAATTGGCTGATTTGACTTCTCTATCCCTTCTATTTTCAGTTGGAGAGAGGAAACCATACAGTGTGAAAGTAATGGCAGACTCATTTAGGATTGACCGTTTCACACCTATTCCTTCACGCTATTGTATATGTGAATGATTACACGAATGATCACAAGACTGATTGACAGCACATTTCTTGGGTATTGTTCTCATTCTCAAGTAATTCGAACAATTTTGCTTCGCTCAATTGTTCTCAAACTCAATCGTCCACTCACACTCTCACTCGCTTCGCTCGTGAGTGAAGCTACTTTTTTTTGCAGCCATTCAACCCGCGCTCAAATGCGAATTTAACCGCCGCCACTTATTTAATTACACACTCTACTTTTTTAATCTTACACTCTGAACACATTACTTTTTACTACACTCTTACACTCCAACTATTATGTTCAACTTGGGTGGACTTCCACCCGATATTATCCACCGGATCTTTAACCTTCTTCCCCTCGAAAAAGTGTTCAAGCTCATCAATGACAAAGTGGTGGGAGACTATGCCCTCCAGCTGGCGTTTAAAAGAGTGAGAGTTCATGGTATTGCCCCCATTGGGTGCTGTAGCAAACTGTCGTACGATTACCTGGACGTCGGAAACAATTGGGAAATTGAAGACGGCGAGTTGCTCAGAGATTGGGATCTGGATCCGTCACCCTATTTCCCCAGTGTGTATTCGATTCGCCGGTTTGCTGATAAATATGTGAAATTCAAGCCAAAAACCATTGTGTTTGAGCTGTTTTACGATGCGTTGGTGCTTCACAAACTGCATCCGTATTTACTAGCGGGAGCCGAGATCCAGATCCAGACGGATTTTGAGGCAATTGACCTGAAGCACGACCCACTAAAAGCTGCTCAGTATAGGGAAAAACTCAATTCATTTTTGGCACTAGGGTACAATGTTACTGCCGTCTCCCTTGCGACCTATGGTGGTCAGGAGGTTTGGGATGCACACGCATTTGTACTCCCGCCCACATTGAAGGATCTTTCTATAGGACTCAAGACGAATCTACAACGTCCCCCCATTGACTTTTTACACCGGGCCTTTTCGCTAGGGTTACACAGGCTCGAGATTCCCTGGGTCTCTGCAGACATTTTCCAAAGTCTCCCCCTGCTGCTTCGAAAACTCCTGATTTGGGTGTTGCCCCCATTTGAACTTCCACATTTACCGAATTTGAGGTCGTTGTCGTTGTTTAGCTTTCATAGGAACCCAGGCTCACGCATTGACCTCGGGCATCTTGAGTTGTACAGATTGAAAATGCGGCAATTTAGCATTGAATCGTGGGAGCAGGTCACCGTGCCACCCACATTGAAGAGGCTAACCTTAGAAAACATGAAAATTAGGGATTTGAGAATTGGGGGTGACCTCGAGTACTTGGAATTGGAAGACTGTCGAGAATTGGAAATCTTGGAGTTGCCATCCACATTGAAGGAGTTGTTGATGCAGAATTTGGGGGTTCCGATTTATAATCCCATGCCCCGTATTCTTCCCGAGAGATTACGGAGATATTGGCACGTTACAAGTGGACTTGTACTTCCCCCAAATTTACGTTATTTTGTCTTGATGGGCTGCTACTGTGATGGCCTACCGCTTTTACCTGATACAATTGAGGATTTGCAAATGTGTCTTGAGAATGTTGATAGTCTTGACAATGTGCGGTGGCCGTCACAGTTGAAGTATTTAAGTTTAGATGCTGACGTGAAGGAGTTTCCGTACCACAGCCTTGTTGGTTTGAAGTATCTTAAAGATGTGCAGCTAAGTCTTGAAGATGAATGTTTGAGGAGAATGACACTTGAGGGCATCAAAAATTTGTGTGGAGAGGTTGACACTGGCCAAAGGAAGAAAAGCATAATGAAGAAAGAAGTGAAGAAAGACGTGAAGAAAGACGTGAAGAAAGATATAAGGAGGAAAAACATAAGGAAACAACTAAGGAAGAAAGAACTTTTGAAGAAAGACCTAGGGCAAAAGGAGAAATTTCATATCAACCCATTTGGTCAATTGCAATACATTCGTTTGAGATCCAACTTTTTCAAATTCCGTAATGGACAGCTTCAAGAATGTTGCTTGTCACGACTTGGGAGTGTTCCTAGTATTCCCGACACTGTTGAGAAAATTGTGTCCTGGAGCACAAGAATAGGCAGATTACCCTCCAACCTCAAGGAAATAACCTTGAACGAAGTGGACTCTTTGCATGTTGCAGAATTAATGCAACAAATGCTCGATATGGATTATGTGGAAGTTTACACCACCCAACCCATTGAATCGTTTGTTGCTGACTTTGGAGTGCGCGAGCTAGTTCTTAAAATGAAGTGCAAATCTCTTCGTATTGAGTGTGCTCAAATCACACACCTTCACCTTGATGGATGCAAAATTGAGGAGTTGGATCTTGACAAGTTCCCACCAAATCTTGAGGTTCTCCAAGTTGAGGATGCAAAAATGCATAGTTTAAAGGGCACTTTTGAGCGCTTTACCAATTTGAAGTGTATTAATTTTGCACACAATAAACTTGGGGCGTACTTTGCTGAACATGCGATGGTGTTTCCCCCGTCATTGATCTACTTGGATTTGAAATTCAATGGGTTGACGATTTTGACTGTGAAACTCAATGCAGATGTGGTGAATCTCACGGGGAACGAGGATGTGCACTGGGAACTGGTGGCCGATATCTGCAGGCAGATAGAAGAGAGAATGGGGATGGTGTACATGACGTTGAGGGGGCATACCCACGGGGCGGGGGTGAACACAGAGGATGAGAGGATTGAGGGGTTGCAACCGTTTATTGATGGGTTTGTTTTGAGGCCATTACAGAACGACGAGGAAGGAGGATGGTGGAATTGAAGAAGAATAAAAACAATGAGCGAAGAGTTGTATGAACAATGAGCGTAGCGAATTGTTCAATTATGAAACAACTCAAGATTCGCTGCGCTCATTGATATTTATGAAAGAGCTCAATATTCACTACGCTCATTGATAAATTATGAAACGACTCAAGATTCTTCATTGGTTGTCTTCCTCAATGCTAGCTCATGATAATTTCTACATTTTGCGAATGAAGGGGTGTTAGCTAATGCATGCTTTGACAGCTTATATTTTTTATGCTTTGCTTTATATCATTTCTACCTCTACTCTACCTTTTCTTTCTCTCTACATCTTCCCATATCTGCCTTGTTCTGTCGAGTAGCGCTAAGGTTTATTAGATCGAGTGGAGGTGTTGTCTTCCATTACTGACATCACTGATTATGTCAATTTAATTGGAAATAGAACCCAAATATTAGGGGTTATATCAAAAGTGAGACCAGCAACTAGCAGATCTATTCTCAATAAATGTAGGGAAGATCAATTTACTGTTTCGATTGGGTGCAAAAAGTGATTACATAATAAAATGCAGGAATAGCCGAACCATGAAGTAAGTATCCCTTTGGTGAAGTTGAAGTATGGTGAGATGTTGAGTTGGATATATTTCAATTATGGTTCTGTAAGTGTTATGGTAGTTATTGTAGTAGTTTAGTCATTTCGCCAGAGCCACTTCACACTTGCACAGCCACTTCACACTAAATACTCATTCACTAAAGTACTACTCATTCACTAAAGTACTACACTACTCTTCGTGTCTACTACTGTTCACTCACTCTTCTCTCGCACTCATTCCTCGTATATTGACTCTTAACCTGACAATTCCGTTACAATTCCGAGATGGCTCAGAAGCTACAACGAGTATATGATCTCCAGAGTATCAATAACCTCTGATCTACTAAAGATCCATAATTTCTCAGTATTAGCCTACTTTAGATACTCTTGAAGGTTTTGAAGTCAATGGTTTATATAAGCCTAGATAGTGTATAGTGAATGGATTGTGTGCAGGTTATTATAGTGTCTTTGTCAATGGCTTTACATGACTTTGATTCAATGGCTTTACATGATTCAGATTCAATGCTTTACATAACATTCAATGGCTTTACATAACTTAGATACAATGGTTACTTTCGCATAGATTCGCTTCGCTCATCTATGCTCATCTATGCTCATCGGAATATTCCGTTTCGCATTCCGAATCCTGCACACACCAATTTGTCAGCTCGTATGATCAGCCAAGGATCCCCTCGGATGATATCCAGTAATCTTATCATCTAATCTTGATCATCTATCATAAGGTCTATCATAATCATCATCATAATCATTTAACATCTAATCATAATCATCATCATAATCATCTAACATCCAATCATAATCATCCAACATCATCTAACATCCAATCATCACATCCAATGACACATCTACACCATAAACTTCCTATGGATGAATTTCCCCTTGTATCAATTATTAATAGAAGCAAACGGCTACGAATTGAACACTGAACTAAGTTATTTCAATACTTCCGCCTTTTTTATCCCCACCCGGGACCATTTACTAATGGGGAAATTTTGCGGGAATACCAAGACTTCTTAGTAATCACCGTGGAACAGAAGAGAGGCCCGTTTAACATGGAGGCGATGAACTATACAGTACCTTCATAGCTTCTATCAGACCATTCCATCAATTGGCTTTCTTTTGGATCCCATTTTCCCCGGTTTTCTGGGTTCCCCACTCTACCCCAGTTTGACAGATTTCAGGTTTGATGATTTGTAAGCCACGATTTGTCATCGTTTTTTTGTGCCTTTGCAACCAAAAATTTGCGAAGAGGTACTTAAAGGAAGGGAAGCCAGTTGATTCACCATAAGGTATTTGCAGGAACTACTTGGCTAGAAACATAGAAGATAGAAGATAGAAGAAAAGTCTACCAAGAGAAGACTAAGACAGAAGACAGAAGACCAGACCAGAAGGAAGACTACATACTTCTGAACTCCACTACCTTCTACTTTAACATACGATCACTGATTTAAGACGATAGCCTTGGTCAATTGATTGATATAGCAACTACAGACTGACGATACTTCACTGATAAGATAAAGTGGTTTAGTTCTAAGTTCCATAGTTCTAGTTCCATACTACAGTTCTAGTTCCATACCATAGCTCCATACTATAGTTCTAGTTCCATACTATAGTTGCAGTTCTAATACTTGCAATTACTGATTGAGCTACTGATTCAGCCAGAAAGTTCATACTTCAATTACCAACAGGTATTGGTCTGCACTTTACTGATACTATCACTAAAATTTATTGATATCAAATATTGACATCACTAATATTGACATCACTAAAATTGTTCAAATTTTAGTACACTTCATTGCTTAGCTGACAACTACTTACTACTCACAGCTCGCTTCGCTCGCTGTTTCGTGATGAAAAAAGCAGACAAACAAAACCTCACCAGGGTCTTCACCCTCCAACGTAAAGACAGTGACTACGCCGGTGAACCCGTAGCAGGTTCCAGTCAACCCGATATCGAACTTGCCGATATCAACACCACCCCCTCCAACATCGAAAAAGGGTCCGGTTCCAATTCTCCCGTTGAATCGTCCCCCACAGACTTTGACGAGATCCCCCCCATGACTTCACGTAACCCCCCCAAAAACATGTGGAGAATCATTGCGAGTGTGTTCTGGAGTTTTTCTGGGGGCTTGGGTGATGCCACCCCCGGTGCCATTCTCCCCCACATCGAGGAATACTACAACATTAACTACGCGATTGTTTCCCTTATTTGGATCAGTAATGCTGTTGGCTTCATTTTGATAGCAGGACTTTCGCACAAGATCCAGCCTGTGTTGGGCCGTCGAAACTCCTTGGCACTTGGGTGTGTGCTTTCGTGTATCATGTACGCTCTTATCACTACCGGCACCAAGTTCCCCGTCATTGTTGTTGCCTTTTTCTTTGGAGGGTGTGGAGTTGCGATCAATCTCTCGCAAACCAACATTTTCATTTCCAACCTCGACTCCATCTTTTTGGCGTGTCTCCATGGAGCCTACGGTATTGGAGCCACTATTTCGCCGCTCATTGCGACTTCCATGGTGAATGCCGGTGTCAAGTGGCACTACTTCTATGCGATTCTTCTTGGGGTTATGGTGATCCACACCTTTAACTTGTTTTTTGCATTCGATGGCAGTGACGAGGACCTCAAACCTTGGGACCATCCCGAGGTGGCGGACCAGACTCCCGAGGAAAAGCACAGGGAACACATGGAAGATATGAAACTGGCTGTAAAGTTCAAGGTGACTTGGTTACTTTCGTTTTTCGTCTTGTTTTACCAGGGTGC
Source organism: Kodamaea kakaduensis (assembly GCA_030558435.1). Taxonomy (NCBI): domain Eukaryota; kingdom Fungi; phylum Ascomycota; class Pichiomycetes; order Serinales; family Debaryomycetaceae; genus Kodamaea; species Kodamaea kakaduensis. The sequence goes on from JAJMSN010000045.1 coordinate 110,436, forward strand.
AGAGGTGTCACTTGGAGGTTGGATCGTCACTTTCCTCTTGGATTACCGTAAGGGGAACCCTGGTGGTGTTGGATATGTGGCATCTGGATTCTGGGCCGGTTTGACGGTGGGTAGATTGGTGTTGACTGCACCACTCAACCGGACATTGGGACCTCGTAAGAGTGTGACGTTGGCATCGATCGGGTCCTTGGTGTTTGTGACCTTGACGTGGGTGGTGCCAAATGTGATTGCAGAGGCGGTGTTTATTCTGATTGCGGGTGTGTTGATTGGGCCTAATTACCCGTTGATGATTACATATGCTACGAGAAAGGGACTTATCCCGAGAAAGATCCAGATGGTGGTGTTGACAATTACAACTGCATTTGGGTCCAGTGGGGGGGCCATCTTTCCTTTCTTGATTGGTTTGATCTCGCAGTCGGTGGGAACGTATGTCGTGATGCCAATGTTTATTGCGTTGTACAGTTTGATGTTTGGGTTGTGGATTGCGTTGCCGAATTTGGATAGGGCGGGGAAGACTACGTGGTGGGAGAGGTTGTGGTAGACAACCTGACATGAGCGAAGCGAATGTCAGGGAGTCGATGCGGCTATTCACTGACATTCGCTTCGCGAATGTCAGCTAGTGAGTTGGACTATACTTAACTGACATTTGCGAAGCAAATGTCAGTCAATGAATAGCTCCAGAATGACTATTCAACTGATATTCGCTTCGAATATCAGTCTGCGAACAATATCTCCAGTGACTATTCACCTGATATTAAGTCAACCCCAACAAACACTTCCACTTTAAAGTGATCAGTTGCAATGCAACAATATAAAAGGAGCTCTCTCCTGGCTACCGCCTGATACGAATGTCACGAAGCTGAGGAGGATCCAAGCACCATCTAATAATTTTATGTATTGGGTAATGGATATTAAAGGTAGTAGTTGTAGAAGAGAATGTGAAGTACAAGTAGATACTCACAATTGAGCGCTCAATTGTGAGTGATTGACAGTGAAAAGCACGGAAATTCGGTGAACTGAAACGATCACTGGTGGAGTGTGTTGAAGAGTAGTAAGTGGAGAGGAAATTGACAATGATTGATTAACAAGTACAATTAGTTATTTTTGAGTGAATTCAACTAGATACTTTGGGTGCAAAAAAAGATGCATGTTCATTGAAAAGTTGGATGTTCCATTATGGTTAACAGAACATTCTCATGTAAGTTTTTCAAGGAATAATTCGCCTGTTCTCTTTTGTGATTAATAGAACAGTACGCACTAAATCTCTGATTAACTGTACTGTCCGTAAATTGACAAACAAGTGTTTGCACCCAAATTAATGCTGCATAACAGAGGGAGGCAAGCTGCTGAATAACATATTACTGGATCATGGAATAGTATAAGTGAGAGGTCCTCTGGACAGACTAGATCCAGACAACTACAAACATTGATGTGTAGGTTTCTACACATCTTCTGTAACACAAACTGAGCTACACATTCTCCTTGCCAGTTTGCTTAAATATGAATTCTCTGTAATTTATCAAGCCAAACTGAGTAGTATAACTAGCGTATTAAATCTTTACATTGAGGTCTCTTGAATGATTCATTTCTACTCAAGTAACTAGGATCTCTAGCGAACAAAGACCCAATTGCAGCCAAGGATGTCAGTTCTAAAATGGATCTGTAATCTCTTTAGCAGTATGTGTTCTGTGTCAAACTCGACCCAGAAGAGTAGTATCTGTAGTTCTATGTCGAACCTAGTAGTATCTCTTCTATGTGAATATCCAAACTAGTAGTGTGCTGAGAATTGGTGAGCGTAAATCTCATACCTGCTTACCTCGGTGAAAAGCACCTTCCCATTCTTTGATTTTTGAAAGAGTATAATAGGATCACTTTTATGGATAAGATCATTAGGTAGGTTTAGTTATTTGTCGTAAGGACTCGTCAGTGTGGAGTATTGTGGTGTTCCGTTTGCTACTTAGTATGAAATATACGCTGGCTGCAAAAAAGTTCATAGAGATAAGTTTTGGATGGGGAAAATTATGGAGTATTCTAGCTTGAGAGTGGAAGTGATAGGGGGTGACCGATTATGAGGAGACGTAAATCTGTGAATTGTATGGATAATGAGGCACTTCGAGAAGTGAAGTAATAAATCAGTAAAGTGCTTCGATAAAGTACATTAGTAAAGTACATGAATGAAACAATCCAGTGAAGTGTTTTGCAAAGTACATTAATAAAGTACTTGATCAACTACCTCAGTAAAGCAAATGTATAGTACATGCGATTTCACTTAATGAAACTCATCAACACAGATTAAGAGTCACTACATGCAGTACCGCTAATCAGACTCCATTACATCTATCTTCTCTAATTGTCATTTAAGGGCAATAACACTCCACTATGTTATTGTTTAAATACTGTTTAAATACACTGCATGGCTTAAATTTGGCTTTGCTTGTTTTTCTAGAAAGTTCCACAATTCAAAGATAAGTTATAGACTATTAAGAGACCACTTGAAGAATACTCAGTGAGACTTAGAGAATTGATTAGAGAGTAGATATCGATAGAGAATCAATTGAGAAACTTTAATTGATATTGATAATTGAGTAATTAGTTTGGTGGTTGAGAATTAATCGGGATCAAATCGACTAAGATCAAATCACAATTTCGCTGCGCTCAATTGTGAATTGACATGCCCATAGAACAAAAAATCCACAACGGCGACACCGCCATTAAAGACGGCGACTACCTCGGCGCCATCGCTGCCTACACAGACGCCCTCCAAGAGAACCCCAAATCCTTTGCGCCGTACCTCAAGCGCGCCAATGCGTACCAAAAGCTCAAGAACTACGACGATGCGAAATCGGATGTTTCAAAGGCGTTTCTGATTGCGCAAGAAAGGGGAAAAAGGGCGGATATCGGCCTCTGCTACTTCCGCTTGGGGCTCTTGTACTACCTCGAGAAAAACTACCATCTTGCGCTCAAGCAGATCAATTTAGCAAAGAAGTACGATTGTCAGGAACCAACGTTGGAGATGTGGAAAAACAAAATGGAGTATGATGTGAAGAAACATCCTCAGGTTGAGGAGGAGGATCCGTTTGAGTTGAGAATGGAGGAGGAGGAAAGTAATGATGATGAGAGTAAGAAAGTGGATGAAAAGAAAGTTGATGAAAAGAAAGTTGATGAAAGGAAAGTTGATGAGAGTAAAGTTGATGAAAAGAAAGATAAAGTTGATGGAGGTGCAAAAGTTGGAGGATTTGGTGAGGTTGGGGAAAAGGAGAAAAAAGAGAACACAACCTCCCTCGCCTCTATCAATAAGCATGCTCCATTGAGGGTCAAAATTAGGGAAGACTGGTACCAAACAGAAGACGAAGTAGTCATTACCATTTACGCCAAAAACGTCAAACAAGATGAATTCAAGATCCAGTTTGAGTCGAGGTCAGTCGAGGTGCTGTTCCCCAATGGTCCTTCGTCAGAGTACAGTTACCATTTGGAGCCATTGTACGATGAGATCGATACTGAGGCTAGCAAGTACCGGATCTTTGGTACCAAGGTGGAGATCAATTTGCGCAAGAAATCCAAGGGTAAATGGGCGCAATTGGAGGGCACCAATGAGCCTGTAGTCGAAAAAGAGATGTCGTATCCCACGTCCTCTAAAAAGGCAATTAATTGGTCGAACTTTAAGGTGGAAGAGGAGGACGACAAGGAGGAGGATTTCTTTAAGAAATTGTACAAGGATGTGGATGACGATACACGGAGGGCCATGATGAAGAGTTATGTGCAGTCGAATGGTACGGTTTTGACGACCAACTGGAAGGAGGCGAAGGATAAGGAGTTTGAGACGAGTCCGCCGGATGGGATGGAGGAGAGGAGGTGGTAAATAAACTCAAATAATCGAACGAAGTGAGATTATTTGAGTCAGACTTGTCGAAACAATCTCACGAAGTGAGATTGTTTGAGTTGTCGAAAGTAATCGAACAAAGTGAGATTACTTGAGCTGTCATATGTTTGATCATCCAAAATCAAACTGGAGGTGAGTTGCCAAACCTGCAATTATCCAAAATGATCGAACGATTCCCAAATATGCTATAATGAAAGTGATCAAGCGAGTTAGATCACTTAAGTTGTCAATGTTTGATTATTTTCAATAATCAAATTACGTTAGTTGAGTTGCCCAATGCAATTATGAAAAGTAATCGAACGAGTGCGATTGCAGTTGCTAAAGTCCAATAATCTTGATTATTCATAATAACGAACCAGTGATTGCATATGCTAGTCCAATGATCTTCGAAAGTGACTATATGAGTTAAGGAACACATATTCGAAAATGAGCTCACTGGTTCTTTTAGCTATACAGTTGCTAAAGTATTCGCTTGCTCTTCGAAAGTTGCTAAAGTCATATCAATTGAGTTCACAATCAAGTAAGATTGTTGAAGTCCTACAATGGTGAATTACTTGAACAGTGATTTTGAGGTAAAATGATGCAATAGAACCACTCCGTTTGATGTCCATCCAAATCACCGTTCAAGTGAGATAACGGCAATGCCAGTCTCTTGTCTAAGTGAACATCGCTCAATATGAAAACCTATGTACAAATATGCTTGTTTATTCATAATATGTTTTGATAGTGTAGAGTAACTGAGTACTATGGTGAGTTGATATGAGCGAGGTTGCGCTTAAAAGATAAAGGTAAAAGTTCATTCTCGTCACTAGAGTACTTCGCACTACAAACGCAAGTCATTTGTTGAGGCAGAACTATCATTCCAAGGATTCATTTGAGCAGTGTGCAGAACTATTCATTCCAAGGATTCATTTGATCAGTGTGCAGAACTATTCATTCCAAGGATTCATTTCATAATCCTTTACCTGATGTACTACGCCCAGTTGCACTATAGTATCTGCTAGTTGTGAGATACGGCTTACCTTACCAGAGAATCTCTACAACTCGCGTATGAGTGTGGTTGAAATTTCCTTTTTGCAGCCAGGGTAAATTTCATACCGAAACTGCAAACTACAAGAATCATTTCTGCCTCACGAGGAAATTTCATGATTCGGTATTCGAAGGTGGTGATGAGGAGGTGTAGGGAAGTATGGTGATGTTCTTGAACCTTGTAAAAAAGTACGGGAAGGTGGTTTTTGGTGGGGTAAGCGGGTATGAGATTTACGCTTAGCATGGATGAGCATAGATGAGCATAGATGAGCATAGATGAGCGAAGCGAATCTATGCGAATGAACGAGGTTTGAGCGAAATGTCACATGGATGGGAAAATTTTGAGTTAGAATTGGTAACATAGATGAGCAAAGTTTGAGCTAGAGAGCTAGAAATAACATAGATTCGCTTTGCTCATGTTGAGCTAAAAGGTTTAGTTCGCATAATTTGCTCCGGCTTTTTTGCCCACTCAAAAGAGTACATGAACCGGAACACCTCAACATGGGTAGACAGGTTAACAAAAGATAAGGTTAGCAGAGGCAATTGTTTTAGGTCTGTTCATCCTGCATCCTCATTAGTTTTTATGGAAGACCATTGAACGAATGTCATTTGAAAAGAACCTCTACATTATATTGCTTGAAAATTCACTTGTCGATTCATCTTCAGTCTACCTGTTAGCTTGTCTGCTCCATACTCTTTACCTGTAGATCTACATGTACTTTTTATTCTCTACTTTCTCACATATACTTATCTATTCTACTTTCGATAAGCGAAGCAATCAAAATTTCTTTCATCTAGTCTTGCTAGTCTTTAACTAGTCTTTCATCTGGTCTTTGAACTAGTCTTTCAGCTAGTCTTTCAACTAGTCTTTCATCTGCTCTTTCAACTAGTCTTTCATCTAGTTACTCCTAGAATCGCTTATTTCATTGTCTTTACATTTGCTTCACTGTCGTTAGTAGTACTGCATATAAATGGCTGCGAAATTGAGGAAAGACATGGCAAAGATGGAGTGAGTATTCGAGTGAGTATTCGAGTGTATTGGTAAATCGAGGAGCAGCTGACTAAGAAAATCATCACCTACTGACCTTGTAGGTACTTTATCCTGTTTCTATCAATAATGACTCATGCTCTCAGTAAAATGTGTGATCAGCAGTTAGATCTCTTTAGAACATTCCATCAATTAAGATGCCAACAAGATATCCAATTGAGGATCAAGTATTCATTTCTTTTGCAAAGATCAGCAAGTGCAAAAAAGGCTTAGAATGGCTTGCAAGGCTGCAAAAACGGCTTCCGAATGGCTTCCAGATGGCTTCAAATGGCTTCAAATGGCTTCAAATGGCTTCCAAATGGCTTTAAATGGCTTTAAATGGCTTCCAAATGGCTTTAAATGGCTTCCTAATGGCTTCCTAATGGCTTCCAATACGCACAATTGAGTGGCTCACCAATTGAGCTACGCTCAATTGATGATTGCTCCTCCCTCCTGCACACTAATTCCGCGTCATTACTAATCCACATCGTCTGATTCATTGCTCTTTTCGAAACCCCACATCCGTTCTTCCCAGAAGCGAACAAAAGGACCTGAAACAATATCGTGAGCAACAATGACTCATGATCACAAACGTAATAATTTGCATCTGATTCGTTGATAGTCGGTCCACTTATTGATCAATTCTCTCAATAGCTAATACCTATATTTTACAAATCCCTACAGTTCTACCATCTATCTCAATTCTCTCTATTCTCTCTATTCTCTCTATTCTCTCTATTCTCTCTATTCTCTCTATTCTACCTCATTCTACTATTCTTAATCATCCCTTATTACATAAGCAATTATAAATTCCTCTCTACCACTACTCATGCTCTTTACCTTCTTACCTTCCTAGTCTCCTTGCTACCTTTACCTTACTCTTAATGTCCTACCCTTTCGCAATAATACTCTCTCATATTCTTTGTTTTTTTGTACAAAATCATGTTCCGTCTTGTCCACACACTTGCACGGAAAATGCACATTGAATCGATTCCCATGAGATGGGGCTCTGGCGACAACTACGCGTACCTTGTTGTCGACACGCCCTCGAAACACGCCTGGATCATTGATCCTGCTGAGCCTGCGGAAGTTTGGGACTACCTTAGCAAGCAGCAATTGAGCTACGAACTCAAGGCCATAGTGAATACCCACCACCACCACGACCATTCTGGGGGAAACAAGGAATTCCACCGCAAGTACCCCGATTTACCCGTAATCGCAGGCCGTGACTCGCCTTTGGTCTCGTATACACCGGCACACGAAGAGGTGATTGACTTGGGGGACCATCTCACCATCACGGCCTTGCACACTCCGTGCCATACGCAGGACCTGATCTGCTATTACGTAAGCGACATCAAGACGCAAGACAAGGCCGTTTTCACTGGAGACACGCTCTTCACGAGTGGATGCGGGCGTTTTTTCGAGGGTACGGGTGCGGAAATGAACGTTGCGTTGAACAAGATCCTTGCGAAATTGCCAAAGGAAACAAAGGTGTATCCGGGGCACGAGTACACCAAGTCGAACGTGAAGTTTTCGAGCCGGATATTGAAGAATGCTGCGATGGAGAGGTTGGAGGAGTATGTGGGGGGGCATGAGAAGACCACGGGGGTTTTTACGATTGGAGACGAGTTGGAGTTTACCCACAATTCAACCGTCTATCTCCCTCAAAACAAATCCTCGCTATACTATTCTTTGTCGTTGTATC
>JAJMSN010000046.1:0-114732 GCA_030558435.1 Kodamaea kakaduensis
CTGTTGTCAAGTCCGACAAGGCTGGTAAGGTCACCAAGGCCGCTACCAAGGCTGGTAAGAAGTAAGCTAGTTAATAATTGAGTAAGAGGAATGAGCGCCGAGCGAAGCGAGGTGCGAGTGTAGTCAGTGTAGTTCATACTAGCATCGAGCGAAGCGAGATGCGAGTATGTTACCGAGTATTCGACTATGTTACCGAGTATCGAGCGGAGCGAAGCGATGCGAGTAATAAGTATTTGTTTTGTGATTGTTCGCTATCATCAATTGTGCGCGTAGTCACCAAAGTGGTTCCAATTGTTTGCAAGTACGTAGTGATAAGCACGCAATTGTTGCGATAGTTGCAATTATATCTACAATTGACCTTGTGTGCAGTACCGTTTTTTCACTGGATTGTCCAGCTCCCACTGTGTAAACTTTATTCGTTGTAGACAATCGAGCGGGGCGAGGTTGTCTACAACTGTCCACTCGATTGTCTACAGCTCCCCTCGATTATGTACAGCCCACTAAATTGTGAAACTACAATGTATCACTAGTCTAATTAATGTCCATTCACTTGAAACTTAGTAATTGTCTATTAAATGCTGCTCCATGCTTGGACAGGAAGGTCTGATGATGTCTGTTAATGAAAAGTGACCCGTTATTAGGGAAAGTTTTTGATTGTGACACTAGTCACTAAGTCTTGTTGGAACAGATCTCGCAAGCACTGACTTGATGTTCCAACACTGGTGGAGTTCTTCAACAGTCGTCATTGATACTCAGTGGTAGTATTAATATGTCAGCACTCACTGATGGTTTTTGTATCTCCTACAAAAGAGTCTCATTAGTACCTCATTTCACTCAGTGGTGGTCATGTCAAGACTTGGTAGTAGTCATACCAACGCCGCGTGGTAATTTCATTAGGTCCCTCATATCACTCAGTCGTAGTCATGTATCTCCGTCAACACTCCTAGTCTCGTCAGTGTATCCTTGGTATAATGATCTTCTTCAACAGTCGTAGTCTCATCATCACTCAACACTACCAAAAATCTCCACCACTGGTAGTCATTGGTATCACCAATTGGTAGTCTTAAGATCTCATAGCACTCACTGATGTCTTTGATCTCCTCCGAATAATATCATTCGATTTTCTTCGGTCATTGCACTCGTAGTCTTTCAATATCTCACTCGATATTTCATTGGAACACAAGCGAGCGGAGCGAGATTGTGTGTATTGAGGGATTATTACGATTCGCTTCGCTCATCTCGTTCGAAATTTAGTGGCATGATTCACTCAACTCACTCGATTCGCTTCACTATCTCGTTCGTCTTCTTATACACCCACCGCCTGAAACCCCTTCCCACTCACCACCCCCATCCAATCCGGCCATCCATCTCTCCAACAAACATTATTCACCTCCATCTCCAGTTCATACGCCAACGTCGGCGTATCTATCACCGTTCCCTGCCTCGAAACCCCCGAGCAGTCCCACACCAACGCCTGGCAGTCATCCCCCCCCGTCACCAAGTGGTTCGACGACGGGTGCCAGCGTATCAGATTAATTGCCCCCGAGTTCATGCCACCCAACGACCCGTCCAATGTGATCATGGGCATCCCCGGCATTCGTATATCCACCACCTTGACCTGGTTCAGGTTGACCCCCACTGTGGCCAAGAGGTGCTGGTCCACATTACTTGTCGCGAGTTTGAGTAGTGCACGGCTGCTGAACGCACTCAGCACATTCACGCCTGTTGCAGGCTGCTCGTATATGATGGTGGAATGTTCAAGAGACCGCAAGTCAAAGAGTCGCATTGAACCATCGTTTCCCACCAGCGCAAAAATGTTCAGGGACTTGTGCACAAACTTGACGTCAAACACCTCAGAATCATGCGCTATGAGCTGGGTCTTCACCATCGCAGAGTCCACCAGATCGTCCTTGTATGGTCGGCTCACGTCCCAGACCGTGCACGTTGTGTTGACCGACGAGGCAATGAGAATATTGGGGTCGTGCTTGTTCCAATCAAACGACGTCACCGGGGGAAAAGTGTTGATATCTTCCATTGCCGAGGCCGCGCGCCCGCTCTGGCCATTGGTGTTGTTGGCCAATAAGTGTGTGGCCACTAGCCGGTGTTCGTTGAGCTCGTAGTCAAACTCAACCTTGTACAACCGAAGCGCTTCCAGCGAACACGCGAGCCGCTGCTGCTCGGGGTCGGGGTGCCACTGGAGATGAGTGGCGGGGTAGTCGAGGTTGACTTCGGCAATGCGGAGGAAGTCGAAGCCAACGGGGTTGCGGTACTTGTACTTGGTGGGGGAAAGACCTTCCTGTTCCTCGTCGTAAAAGCCTTGGCCATGGACAATCTGGATCTTGTTGGAGAATCCTTCCTTGTAGGTGCTCAATGCAACGGACTCGAGGTTGCTCGAGGGAATGTACGTCCAGTCCGCACAGTAAAGGGGGTACTGGGAGAAGAAATAGGAGGATTTGTCCATGCGTGTAGATTGTTGCTGCGAAAAGAGTAAAAGGTAAAAGAGAAAGGTAAAGAATAGAGAGATTAACGATGTACAAGAGAGAATAAATAAGTTAATAAGTTAACAGAATAGTAAAAGAGAATAAGTATGAATAAGTATGAATAAGTATGAGTATGAACAATTTGAGAACAGTAGACATATTATTAAAATGTGCTGAAAAGTTCCAAAAATGGTAGTCAAGTTGACTTGGTGATAGACTATAGTTGTTGAGTTTTGAACATAATGATAATTACCTAGGCTTTTCAAGACATGTTTTTTCATTTTCAATCATTGATCTATTCATATATTTTCATGTTTTACATCGAGTCAAGTATTTTCAGGTCTTACATCGAGCCAAGTATTGTTCATATTATACTTCCATACTTTTGTCAAAACAATTTCGATTGTTCATAAAATCTCGTTGGTACATCTAATCACTGATTCATACTATTATTTTGTAGTATAACCGAGGAACACAATTGAAATTTATATGATTCATGATTTTGGTCATCTACAATATAGTCTGCTTTCTCAATTCATATAATTTCATGCTTAGTACAACTACAATCGAACGAAGCATTATTCTACTATCTTTACATATACCTATTACATTTTGCTTTATTCACAATTCGCTTCGCTCATTGTGATGTCGCTTGTTCGCTGTATTATCTTATTATTGTGCATGCACCTATTATACAATTATTTGCTATTTGCTTGATTTGCTCAATCACAATTCGCTTCGCTCATTGTGATCTTCGATCATTGTGATTATTGTGAGTCTGCCACCTCCTCAACAGACGGACACGTACAAAGCAAATTCATATCTCCATACGTGTCGTCCAATCTCGCAACAGTAGGCCAGCACTTGGCCTTTTTCAAGAATGGCAACGGGTACGCAGCCTGCTCTCTGGTGTACCCCCTCGCATCCCACTCCTCCTGGCTAGTAGAAATTATATCCTCCAACGAGTGTGGAGCATTCTTCAACACACCACCCAAAGACTCTCCCTTTGCATGTGCATCAATCTCCTTGCGGATGGAAATCAACGAGTCCACAAATCTGTCCAACTCGCCCAAATTCTCACTTTCCGTAGGCTCAATCATCAAAGTACCCGCCACAGGGAACGACATGGTTGGCGCATGGAACCCATAGTCCTGCAATCTCTTGGCCACATCAATGGCCTCGACTCCCACCGACTTGAACTCTCTCAAGTCCAAGATAAACTCGTGCGCACAGTGCTTGAGTCCCTCGTTTCTACCGTCCACAAACATAATCTTGTAGTGCTTGCTCAAGCGTTCCAACATGTAGTTGGCATTGAGCATCGCAATGGCTGAAGCGTACGGCAACGCGTTGGCTCCCAACATCTTGATGTACGAGTACGACACCGGGATCACAGACGCAGACCCATACGGCGCAGAGTTCACCTGCTTGATGGACTCAGACGTGGCATGTGGGGTGCTCACAAAGTTGTGCTTGGGCAAAAATGGCTCGAGGTGCGACTTGACACACACCGGGGCCTGGCCAGGCCCACCTCCTCCGTGCGACAACGCAAACGTCTTGTGGATGTTCAAGTGGCACACATCGGCTCCCAAGTCACCAGGCGAAGTCAAGCCAACCTGCGCATTCATGTTGGCTCCGTCAAGGTACACCAACCCACCGTTCTTGTGCACAATGTCGATGGCGGTCTTCACCCCAGGCTCAAATAAACCGTAGGTCGAGGGATAAGTGATCATGATGGAACACAAGTTATCGGCGTGCTTGGCGGCCTTGGCCTCCAAGTCCTTCAAGTCAATGGACCCATCGTCCAAGCACGCAACAGGCACAACCTTGAGACCACACATGGCAGCAGACGCAGGGTTGGTACCGTGTGCCGACACGGGGATGAGACAGATGTTTCTGTGGGCATCGCCCCTGGACTGGTGGTACTGGCGAATGAGCGACAAACCCGTGTACTCACCCTGAGCACCAGAGTTGGGCATCGAGGTGGTGGCATCAAACCCGGTGATATCGTTGAGATCCTTCTCGAACTCGTCCACCAACTGCTTGTACCCCTGGGCCTGGTCAGCTGGGGCAAATGGGTGAATCTGGGAAAAGCCTGGCATCAGCAACGACTGCATCTGGACAGTGGCATTCAACTTCATGGTACACGAGCCCAAGGGAATCATCGAGTTGGCCAACGACAAGTCCTTGCTCTGGAGCAAGTGCATGTACCTCAACATCGAGGTCTCCAGGTGGTGCGAGTTGAACACTGGCTCTGTCAAGAATGGAGTAGTTCTTGCAAATTCCAGTGGGAACTTGGGCATTTCGTGCAACAGAGTCAAGTCCACAGACCCGTTGGTGAAGATGGATGCCAAACAGTTGAGGTCTTGGGAGGTCACAGTCTCGTCAAGTGTCACCGACACTTGGGTGTCGCTAACCTTGAACAAGTTGATCTCGTGCTCGAGCGCACGCTTCAAGATCTCGTCCGCACTCACACCGTGTAACTCAACGGTGAGTGTATCGAACCACTTGGAGTTGACAATCTTGTGCTGCGTCGCAATCTGCGACGCCAAAATAGTGGTGAACCCAAACACACGCAGCGCAATGTCGTGCAATCCCTTGGGACCGTGGTACACCGCGTACATCGCGGCGATATTCGCAAGAAGTGCCTGGGCAGTGCAGATATTACTCGTGGCCTTCTCACGCTTAATGTGCTGTTCACGGGTCTGCAACGCCAAACGGAGCGCAGGTTTCCCCAAACGGTCCTTGGAAACTCCCACAATACGACCAGGAATCTTACGCGAGTACTTGTATGTCGTGGAAAAGAAGGCAGCGTGTGGACCTCCGTACCCAAACGGCACACCAAACCTTTGGGATGTTCCCAACGCAATATCAGCTCCAAACTCACTCGGTGGTTTCAACAAGGTCAATGCAAGCAAATCAGTGGCCATGGCAAATAAACCCTTGTTCTTGTGCACAATTTCGCCAACTCTCGAAAAGTCAGTGATGGAACCATCGGTGGCAGGGTACTGCACAAGGGCTCCACACACATCGAGCAGTTGCAACTGCTCGATCCCCGAATCGCTAGCAAGGTCAAGCTCCACAACCTCGAGGTCAAGGTGGCCTGCACGTGACTTCATCACCTCCAAAGTCTGGGGGTGGACCCTGGTGTCCACGACATAATTCTTTTTCTTCCCCTTGGAATTGTGGAACGACATGGCCATGGCTTCAGCAGCAGCGGTACCCTCGTCCAAAAGCGAGGCGTTGGCCATATCCAAACCGGTGAGGGAACACACTGCGGTCTGGTAATTGAGAAGAGACTCCAATCTGCCCTGGGAAATTTCGGGCTGGTAGGGAGTGTAGGAAGTGTACCATTCTGGAGACTCGAGTAAATTTCTCTGGATCACGGGGGGCATATTTGTACCAGCATACCCTTTTCCAATAAAGGACTTGACAATCTTGTTTTTACCGGCAATCTCGTGCAAATGCTCCAACATCTCGGTCTCGCTAAAGCCTTGGGCAGGCAGCACCTGCAACGGGCGCTTGATGAGCACGTGCTCGGGCACGGCACGCGCGAGAAACTCGTCAATGTCCTTGTACCCAAGCGTTTCCAACATCTTGGCAACGTTATCGGGGGTGGGGCCGAGGTGACGGCGTGCAAATGTATCGAGACGGTCAAAAGACACGCCTTTGGCTGTGGGACTGTACACATTGGTGTAGTTTTGGGACGATGTGTTTGCGGCGGTGCGAATGAACACTGGAGTCCTTATAGAAGCAGTCTTTATAGAAGCAGCCCTAGCTGCTCTCACAGCTGTAGTAGCTCTAATAACACGGGGAGAGAACATGCCGTGATAGAAAGGGCGTGCATGGTCTTTTATATAAGTGGAGGAGTCAAGATTTGACTCGGTCGGAAAAGAAAGAAAAGATAAGCGGCCATAGATTGGCATATTGGCATCCAGATTGGCGAAGCCGATCTGGATGCCAGTCATACATTATTAGCTTAATAGAGTAGAGTGAGTATAGATATATAGCTGACTGATTTCAGGTTTGTAGCTGACATGGCACCTTATCTGACATCGCACATGGGATTTCCAAATGCGTGAAATATTACCGTAGTGGTAATAGTGGTAATACTACATGATTATTTATATTTATCGTAACACTACGTGATATTCAAATACTTTTAGTCTGGTCTCACTTAATCTACCTTTCTCTATATTCACTTCATCTTACTTTATCTTACTTCATCTTGCTTTATCCACTTCTCACCATCTTCACACTCTCTCACTTACCTTTCTTTATCTACTCAAATCTTCACTGATAAGATCGCGAAGCGATCTTATCACTGGAGACTGTTTACTCGATCTCGCTCACCACCGATGGACCGATGGCATCTTGCATGTGATATCCCCAGATCATTGACAGGACACAAAAATCGAGACAGAGTCAGAAAATACAAATGGTACAAGCGTACGAGATGTTTTTTGATTGTGCTATTCTGGTGTTCTAGTGTTTTGTTATTATGGTGTTCTGTTATTCTGGTTGTTTCTGGTTCTGGTCGTGTCTGGTTCTGGTTGTATTCTGAGATCTGGGTTGGGATATGCTGTTTTCTGGTTAGGGTGATTATTCTGGTGTGTCTCGAACCGTCCGCACTATTACCATTTCGGGTGTATTTTCCCGCTGAATCGAAAAAAGTCGCTTGAAGTTACTACAGTTTCTAGACAGTTTCTACTAGAGAGTCTTTCTAGACAGTTTCTACTAGAGAGTCTTTCTAGACAGTTTCTACTAGACAGTTTTCTAGACAGTTTCTTCTAGACAGTTTCTACTAGACAGTTTCTACTATTCTAGTCAGTATACTACCGTCTATTTTCTCGACTTCTCTTACTCCACAAATACTCTACATTCCTTACTATTCATTTTTGTCTATTACAAACCTAGACTAGGGTGATTGAGATCATGACACTTTGAACATTTACTTCTTGGACTCAATAACAATCAACTTTTCTTCCACTCGCGAGTTAGTTGTTCATCTAGCGTGTACTCATTCACTAACTCGAACTTGGCTCATCTCATAACTTTTACTCTTCGCGAGTTCGTTTGGTCGTTCGTTAGCTCATTTTACTCACTCACTCGCTTCGCGAGTTCGTTGGTTGTTAGCTCATCTCACTCATGACCACTCACTAGCGATCACTACTCGCTTCGCTCGGAGTGATCGCTACTGAGTGGTCAAACTATTGTTTTTTGCTATTTGCTCATCCACAATCTCCCTCACCACCCTAATCTCCGTTGGCAGGGTACTACAACACCCCCCAATCACCCTCACCTGCTCAAACCCCAACCACTCTCTCACCAACATCTCCCACTTCTTCATGTCCTTGTTCACCCTGTACTCGTCATTCTCCTCGTCGTAAAAGAACCCCAAGTTCGGGTACAAGATCAACGGCACCTTCAACTCGTCCTTGCTGCACACGTCCACAATCTGCTCCACAATCGGCGTGATGTACTTGTAGTCCAAGCAGTTGAGCCCAATCCCCACAAAGTACTCGCGCAAAAGCTCATTCTCCACCAACTGCTCCACCAAGTACGTCGTCACCTGCTTCACCGACGTGCGGTCCCCAAATCCCCGGTCAGTCGGAAAGTTGAAACTGATGTAAAAGTGCTTGCGCTCTCCCCCCTCAAGAAGACGTGCCATCATCTTCAAAATTGCCTTGAGCTCCAAAAACGTGGGGATCGTCTCAAACGCAACCACATCCACGTCCTCGTGACCCACAAAAAAGCGCGTGAGGGGGAGGTGGTACGTCTCGAGTTGGTCCTCGCTCACGTCCTTGTACACTCCAGTGTACTCGGACCCATCGGCGAGAAAGGTGGCATACGGTCCAATGGACCCAATCACATTGACCTTGCGCGACCCCGAAACTGCGTGCTGCGCAATCGCGTCCTTGATGACCTTGACACTGAGATCCCACACCTTGTAGATTCCCGCCTCATCCAAATCGGTGTACTTCAGCAAACTGTCGTACGACACCTGGTACGTGCTGGTGGTCAACATATCACACTCAGAGTCTTTGAGGTAGTTGTAGTGGACCTGCTGCACCAACTCGGGCTGGTTGAGCAACACCATCCCGGACCAAAGTGGGTTGGACTTGGGCTGAATCACCAGTGACTTGGGGATGAGTGCCTCAAGCTCGGTGCCAAGGGCCCCGTCCATAACAAGGGGACCAGAGCTGATTCTTTCTTTAAACGACATGATACTTAGGATGTTGAATTCCTAGTGTGTTCGAAATACTTGTTGGAAGTAATACTTGTTGAAGTGTGTGGTAGGCAGATCGCCAATTTATAAGTCATACTTTTCGGACCTGCAGGTGAAACACAGAATAGAGTGTAAGTATAAGTACAAGAATAGTATAGTAGGTAGTATAGTAGAGTAGTGTAAGTATAAGTATAGTAGTATATGTATAAGTATATTATACTTATACTTACACTTATACTACTTCACTACTTCTACTAAATGAACCAGAGTAGACTCCTACCATCAACTTCTACTATTTGTCGGCCTGAGTCATAGCCACAAAAGGGTAAAACGGTCGGACAGTGGAACAAAAACGAGGTGGTGATAAAGGGGCAGATACGAGGTGTAGGTGAAGGTGACATAAAGTATTAGTAATGAATAAGAAGGGTAAAGGGTAATGAAGAAGGGTAAAGTAGGTTGATGAAGAAGGAAGAGTAGAATAGTGGGGAAGTGGTTACGTTTCCCCCGACACTTTTTCCCGAGTTGGAAATTTGGGGCGGTGACGCACAAAGGCTGGAAATTTGTCAAGTGAATGAAGGTGGAAGGTGGGCGAAGTTGGGGTTGGAGGAATTGGAATGGGAATTTGTAATGTTGGAGGAAGTTTGCGATTTGATGTTACAGTAGATAAATAATTACATATAGACTATAGAACTAGTAACATCTCACGTTCAATGTCACTTGTGATGTTACTGTAATGTTGTGAGCAAATTTCCTTTTGTGTTCCTGGTGATCTACATTCCGTATTCATTCGTACTTACATCCGACATGCGTACTATTGTTTTGTTTCTCTTGTTGTCTTGTTGTCTTCTCACCATCTTCTCACTGTCTTCACTTCATCTATTTCTGTCTTTTCGTACATTTATTTTTGCAGCCATGGCCTTTAAATTTTGTACTTCTGTTTTTAGTCAATGGGTGAACATACTCAAACAATGCTGTTTGGGGCTGTCAGAGTTGATTGGTAAGTCAGCTGGACTGTCTTTGCTGGTCACATGATACTAGGGTGGATTGAGAGAAGGTCGAGACTTATTGCAAGAGAGTGGGAAGTGGCGGGTGTTGGCACTATGACTATGTTGAAATATGACAGGAGACAAAGTGAAAGACTAGAGATAGTGTGATGTTTGATATTCGTTAAGACGCTTACTGAACAAATGTTGGTATACAATGTCAGACTCTTTTCGATTCTGAATATGACCATGTTGATTGTTTAATGTTGAATGCTGATTAAATGTTGGATGTATGCTGATTAAATGTTGGATGTTTAATGCTGATTAAATGTTGGATGTTTAATGCTGATTATGCAATGAGATTCAGTCAGACACTCAATGTTGATTATGTTATGAAATCGTCGCTGGTCGTTTTACTTCATCCATTCTTTTCATAATGATGTTTCAACTGAACAAACAATTTGCTAACACTTACTTTGTGAGGTCTTTCCAATGGTGAACGTCTTCTCATATCTGAACATCGTCAATGGCATCCTGATATCAATTCCAGTGAACATTCATGTTGTGCTGCTGATGAACATTTCATTTCTGAACAGTACTTATGACAGGCTCTATACAATGCTAAACATCAAACAAACATCTGACATTTCACTTCACCAATACTGGTGATATCAAATTCATCTGAACATTTACTTCGTCAATGGCATTCTGATGTCAATTCCAAGTGAACATTCAATGTTTTCCTGCAATATCAATGCCATCTGAACATTGCTTCGTTCAATGTCCTCCCAATGCTGGATTAAATTACTTATCTGCACGTCAATGCCATTCTGCGATATTAGATTCCATCTGAACAACTTGCCAGATTCGCTCATTCAAACATTTCACATCGTTAATGCTCTGTACGAACAATTGAGCGAAGCGAAATTGTGAGTGAATACGGATTAACGACTCAATTGAGTGCAATAAAGAAGCTGCTGTGAGTGTATAAAACTCATCTGAACATTACATCTGAACATACATCTAAGCATGCACGTCTCAACATCTACATCTGAACATTACATCTGAACATCTGAACATGGCTTCATCAGTACTGCCATCAAATTCATCTGAACACTCATCTGAACACTCATCTGAACATTCACATCTGAACATTGAACGTCTTAACATTGGACATTTGAACCACTTGGTCAATGCTGCTGCTATCATCTGAACACTCATCTGAACATTACATCTGAACGTTCATCTAAACATTCACGTCTGAACATCCACTTGATCAATCTGCTGATATTAGATTCCATCTGCATTATATCTGAACATTTACATCATTCCTTCATCAGTGCAGCTGCTATCATTCCATCAGAAAACTGATCTGAACATTGCATCTAAACATTACATCTAAACATTACATCTAAACATTGAACATCTGAACATTTCACTTCGTTCAATGTTCATTCGTTCAATGTTCATTGACAATGTTCAGATGTAATGTTCAGATGAAGTTCAGATTTGATTTTTTCCCATGTTCAACCCAAACAAAAGGTCGAGAGATGACTTCGACGACGACTACGACGCCAAGCGTCAGCATGTCGACCCCATGCAAGAGTTGATCAACAATGTCTGTAAAGATATCCGTGGTCTCGGCGAAAACCCCAACATTGTCAACCAGATTGACGATGTTTCCTACATCTCCAACCCCATTGTGGCCGAGTTTGAAAAAGTCGACCTGTTGCGCTCCAACATCCTTTCCACAGTCTATGCCATCATTGTCGAGCAGCCCCAGAAGATCAGTGCCGTTGCCAACTTGTTCTTGATCTGCAATGCCAAAAATTTCGTGGTCACCAAGTGTCTTGTGGAGTACCTCCACACCCAAATGCAGGAGATGCTCAACTCTCTCCACGTTGGCCCCGAAGACGCTGGTGTGTTCAACAACATCAAGTCGATTCTCAAGTTTCTCGCGGCTCTCCACCCCGTCATTGAAGGCGATGGCATCGTGGTGTTGATGCGCCAGTTCTTGCAGACTGCCATCGATCTCCAGAAACAGAGTGACAACCGCAATGGTTTGGCCCAGGAATTGTACTACAACACTTTGATGGCCCTTCCCTACTTGTTGAGTAACGAACGCAATACCAACACCGAACTTGTGGGTCAGATGAACGAGTTGGTGGACTTGGCGGCCCAGTTTCCTATTGTGGAAAATCCCACCAATGTGTTGCTCCAGCCTTTCGACTCCAAGTTGGATAACTTCCAGTTGCCCTACGAACCCGCAAAGATTGTGGACCTCATTCTCCCAGCCATTGTGGGGCTCCAGGGCGAGGACCGCGACTGGGCCGGGCTCATGGACCGCCTCTTTCTCAACTTTACCGACCTTGTACAACCCTTGGTGGACGCGGCACTTGCCAAGAACCCCATCTCGCCAGAACTCGTGCGCCATAGACTCCCTCCATTGTCGATACCCAGCTTGGAGGGCGTTGTTCCACAGGGCTTGATTGACCTGTTGTGGTACCACAACTCGCGTGTTCTCTTCCAAGTGTACCAAAACACCGCAGTCGAGACCGTGCCGCTGATCACCACGTACACGGGACTTTTCTTCAAGGACTTGTGTTTCGATATCTTGACCAACTTGTCCTTCAACAAGACCGAGCTGTCGGTGCAACTTTCGCGCCTCGATCTCTTCTTCAACCGCGACTTGTTTGCACCCCCCGGGTCCTCGGTCGACGACTTGGCCGTGATCCATGCCGATAACGAAAAGGGCGAGAATGTGCCTCCTCTTCTGACGTGGAAGGTGGAGGACATTGCTGTCGAGAGTATCCTCACTATGATTTTCCAGTTGCCTGCGCCGTTGCACTACGAGATCTACTACTACACGGTGTTGATCTCGTGCTGTAGGGAGTCGCCCGAGCTGATTGCCCCGGTGTTTGGGCGTGCCATCCGGTACTTTTACAACAACTTGGAGACGTTGGACTACGAGTTGAAGATCCGGTTCCTCGACTGGATGACGATCCAGATCTCCAACTTTGAGTTCTCGTGGAAATGGGACGAGTGGGTCGGCGACTCGCGCAAGTTCCGCAACCTCAGGTTCCACCCAAAGAAGAATTTCATCAAGAACTTGATTGCAAAGGAGATCCGTTTGTCCAACAAAAACAGAATCAAGGAAAGTTTTGTGACGTTGGACCCAGAGACCGGGGACGTGGCCACTCTTGACGAATTTCTCCAGTACTTGGATATTTCCATCTTTAACAAGTTGGTGGAGTACGACACCAACTTGTTTGGAGAGGAGTACAGACCAGTGATTGAGCAGATCCACGCAGAAAAGGCGGCCTCGTTGGCGGAAAAGTCAGTGGTGTCTGCACAGGAGGAGATATCGTACATTTTCTTGAACGAGTCGTTGCCGCTTCACGAGATGTCGAATAAGATTTACGATTTCGTGATTGCCCATTGGAAGAGCAACCCTGAGTTTCAGGATTTGTATTTGGAGTTGATGGAGAAGGTGGAGGAGAGGGATGAAAAGGAGCAGAGGGAGGAAAAGGGGGAGAATGGGAATGGAGAGGAGAATGGAGAAGAAAATGGAGGAGAGAATGGAGAGAGAAAGCACCTCTCATCAGCACACATTGACCCCGATGCGTTTGTTGTCAATGCTATATTCCAGACCTATGCGTACATTGGATCGCGGAGTATTTACTCTGTTGTGAGTATTTTGTCGAGGGATGTGAACAAGTTAAAGTATGTGAGTGGAATGCCCATCACGTATGCTGAAGACGAGCAGAGGTTTGACGAGCTCGAGCTCACCAAGGAGCAGTTTGAAAAGAGACAGCGTTGTCTTGTTGATTGTATCTTTCGGATCTGGTCGCACCAGCCGCAGGTTGTGTTCTTGATATTGGAGTACTTGATTGAGTTTGAGATCTTGGAGCCGTCGTTCTTGGTGGAGAAGAACTTGGCGTTGGAGAATAACTTTATTATTGAGAATGTCTCGTGTATGGAGTCTACAAATAGAGTGTTGGGGCAGTTCCTCGATAAGGTGGAGAAGGAAAGAAAAGAGAAGGATGAGAAGGATGAGACGGAGGAGAAGAAGGATGAGGAGATGGAGAATGGAGACAAGAAAGAGGATGGAGAGAATGAGGACAAGAAAGAGGATGGAGAAAAAGATGAAGAAAAGAAAGAGGAAGAGAATAAAGAGGAAGAGAATAAAGATGAGGAGATGAAGGATGACGACAAAAATGATGAAAGGACCAACTCCATCAAATTTCAAACCCTCCTTGTTTCAATCTTTGACTCTATTGTCAACAACTTGAATGTTATTTCCAGCAAGCTTGAAGTCTCCAACCAAGACAAGATTGAGATCCGGGCACTTGAAGAGGGTCAAAAAGACGACATGGACCTTGTTGGCAAGATCGACAACGAGTGGCTCTACTACGAGTACTTGGGATTGTTAAAGTCGTACTTTAGGCGGTACGTAAAGAATAACAATGTGTGTGAGTTGGGAAGGATCACGGAGGTGTTGGAGAAGATTGAAAATGAGCAGGCAAAGGAGAATGTGTTGACGTGGACAAAGGAGGTTGAGTGATTGTATAAGTATGGAACTCACCTCTCAACTGAGCGAAGCGAAGTTGAGCAGGTCAGTACGAGTCAGTAAAATTAAAAGATTAACACAGATTAGCAAGGTTGATTAGAAGATTGATTAGAAGATTGATTAGAAGATTGATTAGAAGATTGATTAGAAGATTGATTAGAAGATCGATTAAAGATCTTATCTTGTAAGTTCTCTATAGTCAAGGTATGAAGTCGTATGTACATAAACTAAATACTAACAACTCGAGATTAGTATACTAAAACTTAGTTGCTTTATTTTGCTAGCTAAATTCACTACACAATCTTAACTCGTTATTTCTTTTTAGATCTGCGATTGCGAAATTTCAATTGACTTCATACAACAGTCTATTGTTTGTACCATACTGACGCTACTAGTCATTCCTTCCCATACTTTCACATAGCACCTTCCATAGTGCTTTCTAGTACTTTCAAGTATTTTCTAGTACATTTATACCACCACTGCTCTACTACCATGCACGACACCTCACTTGCCGTTGAAACACTTCAACTCAAGTATAGGTTCCCCGGCACCGACAAGATCGGACTCGAGAACATTTCACTCCGCATCAAATGGGGCACCTTCAACCTTCTCATTGGCCCCAATGGCGCGGGCAAATCTACGCTTCTCCGGCTCTTGGCTGGTAAAACACTCATCAAGAAAGGCAACATTCTTCTTGGGGGCGTGGATCCGTTTGAGGACCACAAGATACGGGTTCAGCTGCCGAACGCCGATATCAACCAGTACATCACGTATCTCGGGACGGAGTGGGCATCGAACCAGATTGTGAAGCGGGACATCAATGTACGGGACTTGATCAGCTCGATTGGGGGAGACGTGCACACTGCCCGAAGAGATACATTGATCGATATCTTGGACATTGACCCGCACTGGTCGATGCTCAAGTGTTCAGATGGTGAGCGCAGACGGGTGCAGATCTGTATGGGGTTGATCAAGCCGTGGAGATTGCTTCTTCTCGACGAGGTGACGATCGACTTGGACGTGATTACCAGGCAAAAGTTGATGAAACACTTGAGGGACGAGTGCACGGGCCGGGGGTGTACGGTGATATACGCCACGCATATTTTCGACGGGCTCAGGAAGGAGTGGTACGATGAGTTGATCCATATTAGTGATGGGATGATTAAGGATGTGGTGAGGTCAAAGGATATGGTGTTTGGAGATGGGGAGGAGGTGGAGGAGAGAAGTGTGGAGGAGCAGGAAGAGGATGTGAATGTGGAGGATGTGAATATGAAGAGTGTGGAGAATGTGGAGGATAAAGTGGACCTGAACAATCTGACTAGAAAAAGGTTATGTGTGGGAAAATCACAGTCGATTCATCCTGTGGCACAGTTTTGGTTACAGAGGGACTTGAAGTTGAGGGGGTCGCGGGAGGATGAAAAGAGGAAGATGGCGGAGAGGGTGAGGTTGTGGAATGGGTCAGAGAGTGCGTTGGAGAATGAGAGGAGGGATAAGATGGAGGAGTATTTTAGGAAGACGAGGAGTTATTAACACCAACAACGAGCGAAGCGAGTTGTTGGGGTTGTTGGTTGATGAGCATAGATGAGCGAAGCAAATCTATGCGAACAATCACCGACACTGTATAAGATCACCATTCGAAAATTGCTGGGTACTCATTGTTAGATGTGTTCTCATCAACAAGCGACCCAAACAAGCAACCATCACTCCGGGGTCAGAATAGCCATTCAAATGTTAGTTAGACTTTCTCCCTAAACCATCAAACAGCCATGTTCCTGTATAGAATCGCAGCAAAATTAGACAACCTTCATGTCGAAAGAGATTGTAGAGTAGATTACACAAGTCGGTATTTATAGAATAGAAATGTGTAATTGGTTTGTGGTCAGTGTCTCACATCTAAAGTTTCAGGATAGCTTTAACCGGGGACGTCCTCACAACCTTTCTATCTTACCTACAATAACATTGACCGAAGCGATGTTATTCACTTTAATCTGTTCTATTAAACTTCCTTCTGAAACCTACATTGAGCGAATCGTTCACCAAATCTGCCTCTTCCTTCTATCTGCCGTAACAGGAGTATGCCTATCCTCCTTAATTATCATTAAATCACTCGTCCATTCCATTCGTCTTCAACTTCACTCGTTGTCTACCTCTTATCCGTTCATGTTCGCAGACTCGCTTCGCTCATCTATGCAGCTTACTCAATTGAGCAACAAATTCGCTTCGCTCATTTGTTCGCTCAATGTCTCTACACTCTCTGACTATGCATTTCTTCACCACAGCATCTGGGTGTATCTATAGATGTCAATCCTAGCATCCTGGCCTCTATTATGTAGTGTACAATCGGTCGTAAGTATTAAGTGGTCGCTTCTTGTTCTCGTCTGAAACTCTCTTCTGAATCTGAATCTTTCCTGAAACTCGTTCTTGTTGTATCTTGTTGCATCTTGCTGAATCTTTCTTGTATCATGTACATTATCTTTATCTTTCTGTACCTATCTTTCTTGCACCTTATCATCTAGTACACCCAATTAGACTCCTTTATCTCACTTGGCTCACTTCGTTCGCCTCGCTCGTTTCGTTCCTTCTTCCTCAAAACATCAATATTCTCTTTATCATCATGAATCATGTTTATCTTCAGTTCACGCTCCGCACGCTCCGCGTGCTGAGCTTGCTGAGCTTGCTGACCCTCTAACATCCTCTCCAACTTGAGAAACTCCACAATCTCATTACTCTTCTCAAGCAGACGGCTCAACAACCAGTTTCTATACTTCATTTCCACCATGTCCGCGGTTCCGGGGATCTTTGCTATGGCCTGCACTGTGCGCGCTAGTTTCCTCCTCGTTCGGGCGGGAGTCTGTGGGGAGCTTCTCTTGGACTTGATGAGGTCGTCTATCCGCGGCAGCACGTAGACGCTGACGGGGGAGTTGTGGTTGGAGCACTCTAGTACGGTCATGGACATTAGTGCAATTGTAAACAAATTTCGGTCATGTGATGAGATAATTGCGAAGCACAGCACACAATTGTGCGCAACACAATTGTGAAAAGAGTGAGAAGCAATGTTAAGGACGCATTCTGAGGCTCAAAGTAGATGAATTGTAGTAGATGTAGATGATTACTATGGATAATTGTAAGTCGTAAGTAATTGTAATACTTTAGATATATCTGTAATTGTATACTGTAGATAATTGTGATGAGATAGCTCTATATGTAGGCAGTTCTTGTAGGCAGTTTGTAGATACTAATGGAGCTATTTTAGACGAATAATCGCATAGATTCGCTGCGCTCATCTATGCTCTATGCTCTACTCCGTCTTAACTTTTTAGCAGATATTTTTTCATCTAAGCGAGATGGTGTGACAAAAGTAGCATGACACGGTTAGAGTTACGAAAGAGTGGAAGATGAATGATAGAAGGATGGAGGAATAGGATGGATGAATTAAGAATTGATGAATTAATAATCGATGAATTCCAGAACAATGTATTAATCAAATAATACCATTTTAGACATACAAAATCAAATAATACAAGAACAGTTATCTGACATCTTAATTTTATCCATTTTTGGAAGAATTTCCTCTTTTTTGAGAGTCCCAAAAGAATTTCCACAGTTTAGATCCAAAGAACGACCCCTTTAATCTCCTTTAATTCTTTCACCAAACCTCAATCTTCTCCCTTTCTAGCTCCCTCCTACTTCTTCATACTCCTTCCTGAATCCTTCCAACTAGGGTCCCTTCCACCACTTCCATAAATCATGACCGTGTATTATGTGAAAATGTGCTTTTTTCTGCCCCTACGACAGGAAGTTCTGATCAAGTCTAGTCTAGTCTAGTCTTACAGTATTTCCCCTAATCTTCAATCTTCCTAATCTTCCTAATCTTCCTCATCTTCCTTATCTTTCATCTTCCCTCAAATCTTAGTCAGCCAATCTTCCCTATCTACTATCTCAACTAATCTTAAACTATCTATTATTAATCATTCATGATTGGTTTGGGAAGAACGGATCACATCCCGAATATGACCGCATGACTTCATGGTAGTAATCGGGTGTTAGTAGTAAATTTTCAGAATCACTAGTAGTAAATTTTCAGTATTACATTAGTATTAGTAAATTTCAGCGTTGGTATGTAGTATTAGTGTTCTCTGGTATTCTCCCCTTCTTTGGTGTTGATTCTTGATTCTTTAGCATTCTGTTCATTTCTATTCTATTTGGCTATTCTATTTGGCTATTCTATTTAGCTAGTCATTCATCTTCCGAGATGTCATTAATTTCACTCACGTTCGCTTCGCTCACGTTCGTGAAAGTAGATCATTTTACCTTTTACAACAAATTCGCTCCGCTCATTTGTTGACTATGCTCAAATTCAAAAACAAGTTCAAGTTTGGAAGCGACAAGAGCGGCACAACCTCCCCCACGTCCCCCAGTAACGGGTCGCCCGAGGTTTCCCTCGCCCCAGACTCCCCCCGTACTTCCACCTCCACCAACAACCTTTCGGACACGATGCTGAAGTTGAGTGTCCGTGACCACGACAGCGACGAGGAACTTCTCGCCAGCAAACCCTCGTCTACATCCCTCGCCACCCAGACCGAGGAAGAAGAGTTCAACCCCGGTCTTCTCACCGTCAAGATCTACAATTCTGCGCGCATCGAGTTGCCCATTCACATCAACAATAACAAGCAGATTCTCCACGCGCTCGCCATCAATGCAAACAATGAAAACGTCTCGCTGCAGTTGTTGAAGAACCTCGCAACCCTAGACTCTTCCGATAACAATCACCCTACTCTCCCCGGAACCCTTGCCCTGAGTTTTCTCCCCAGTATCATCACCATTCCTAGTGCCGAAAACCTTGTCAAGTCCCTCCTTT
This sequence comes from Kodamaea kakaduensis, assembly GCA_030558435.1. Classification (NCBI taxonomy): domain Eukaryota; kingdom Fungi; phylum Ascomycota; class Pichiomycetes; order Serinales; family Debaryomycetaceae; genus Kodamaea; species Kodamaea kakaduensis. The sequence continues at coordinate 19,118 of JAJMSN010000046.1, forward strand.
ACCTCACGGTTGAGTTCGACAACAATGTGCTTGTGATTGAGCCCCAGAAGGGGACTGTCAACCAGAGTACTTGGAACCAGGTGGTGCTGTTTGACGTCACCAAGAAGGGAAGTGCTCCACTCCAACCGCATTCCGTGGGTGCCCAGAGTCTCAATCCGTCGGGGTCCAACTTTTTGAACCTCAATCTCTTTATGAGATTGCCAAACATGTTGATCCCAGAGGACGATAAGGAGGACTACAAGCATTTGTTCACGAACAACTCGGTCCAAAGTGCAAACAATATCGGAGACCTTTTGATTGGAAGTATCAAACTTCCGTTGAATCTCCGCTCGCATGCCTCGGCAACAAGGTTGATGAACCACGAGTACTTGACGTTTACAAATGAGAATATAAAAGAGGCAAGAGAGAGGGAGGGGAAGGAAGGAAAAGAAGACATGGGAGACATCATGCTCACTGTGGAGTTTAAACCAGTCACCAAAAAATCGTTGTCGGTTGACGACTTCGACTTGCTCAAGGTGATTGGCCGCGGGTCTTTCGGAAAGGTGATGCACGTTGTCAAGAAGGACACCAAACAGATCTATGCCCTCAAGACGCTCCGCAAACAGCAGATTGTATCGCGGCACGAGGTGACACACACCCTTGCCGAGCGCACGGTGCTCGCACGCATCAACAACCCCTTCATAGTGCCGCTCAAGTTCTCGTTCCAGCTGCCTGAAAAGTTGTACTTGGTGCTTGCCTTCATCAATGGCGGTGAGCTCTTTTGGCACCTCCAGCGCGAGGGCAAGTTCTCGATGGACAGGTCGCGGTTCTACATTGCCGAGCTCTTGACGGCATTGGAACTGTTGCACGAACTCAATGTCATTTACCGTGACCTCAAGCCAGAAAACATCTTGTTGGACTACCAGGGGCACATCGCCTTGTGCGACTTTGGCTTATGTAAGCTCAACATGGACAAGAAGGACAAGACCAACACCTTTTGCGGCACTCCCGAGTACCTTGCACCGGAGCTTTTGTTGAACCAAGGGTATACACGGAGTGTGGACTGGTGGACATTGGGGACGTTATTGTACGAGATGTTGACGGGACTCCCACCGTTCTTCCACGACGACGTGCCGACGATGTACCGCAAGATTCTCCAAAACACACTCAAGTTCCCTGCGTTCTTGGAGGGTACTGATGCAGAAGACCTTTTGCTGAAGCTCTTGAAGAAGGACCCGGCGGAGCGTTTGAGCGATGCCAGCGAGATCAAGGCGCACCCGTTCTTCAAGGATATCGACTGGACAAAGTTGTTGAACAAGGCATACATTCCGCCATTCAAGCCGAACGTGGATAACTTGTTGGACACTTCGAACTTTGACAATGTGTTTACGAACGAACAGCCCCAGGACTCGGTGGTGGATGACTTTTTGAGTGAGAGTGTGCAGCAGCAGTTTACGGGGTGGACGTATAATGGAGATACGGTGATTAAGTAACTCCCAGGTGGAGGCATATGAATACGAACGAACGAGCGAAGCGAGTGAGTGAGTGAATGAGAGTGATTATCGCAACAATTCGATCATCGTATATATGAGCAACGACGATTGTTTGTGAGTAGTAAGTAGTGAGTAGAGATGAAGAATACAAAAGCATTGAGTATTGAGTATTGAGTAGTGAGGAGAGTTAGTAAGTAAGAGCAATTGAGTGAAGGGAAAATGTTTGGCTAGAGTGAGTGTACTTACAATCAAGCTTCGCTTGATTGTTGGATATAAAAACCATCCAACGAGAGTAGAGTAAATATTGAGAGTGGAGAGTAGTGTTTGAGAAATGGAAGGACAAAGAGCAGATAATCATGCTAAAAGAAGAGATTGACTGAGCACTAATTGACTGAGTCAACCAGTTTCTTAGTAATTTTGCAACAAATTAGGGGAGGATCGCTTTACTACATCCTCATCATCCCTTATACTTCTTGACATATTTGATCAAGAGAATGTTGTTGTGCCATATTTTCGGGCAATTACACAACGACTGAGCGAGTTTATGCACACACTCAAACAATAAGCGGAGTGAGTGAATACACTCCTAATCTCGTCCTTTTTCGGTACTGCATATGAAATGGCTGCGAAAAGATGACAGTAGTTAAGCATAGATTGATATACCTAGTGGAAGTCTTCCTCTTCTCTAAGTTCATTTCGAAATGAATTCTACTTTTTACGCTCCTTCATTAATCATTATAATCATTAAACATTTGTAAATTTGATATTGGTGATATTGCAACCTGGGGACGAGGCGAGTTTTTTAGATCCGAGGAATCCAGTCAACAACGAGGGATATCGTACTTTTAGTGAACAAATGAGCGAAGCGAATTTGTTCACTCATTTGTTTGTTCAGTTGTTTGTTCATTTGTGCTCATTCGAGTAAAAGTCTCTTCTACGCTCATTGTCGATCGTTGTCACTCTCATCATTACTCACAAATGGCCAACAATTTCGCTTCGCTCATTTATTAGCCATTTGCTCGCTCATTTGTTTGCTCATCTATTCGCAGCCTCCCTATAAGTAGCCCCACTCCTCCCCGGAAAACCACTCCCCCCCCCCTTATGTCCCCTCTCCAAAGGCGCACCGTACTTAAACTCCTCTCTTCCCTTTGGAAAGTCGCCATTCTTGATCCTCTCCTGGTCCCTCGCCAAGTACTCCTGGTACAGTGGATGGAGGTGCTGTGGAGGCGCCTGCGTGATGTTCACCAATTGGGGTTTCACATAGGTCACCTGGGGTGTCCCCTCTTGATTCGGGGTAGGTGGTTGATACTGGGGGTTTTCATCGACTTCTGTGTATTTGGGGGGTTTTTCATCCATGTTGAAAGTGAGAACAATTGAGCGGAGCGAAATTGTTCGAATTGCTCTTTCAATTGTTCCTCAATTACTCTTTTGTGCACACTAATTTCATTTATCCATTCGCTACAATTTGCACCTTTGCACATTTGACACTGCTAACTCCATTCTTTAATTCTCAATTCTCAATTCTTCAATTCTTCAATTCTTCAATTCTCAATTCTTCAATTCTTACTCTCCATTTCCCCCCTTTCCAAATCTTCAACTCTAATCTCAACTCTTCAACTTTCTCTCATTACACTTAATCATTACACTTAATCATTGCAATTCTCTTGTATTAGATGTAATTGTACAAGAAACTAAGCTCCAAGTTTGCGTACTACTTTACTCGTCCCAAAACGTCCGATTCTTTACATTGTCACCATGTTTAATCCACCTTGAAGCACTCATCTATCCACATTTAATTTTTGAGTTACTGCTCTTTTCGATCCCAAACTGAAGATGCGAAGGTGTATCAAGATGTGAGCTTGAGTTTTCTCTTTTAGGATGGCTCGCGAATGCTTTTCTTCCGCTCATCTATGCTGCACTCTGGCAATGTTGAATGTTGCGTGGCTGCGAAATAAACGATTGCAGTTGTGACATCGTAAGAGTGTGCGGAATACACGAGCACACCTCGAACATCGAATACTAACCCATTGTAGACAGAAGACTTTCATTAATGAGGCATAAAATACTATAATAGTGAACCATAAGCCATTCATTAGTGATAGCCTTTCATAGTCTTTCATTAGCCTTTCATTAGCCTTTCATTAGCCTATAGTCATAAACTTCCATTGATAAGCCTTTTAGTGAACATGTGCTAGATGCACATCCTTTTGACATGAATGGAAAGAGTGTATGTGCTGATTACACTCACCAGGCCATGTCCTCAGATTTGACTCTATGGTCACGTGATATACAATGAACTGAAGACTTCATCTCAAGACATGAAATTGAAAGAAAGACAAAGATAAGGATGTCTTAGGGTAGAGAAAGTTATGAAATGTAGATCAATTAGATCAATGCATGATTGAAGAATGAAAAGAATGAAGACAGTGAAGAGTGAAGAGTGTATAGTGAAGAGTGAACTGAAAGAATGAGGAAAAGAATGAAAAATGTGAAAAATTATGGGGTCATTAACCTTATACATTCTGCTTTGCTATTCTTATACTCTAATATACTCCCTAATACTTTTCTTATACTTTTACTTCCTATTCATTACTTATTGTACTCTTATACTACTTACTGCTCATGTCGCTTCGCTCCATTTCGCGTTCACAAATTTCGCTGCGCTCAATTTGCTCAATTTTTCACCATGATCAAACACTTTGTCCGCACCAAGAAGACCTCCACTGCCACCATCTACACGCAGAGGATCGTCAACCAGTTGTCTGCGCTCTCTGCGAGCAGAAAGCAGCCCAAGTTGTTGAGTCTCTCGAAAGAAGACTTGGTCAAGCACAAGTCCATCATGAATGCATGGCACTTGTACCAGAGACAGACCAACACGCACAGGAACGCCCAGTTGCAGAAACAGTACGAGAGCATAAAGAACGCCATGGAGGACTTGAAGCAGAACGAGCCAGAGTTGTTTGCCATGGCTAACGAAAAGCAGGAAAAGTTGTTTCCTTTGGAGATGAGAGTGCCGACGGATTATCCCCCGAATAAGCCGTGGGTGTATAATTACAAACAGTGAGCAACAAGAGCAACGAGCAACAGCGAGCGTAGCGAGTTGTTGGGAGTTGCGAGTGTTGCGGGAGTTTCAAACATGCGAAGCGCATGTTTGATAAGGTGATAAGGAGAACAATCAAATTGCCAAAGACAAAGACGGCCATGTACATAAGTGAATAGACATGAATAGAGATAATCGTATCTTCGTTTATTATATTACATTGAGAACAACGAGCGAAGCGAGTTGTTCGAGTGTGAGAGCACGTATTATTGATGTGTCAATTATTGATGAGCATCATTAGATGGAAGTCCATTCATCATTTGATGGATTTCAACTCATCATGGTGAGTGTCCATAATTATGATGAGTGTTCATCATCATTAATGGAATCATTAGATGAACATGTCCATTCATCATTATTGATGGTATGTCAGTTCATCATTGTGTTGAGAATATCCATCATTATTAGATCAGATGTTCATCATAGATGGAAGTCAAATCATCATTTATGGAACACTTCATCCTTATTAGATGAACATGCACTCATGCATCGCATGATCATGTCCTTTTATCTACCAGTTCACTGTTCGAATACCCAGTGCTGCAGTCTTTGCAAACCGAGTCTGTGATCTCATACCCACAATCGGGTTCGCAAATATTCAACTATCATGAATAAAGAATGACCGTCACTGCGTTCCTTCCACAAAATTTCACATTCTTTACCTTGGAATTCTAGTACTCGGTTTCACGGTAGTTTCACAGTTCCACGCTAGGTAGTTTTGGTAATTTCGCTTTCACACTTTTGAACTGGTACTCACACTGGTATGCACACTTTCCACTTGGCACATCTCGCTTCGCTCGATGTGCTTACTTTATTTTCGCACACTCACTCTCGCTACGCTCGAGTGCAGTGCTCAATGTGCTTTACTTATTTTGCACGCACTCACTCTCGCTACGCTCGAGTGAGTGCTAATCTTCCAAAACCCTCGCCTTCCTCTTCCTCGGCGTCTCACTCTTCTGTGCAACAGCCCCCACCGGCTCCACACTATCCTCGTAATCATCCAAATCCTCCTTACTCGGCACCACTCCATTCACGTACCCCTGTCGTTTCATAATTGTCTTGACATAGTTGATGGAACTAAGACTAAAGATGTAGTCGTCGTCCGTGTACTGAAACCGCTTCTTGTGAGAACTGCTCCCCCCCGATGTCTTGGAGAAGTTGTCAAAGCCCTTGACAATGTTGCCATACGTGCTCTCGTTAAAGTAGTCCTTTTCTTTTTCGTAGATGGAGTCCTCGAGCAGGTTGAGTTTCTTGGTTAGCTCCTGTTTCTTGAGGATCTGTTCGGTGAGCTGGTTCTTGATCTCGGTGTATTTCTCGATGGAGGGGGTGGGGGTGGTGGCCCGTTTGCTCATACTAAAACAACAATGACCGAAGGGAATTGTTGAAAAACAAGATTAAGAGTAGCGAGGAGTTAGCGAGAATTCCAAGAGAATAGCGAGAAAAAAGAGAAAAATAGGGAGAAAACTGAGATAATTAGTGAGAGAAGAAAAAATATAGTGGGAATTTGGAGAATAACGAGAAGAAAGGGAATAGAAACAGTGAGAAGAGAGAGTGGAACTTCACAGTTCCCCAGCCCTCCAAGTAATAACAAGTAATAACAAGTATTTCAACCCTAGGCATTCAGAGAACAGATTAGCGAAGTAAAATTGTTGAGGTCCTTGGACATGACTCAAATTACAAGTTCAGTGCTTAGAAAACAAATTAATGGAAAGGTGTAGGGATATCGCCACAGAAATTTAACATCTAAACAACATCTAATTTTTCACTGTGAGAGTGAGGACATCTAGAGACATTTAGAAAAGATGACATCTAAACTATGAATACCCAAAGGGACATCTGAAGACGTACTAACAAAAAAGGTGTAGGACATCTAAAGTGCAATGTTAAAGGCATCTAAAGACAACTACCACCTAAATTAAAGGTCGATTGATGGCTCTTATTTCCTGACTGGAGAGCAGCATGTATTCTAAAAGAGTAGATAACAAGCACAAAAGAGGGAACAAATTCGTTCATTTAAAGAACACAAACGCTCTTTTTTCACTTCTGTGGCTCAATGGAATGGTAAGGAAAAACAGGCTCAATTGTAACTGTTTCGTCCACACTTTTTCCACTCAACAACCGAAAAGTAACTACTTTCATATGATTATGAATTGATCCCATGTTTTCAATCCATTCGATTTGTCATTGATTTCAACGTTTCGCTTGACTAATCGAACTCAATCGTTCCAATTGTTCTCATTTACCTTGTGCTCAATTGTTCATCTGCTGTCATTTATCCAATGCGAACAATTCGCGCTAATTGTTCTCAATCACTGTTTTGAATGAACAAATTCGCTTCGCTCATTTGTTCAGCTACTTTTTCATACTCTATTCATCTTTGTGTCCCCTACCTTCCACTCCCCCGAATGCCCCGGGCCGGTATAGTGGAAGTGATTGATATTTACCAATTGCTAAATCTTCACAATCTCGCGAGATTGCTTCGCGAGATTGGGAACTAATGGAGTCAATTTAAGTCTGATCCCATCAATTGAGTCATCGCTTCGCTCTGACTAATTGATGGGCTCTTTTCGGCCCTCACCCACCCTTGAAATTCTAGACGGAAAAAAGTCCGAGCCCGACATCAACTGACTCCACGACGTAACGTGACGACGACGTGTACACACTGTACATGGCGTGTATTCACGTAAACAATCAGTAGATGTCGCATTTAATTGCGGTCGGGCGTCGGGAATTTGTGGTCCACGAGTGTGGAAAAAAGCCGCCGTTAGCAGTATAAAGCCTGGGTGATTCGCACAAAAAAATTTTTGACTTTATCCTACAATGGCTATTTCTAAAGTTTTCGCACGTTCCGTCTACGACTCCCGTGGTAACCCCACTGTTGAGGTTGACCTCCACACCGAGTTGGGTTTGTTCAGAGCAATTGTCCCATCCGGTGCCTCGACCGGTATCCACGAGGCTCTTGAGTTGAGAGACGGTGACAAGAGCAAGTGGTTGGGTAAGGGTGTCACCAAGGCCATTGCCAACGTGAACGATATCATTGCCCCTGCCTTGATTAAGGAGAACCTCGACATTACCAACCAGACCAAGGTTGACGAGTTTTTGAACTCTCTTGACGGTACCCCCAACAAGTCCAAGCTCGGTGCCAATGCCATCTTGGGTGTTTCCCTTGCTGTTGCCAAGGCTGCTGCTGCCCAGAAGGGTGTCCCATTGTACAAGCACTTGGCTGACATTTCCGGCTCCAAGCAGGACAAGTTTGTGCTCCCAGTTCCATTCCAGAATGTCTTGAATGGTGGTTCCCACGCTGGTGGTGCTCTTGCCTTCCAGGAGTTTATGATTGTGCCAACCGACGCCCCAACCTTTAGCGAGGCCTTGAGAGTCGGTTCCGAGGTTTACCACAACCTCAAGTCCTTGGCCAAGAAGAAGTACGGTCAGTCTGCCGGTAACGTGGGTGACGAGGGTGGTGTTGCCCCAGACATCACCACTGCCAAGGAGGCCTTGGACTTGATTACCGACGCTATTGCCGCTGCTGGTTACACCGGTAAGGTTGGTATTGCTTTGGATGTCGCCTCCTCCGAGTTTTACCACGACGACAAGTACGACCTCGACTTTAAGAACCCCAACTCTGACCCAACCAAGTGGTTGACTGGTGAGCAGTTGTCCGACTTGTACATTGAGTTGATTAAGGAGTACCCAATTGTGTCCATCGAGGACCCATTCGCCGAGGATGACTGGGACGCTTGGGTGCACTTTTACTCCAAGGTTGGCGACCAGCTCCAGATTGTGGGTGACGACTTGACTGTCACCAACCCACTCAGAATCAAGACCGCCATTGAGAAGAAGGCTTCCAACGCCCTCTTGTTGAAGGTGAACCAGATTGGTACCTTGACCGAGTCCATCCAGGCTGCCAACGACTCGTACGCTGCTGGCTGGGGTGTCATGGTGTCCCACAGATCCGGTGAGACCGAGGACACCACCATTGCCGACTTGGCTGTGGGTTTGAGATCCGGCCAGATCAAGACTGGTGCCCCTGCCAGATCCGAGAGATTGGCCAAGTTGAACCAGATTTTGAGAATCGAGGAGGAGTTGGGCGACAAGGCCGTGTACGCTGGTAAGGACTTCCACAAGGCTCACTTTATTTAGTGAGAATGATGTATGATAATATAGCAAACACCGCGAGGTGTGTGCCAGAAGAAGCATCAAGAGCTGTTCTTGAGATGTAGCAATTCACGTACCGTAGTTACATACTCTACCTACTACCCACTGATTATTCTACTACTTCTACCCACAGACTATCTACTGCTACTACCCACTGATTAATACTAAACTACTGATACCCACAGACTATCTACTGTTACTACTGGTTATAGTTTCCAGATTCGCTCCGCTCATCTGGAACTGGAACTGGAACTGGAACTGCTACGTGGAAGCAATCGTACCAAATCTGAGACATTTCCATCACGTGAAATTGACATCAGGTGAAGTCAATCAAACCATTGTATTTTTGAGTGTAGTGAGTTTTACAGGAGGTCGTAGTCATAGTTGTTTACAGGAGGAATTGATACTTTAGAGGAGTTTTACAGGAAGAATTATTGTAGTGACGTTTACAGGAGAAATTGGTACTTCGAGTGATGAAATTTCAACAGTGTCAATTGACATTTTGTGTCAAGACAGATGAATTTCTGAACATTGAGCATAGATGAGCGAAGCGAATCCATGCGAACTAAACCTCATCTTCTACTTCGTAACATAAGTTGCTTTCATCTTCTACTACGTAGCATAAGTTGCTTTCATCTTCTACTTCGTAACATAGGCTCGCTTTCATCTTCTACTTCAGTAACAGGTTGCTTTCATCTTCTACTTCGTAACATAGGTTCGCTTTGCTCATATATGTTACCACTCTAGCGTGAATCTAATCTTCAGTCAACACTCGATCTGATACTTTTGAAATGCATTTTTTTATTCCTATTTATTTGCCCAAGAAGTGTTGGTTCATTTTACAATTGAGCGAAGCAAGTTTGCACAATGATATCCTCAATTGTTAGTACAGACAGCTCGCTCAATTGCTCCATTGTTTGTTCAATTGGTGATCAATGTTCGTACTTGATTACTATTCTCAAACGCGAAGTGAAATTGTTTGCTCATTGTAGCTCATACTTGATTACTATTCCAAACATTTTCGCTATGCTCAATTGTTCGGTCATTGCCATCCTCCAATGTCAACTTTCAAACAATTTCGCTTCGCTAAATTGTTTGGCCAATTGTTGAAATTACTCTACCAAACAATTTCGCTTCGCTCAATTGTTTGCTCAATTGTTTGACTTTTCCAACGCCTCCTCTAGAATCTTCACCACCCCCTCCACCTCCTCCATCGTATTATACAACGGCACCGGTGCCAACCTAATAACATCCGGTCTCCTCTCATCACAAATAACCCCCCTGCTCCTCATGTACTCGAAAATCTCCTCCATCACCAGCCTCTGCGGATGCACGAAAAGAAGCGAGAGCTGTGCCCCCCTCTCTTCCTCCAGTCTCGGTGTCAATATCATGAACCCATAACCCCCCAGGTCCTCACGATAGTACTTAGAACCCATAAGTAAATCAAGCAAATGGTTCGTGAGCGCAATGCTCTGTTTGCGCAACACCTCCACACCGCCCGCCCGTGCAAACATCTCTAACGAAGTACGCAATGCAACAACATCAATCACCGATGGGTTCGATTGTCTGTACGACAATGCCAGCTGAATGGGCTCGAACTTTTCCAACATCTGGAACCGCACCTCGCTCTTGTTTCCCCACCACCCCGCCAACCGTGGCGCAAAGTTACCCGTGGCATTATCGCGCGTGTACCGTTCATTCACAAAGATCCCAGCCATTCCTCCAGGCCCCGAGTTGAGGTACTTGTACGAGCACCACACCGCAAAGTCAACACCCCAGTCGTGGAGGCGCAATGGCACGTTTCCAACAGCGTGTGCCAAGTCCCAGCCCACAACGATGTCGGGGTACTTGGACTTGATGTGCTGGGTAATTGCGCCGATCTGGAAGAGTTGCCCGGTATAGTACTGAATTCCGGGGAAACACACGAGGGCCAAGTGGTCGGAATGTTCATTTATGGCGTCCAAAATGTCTGCGGTGCTCAAGTGGGTCTCCCCCTTTTTGGGCTCCAATTGCACCAAATGGGTTTCATCGTACCCGTAAAGCTTGACGAGGTTGAGGAAGGCGTAGTAGTCGGAGGGGAAGGCCTGTTTTTCAAACAAGATTTTGGTGCGTGGGCCCTTGGGCTTGTAAAAGTGTACCAAGAGGGCATTAAGGTTGCTGGTCAAGGATCCCATAGCGGCAACCTCGTTTTCTTTAGCGCCAACAACGGGGGCAAGGAGAGGGAGGAGGGGGAGATCGATATCGACCCAGGGCGTGCCGGTGGCGTGGTTGAAATGGGACTCCACTCCGCGCTGGGCCCAGGCGTCGAGTTCCCGGTTGATGGCAGTGCGTGTTTCTTTGGGCATGAGACCGAGCGAGTTGCCGCAGAAGTAGATGCAGGATGAAGACGGGGATTCAGAAGAGATCCCAAGGGATCCAAAGGTGGGGATTTCAAATTGGTCTTGGTTCATTACAAACGAACAATTGAGCGTAGCGAAATTGTGACTAAAATTGGATGAAATCAGTAAGTGAAATGACACAAATATAATGAATTCAAGATCGATAATACGATTCAGCTTCAGGTCTAGTAGATGAGGTAATGAACTAATCAATTGATTGTTGCTCTCTAATGATGGATTGTTGTTCTCTAATCAATAGATTATGTATTCTTTTTGTAGAACCGCAAGTACGACAAGAATATTAATGAACAGATGTCATTCATTGAAGTCAATTGGAACACAATGTGAATGAATATTTTGAGTGAATCAATGTAAAAGTAAATCAATTGAAGTGAAATTTTTGGAAATTGACATTCATGTTGACTACTCATTCTTTTTAATGCTAATTGATGTCTTTTCATGTCTTTAAATTGATGTCTTCAGCTTGATGTCTTCATTGACTTCGACCTCACTCAATGCCAACTTTGAAGTCTGGTTATAGTTGCCTAATTTTCTCTACCCCACTAATTTTTCTCCAAAGAACTACACCATTTCTTGTCATTATACTTGCTCTATAGTTGGCATAGATTCACTCATCTATGCAAATATATGTTGTTTGGATTATAAATGAGAAAACGTTCATTTCTACTTACTTTCATTCCGCTTCATTTCCACTTAGATTCCACTCGTTTTTCTTCCACTTCTTCACTCGTTTTACTTCCACTCACTCGCAATTCGCTTCGCTCATTGCTCGCTCGATCGCTCAATTAAACTTCCAACCTCAAACAAAATACAGGGATGTCTCCAATTTAACTTCGAGACCGAGTACCCAACCGTAAACTCTAACTGTACATTCCTATTACCACATCTTGATATACCACAGCCAAAATCGTCCCCATCACTTATCTTCACTTCATTTTTGTGTCATATTGCCGTTTGCAGCCATTGCAACCAAGGTCCTCAATGCTCAAACAAGCCAAGTATAAGTACCAAGTAATCGCAATTACTAGCATTAAAACTGTTTACTACCATTGCTACTGTTTGTTACTGTTAGTTCACTGTTTGTTTACGTTAATAGTGGTTGTGAAAACTAGTCGAATTTACTATGGAAGTCAAAGTGTGTATCGTTGGGGGAGGGATTGCTGGGTTAAAAACCGCGGAGCAGCTATTGTCTGCTGGGCTCGATCCCAAGGAATTGGTGTTGCTAGAAGCCCAGGACCGCATTGGCGGCAGAATCTTGACGGACCGCACCACCAGTGTCATTGGAAAGCACTACGATATGGGTGCGCTGTGGTTCCACAATCCCTCGACCAATTGTGTGCTTGAGGATCTTAAAAAGGATCCTGAGTTCGATGTGGCCCGTGATACACGGGATCCTTCGGATCCCGTTGTTTTTGATGAGAATGGAGAGGTGGAAAAGGTGGATTTTGGAATGGTGATGAAGGATGTAGGGAGTTTTACAAGGAGGAGGAGTGGGAGAGAAAATGGGAGGGAATATGAGAAGAATGAGGTAAATGGGAAGAAGGAAAGTGGGAAAAATGACAACTGTGAGGAGGAATCTCTTCAATCGATTTGTGAAGAGTACCTCACAGACTCGGCCACTCCCCAAAAAACGACTGCAATAGTGAGGTCTCTCGAATTATGGGGTGGTATTCCCTGGAACAGGATGTCTGGTGTGGACGCCTTCGACTTTCCCCGTGAAAACATCTACAACCAGAGGGGGTACGACTACCTTGTTCAGAAATTGGTGAGCCAGATCCCAAAGGGAGTGGTGGTGACCAAAAAACAGGTGCGCAAGATCGAGAGGGAACAGCGTGTGGACGGCAAAAACGGCTACGTCAAGGTGTATACCAATGACGATAAGAAAATCAAGGCCCGTTTTCTAGTGGTCACAGTTCCCCAGAGCATTTTGCAGCTAGGGCCCATGCACGACTACGGGATCGAGTGGGACCCAAAGTTGTCGCCTAAATTTCACAATGCCATTCATTCTGTTCACTATGGTGCCCTAGGAAAGGTGGTCTTCGAGTTTGACACTGTGTGGTGGAAACAGTGTGATACTTTTTTGGTGTTACCGTCTCATGATCTCCCTCCAGAAGGTAAACGTCTTTTTGACCAGGACATTCCTGGACTTACAGAACTTCCACCATCATTCAGCTATCCCGCGTACGTTTTAACTTCCTCCGAAGGATCAAAAGGCAGTTTGGTGGTGGTCATGCAGTCACCATTAACCAACTATATTGAGGCACACCCAGAAAAAGCATGGGCATACTTCAAGCCCATGCTTTCGAGGTTTGCGGTGGGGGAGGTGAAAGATCCGGTGAAGACGTTCACGTCGGGCTGGACAAAGAATCCGTTTATCCGAGGGTCGCATACGACGTTGCAGAGGGGGGATGATATGGAGAGGTATAGGGAGGCAGTTTGTGGGTTGGGTGAGTTTAGGGGGTCGAATGTTTGTTTTGGGGGGGAACACACGGAGGGTGGGGGGGTTGATGGGGCGTATAGGAGTGGGGTGAGGGTGGCGAAGTATGTGAAAGAACAATTGAGCGAAGCGAAATTGTTCTGAACAGAGATTGAACAATTATTGAACAATTTAGCGAAGCTAAATTGTTCACTAAACTCATTAACAATTTCGCTTCGCTCAATTGTTCTAAAGAATTCCCTTATTCTAGAGAGTTCCTTCAGTTATTGAACAATGTGCTTTAAATTGTCCCCTTTTCTATTTTCTGAATTACTACCAACTTGACAATTGTAGATGCAGTAGATTTCCAAATTGGGTTTGCAGCCATGCAGCATCCAAAAAAGATCAGTGAACAATTCGCTACGCTCATTGTTTGCTGAAGCAATTATGAGTTAACAGTTGGAGAAGCGAAGTGAGGTGGAGAAGCGAAGTGAGGGTAACAGGAACGAGATCGTGAGAACAGTCGGACAACAAAAATGTGAGGGTTGGAAGCAAAATCGCAAGCAACAGAATGTACATATCGCTCCCTAATTGTTCAAACCCAATGGTATGTTTACGTTTAAACTTCCCCATATACTAGCAACCGTCAAAATGGTACAGTTCAAGAATTACCCAAAAGATCCATTATCAAGAATGTTTGTTGCCTTCTCACTATACAATCTTCACTTCTTTCTATTGTCAATTATCTTCACTTCTTTCTATTGTCAATTATCTTCACTTCTTTCTATTGTCAATTATCGCAATAGTTAACATTCTTGGAACATGCTTAGCACTTTTTGTTCTGACTCTCACGTTTAGTGGGACATATGTCTTATGAAGCTAAACCACTGAAACCATTTCTCTTCACCCTAAGTATTGTATTCATTTATTCGTTACTCATATCAAGAGAACAACGAGCGAGTGTTTCAACCTTATTCTATCCATTAACTCACTTCGCTCGTTCCTCATTTACTAATTTCATTATCGTTTTAACGAGCAACAAGTTTCTCTTACCAAGTACATGGCTCGTAGTTGGCTAGAACAACTCGGTTTTTCATATATATTCAAACACTTCGCTCGTTGTTCTTGATTTCCATACAGATCCAAACACCTTCGCTCGTTGTTCTTGATATCAATGTCAACTTGAACAACGAGCGTCCTTCTCGTTGTTCTTGATATCAATGTCAACTCGAACAACTCGCTTCGCTCGTTGTTCACTCGCTGTTCTTGACCTTCAATGAACTCGAACAACTCGCTTCGCTCGTTGTTCAAGTTTTTTAACCACTCCCACACCCACCACCCCCTCCACCACATCCTCCTCCGCCACATCCACCTCCCCCAGAATCTCCACCACCTCCACTATCTCCACCTCCTCCCCCTCCATCACAACTTCCACCATCTCCTGTTCCATCCACCCCCCCATACGCTCCACTGCACATACTCTTTCCCCTATCGAGATCCCCCCCACACGCCGACATCCCGCAATTACTCCCGTCCGCGTACCCACAGCACAGGGAGTACCCGTACATCGCATCCGCTCCTATTGGCACAAACGGCAGAATCACAAAAAACGCAGGAACCACAGTCGCCCGATCCCTCACCCACGGAAACTCGTCCTCTCTCCGAGCATACTTTTTCAATGCCCTGTCACGTGCCCTAATCGCATCCCCCGTCCCAAGATTCACCGCATTGTGCGTACTGATATGTGTTAGTTCGCCTTTATCTTTTTGTTTCTCATCTCTCTCCTCTTTCTGTTCCTTTTTCCTAAACAACCTCTTAATCTTTGTTGTTGCCAGGCCACGGGACAACACGCAGTACCAACACAAGCAAATCAGGTACTCCTGCTTGAACAACCTCTTGTACAACTTTGCCGTTTCTGCAAAGGAGGTATCGAGCCTTCCCTGCTCCACCTTGTCGTCGTGGTCAATGATTGTACCGTACTTGGACGCCCTGCACGCCTCGATGTAGTAGTGGGCCGAGAGCTGGTGTGTGTGCCACACCAAGTCGATGTCCAAGGTAGGCACAAGCATTTTCTGGGGGTAGTCAAAGAGCATGTGGAGGAAGCGCGAGTACCGCACGGAGCTCTGCTGGAGACTCTCGGCAATGGCAGGAGAATGGAGCCAGTCAACCCTGTTCATCTTGTCCACAAAGTTGCCCTGGCGAATGACACACCCCACCAAGTCGTCGTGGAATTCTACCGCCTCTTTCACAGTGAGGTGAACCAAGTTCATGTGGAGGTAGGCACGAAAGACCTGGACAACTCGGGGGAGGTGCTGGTTCAGCATAACAAGGTGTTGGATAATGGTCTTGAGTGAACTGTGTCGGGAGGGTCTAGAAAGGGTGCCAAGTAGGGAAGAAAGACTGGAAAGGGGAACCGTTGAAAGTTGGGGAACTTTTGAAAGTTCAGGTAAAAGTGCAGAGAGTTGGGAGAGCCCGTCAGGTTGGAGTTTATAGTTTTGATTTTGGTAGGTTTGTTGGTAGTTTTGACTTTGATAACCTTGAAAGGTACCAAAGGTACCTTTCGAGGTGGCTGTTTGATAAGTTTGACTTTGATAAGTTTGACTTTGATAAGTTTGACTTTGACTCTGACTATCATTCCTATTAATACTTTCCACCTCCCTCCTCAACATATTATTCAACAAAGTATAATCATTTGAAGACCTTTTATGTGGAAGAATCTTTGAGTACACACGCAAAACCCCCGGCATGGGACACTCCTTGTCCTTGTCTGCAAACAACTGGCGTTTTCTCAACTCATCGTGGGTAATCACCGATGGAAAGTCACATCCACACGAACCGTATGCTTTGAAAGTTTCGTCTGCGAAACCAGTTCTCTGGTGGTTTGTATAGGGAACACGAACCAAAATGGAGGAACAACAGGGACAGCGAACGTCCACAATATAAGACTCCATAGAGAAGTGATGGTGGAGAAAATACGACTCAACTCCAGATTCAGAACCAATCTCTCTATCACCTCTATCTCTATCACCTCTATCACTATCACCTCCATTACCTCCATCTCCATCACTATCAAACGTCAAATTAACTGTCACAAGGTTTTCCCTCTTCTCAAGTATTTTCCAGTATCCATCCACCCACCGCTTCTCCGGCCTATACTCAAACGTGGTGTTATCTATAGCCAGATCAATCATCCAAAAAGGAAACGGGTACCGAGCAAAGCTATGGAACGACGCTCTCATAAACGCATCATAACACATACGAGGATTTAGGAGCACCGCATGCCATACCATGAGCACATCAAGCGGAGGAAGAAACAGCGAAAGGAGCCCATTTGCAGCCCCATCAACCGATCTCTTGAACTCTTTTTCCTCATCAAACACACGCTCAACGTACGTGATATTATTTCTCAAAGAACTCACCATTACAATGAACCGGCGAACGGCATTGGTGACAAATACCTGCCAGCACTTGGCATTATACTGGGGATCACCAGACGACTCAACAGATGCTCTCATCACCTCAAAAGCCTTTAAAAGTTTGAGGTGCACAATAGTTTCGGGGACTGGAGGAATGTTGGTTCCTTGGGGATTATGGCGTGCTCCATAAAGGTACCTATGATTTGCAAAACTAAATTCTTTGGAGGTGCTAAGGATTTGAGTGAAGGCATAGTTTCCTCCCCAGTTCTTATCTTTTTCTCTCTTTTCTTCCTTATCTCTTCCTATACCCTTTTGTTCACACTTCCAGTTCTTTTCTGCCCAGTATCTTTCAATCTCATTTACACTCTCCACACATTCATTTTGCCTCTCATTTACACTTTCATTTTCTCTAGCTTGAAAGTCCTCACGCTCAGAATAAGGAGGAGGTGGGTCAATCATAGGAGAAGTAGTGGTAGGAGTGTTAGTGCTAGGAGTGTGGTGTAGTAGTAGAACGTACTAGGTACTAATGTACTGGTATATTAGAATGCACTAAGTACTAGAATGCACGGTACTAGAATGTACTAAGTACTAATGCACTTGAATAGATTGTGGATGTACCAGGTACAGGTAAAGGTATGCCTTTATAATGAGCATTCTCCTCTTTTCGTAAGTTCGTAAATGCCTGACGTCATGGAACAATGCAAAATCTTGGCCGATCGATAAGCGATAGGATAAGATTACTCTTTGGTGGCATTAGCTCATTAGCTAGTGTTCAGTCTGAGGATGATGATATAGTCTAATCTTATAAGTAATTGAGGATCTCTAGGTAATCGAGAGCTTGAATCTGATGAGCTTGAATGTCAGGGATCTTGATCATTTGATGAAAGAACAACTAAAGATCAACTAAAGATCAACTTCTCGTAAATTGGAGAATGCACACCACGTGCGAATGCAGTATCAATAATAAGAATGATTAGATATAGTCATGCAGGTACGATGGTCCTTTATTGTTATCTTTTTCACTTTATAATTCACCTTGTTCTCACATTATTCTCAACTTGTAATTCACCTTATTCTTCACCTTCTTCACCTTATTCACCTTCTCCACCTATTCTCCCTTTACTTATTGTTCACCTCTTATTATTCACCTCACTTATTCTTCACCTTTCTCATACCCATCCTCTAATAACTCTCTTCTCAGTCATGTTCATCGATTGAATGATTGATTTTCTGAGTATTCTTGCCTTTGCATCATTCCCCATATTGTTCCAGTTCGCAGTTTTTTTACCACCATGATTCACTCGATATTGATATGTACGTACATTTAGGATCAGAATAGAGAAGGGCTGAGAATGAGCAGTGTTATAGAGGATAGAGAAGGTTAGAGAGGGATAGAAAAGGATTAGAGAAACATGATGAGTTGAGCAACAACGACAGACTAGCAATCAGGAACAACAGAATAGACAACAGAATAGACTACAGGAAAGACAGGAATAGACTACAGGAAAGACAGGAGACAACCACTCACATCACCATATGTTGGTGGCTTGCTGGAGTTTCTTAAGTTATTACCATACTCCATATTACATACTCCATATTACATACTACATTTTAGTATACTACTATACGACTAGACTACGACACTATACGACTATACAACGACCATACTACTATTATACTATTATACTATTATGCTACTATGTAACTACACTGCTATACTACTAGGTCATATTACTACACCAATATTATAAGTACTATACTGTTATACTACTACAATACTATAACACCACTATTATTCTACTATATGACCATATGACTAATAATGTGCTATTCCTGCTAGTTTTCACTTACTACTGTACTACCACATGACTTCTCGAATAAACAACTAGCAAAGCTAGTTCACTCTGCAGTTGATATCTTTATTCACTTGTTATCTTTACTTCTCGAATAAACAACTAGCGAAGAACTAGCGAAGCTAGTTGTTTACTATGACTTCCAATCACGCCCGTTGTTCACTGCTAGTGTTTTCCATCACTTACGAACAACTCGCTTCGCTCGTTGTTCACTTTGCTCGTTGTACTAACTCCAGTCAACCAAGACGGCCTCCCCCGTCTTATGAAATTCTACACCCCCGTAGACCTCAGCACACAACGACTTCTCCTCCAGCAAGTCTACCAGCTCGTTTCCGTGCGCCAGGACTGGCAGTGTTCCTTTGTGAATGCCCCTCTGTTGCTCGAGGACGTGGACGACATCAAGGTCATATACAGGCAGTACGCCAGGCTATACTTTGTGTTTTTGGCCGACGAGCAGGAGTCCGAGTTGGGCATCATCGACCTCATCCAGGTGTTTGTCGAGTGCTTGGACAGGTGTTTTAATAGTGTCACTGAGGTGCACCTCATCTTTGGCTGGCAGGTCTTGGAGACGGTCTTGGAGGAGATTGTGCAGGGGGGGATGGTGATTGAAACGAATATAAAGAAGATTGTGAGCGCGGTGGATGACGCGAATAAGGGGACGCCGACGCAGCCGTTTGGGTCGTCGATATTTGGGGCGATTGGGGATAAGAGGTTTTGGTGACCACACCAACATGAGCGAAGCGAATGTTGGTGTATAACTGCAACTTTGAACAATATGCAACATAGCGAATCAACATGAGCGAAGCGAAATGTTGATTCGTTTATGTTGTGTGCGACTGCAATGTTGATGTGCGACTGCAATATTGAGCGATGTTGATTCAGTTATTCTGATGTGCGAGTACTGCCATATTGAACAATATGCAACATGAGCAAATCAACATGAGCGAAGCAAAATGCATCATGAGCGAATTTGAAGGCTGTGATTGAACAACTCTCTCGTTATTTCAATGTACAATGGACTCAGCAACAAGAAACATTTCGCTTTGCCAAGGCATGTTGCGAGTTTTGGGAGCTTACTAGATCAAGTGCGAAGCATCGAAATTGTTTGAAACGACAGTTGTTATGGGCAGTTTGAGCAACAGCGAAACGTTGCAAAGGGCATTTTACCTCATTGACCTGTTCAATTGTCAACGGGCCGGGCAACATTTTGGCTCAATGTTGCATGCACATTTGACCTTATTCTCACCACTGGGATATGGAGGAACATCTGTCTATCTAACATGGCCATTCACTGAGAATAGGAATAGACATGGAGAGCCAGAACATCAAATTTGAATAGGTGATAAAATAGAATAGAGTACCTTCTTGTAGAATTCTGGCAAATGGAATAATTGAGAACAGTGAGCGAAGCGAACTGTTCGAAGCTAATAGCATCTTGGGGTATGAATAGCATATTGCAAGGTGTAAAGGTGATATGTCAAGGTAAACGACTGTAGAATGATATGAGGGAGCGATTTAGAGTGTTCTGTTATTTGACTTGATCATTAATGGTTCGACACGAAGGATGAGTGGACTTGGACTTGGACTTGCGTGACCAAGACGACGTTATCATGATTACATGTCTTGGCCAGTTTTAGATCTTTCGGCTGAGAATTGTGCATGAGTACATAGAACAATTCAATCTACACTTGGAACCTACTCTTGAGAAACACTACCTACACATTTCCTTGTATATATTTACATTGTAATAGCAACTCTAGTTGCGTCTATTTACGGTCCACTACTTGGGTCTAGCGTCACCAAGCAAACGAGTGTTGTTTACATTTGGCGGTTGATTGGAAGGTCCATGAATAATCGAAAAGTGGAACGATTGGTGAGGAGTACCAGTGAAGAGTACCAAGTAATGATAGACCAACGATTGTAAATAACTCGTTCCTTGTTGTTATTCACTCGTGGTTCACTCACCCACTCATTCTTTTGCAATTTCATTGTCCCATTAATACTTGATACTCTTTCACTCCAAAGTGATGCAAAACTAGCAAAGATGGATCACTTTAAACAAGCTTTTCACTCTTTCTGGTAGAACATGAGAACAACAAGCGAAGGTTGTTATTCTGTCATTCTATTTGAGAACAACAAAACAACAAGCGAAGCTTGTTGTTTTACCATCGCTATCTTACCATCACTTTTTTATAAACCATTGGTAGCTCACCGCAACAGCTTCCTCGCTTCGCTCGGCTGTTGGGCCGCTACCAAAACTTCCACCATTTCCTCGTCTTCAACTCCCTCAACTCCTCAATCTCCCTCGAAGCCCTCTCCAAATCCTCCTGCAACAAATCCTTGGCCTTTCTCCTCTGGAACGCCTCGTAGTCCACAATCTTCTGGTTATGGTTGCGCTCCTCCTTGTCGAACGGCGACCCTATGGGCCCCGTCTTCCATATAGGATCGTTTGAGTTTGCTGTCTGGCGCGCAATGCGCATCACCTCCTGCTGTTCCAAGCGGCGCAACTCTCTGGCGGCCTCGTACTCCGCACGTACCTCTGGGGAAAAGGCCGCGATGAGCTGCTCATCTGAGGGGGTCGTGTACTTGTAGAGGAGGACACCGGAGCCGATGATACAGCCTCCGGCAAAGTAGACTCGTGCCCAGCGGTACCATAATGGTTTGGACATTTAAATAATTAACAATCGAGCGCAGCGAGATTGTTAATTATTTTACATTCACAGTATACAACTTATACTACTAACTTGTACTACTAACTTATACTTATTAACTTACTTATTAACTTACTTATTAACTAACTTACTAACTAACTTACTAACTAACTTACTAACTTATCCTTACTACTTATAGAACTTAGACTTAGAATGAAACTTACTACAAGACCACTACTCATTTTTCATTAGTCAGCACTCAGAACGGAATGTCATTGGCAGACAAGTTGAGGTGGAGTTGAAATTTGAGAAGAGTTCAGAAGAGGTTAAGGAAGACTTTTGAAAGTTAAGCAGTTCTAGTAAAGTTGGAAGATGAGTGGGAGATGGGTACTTTGAGTCTCACTTTTCAGGTGTAGTCGTAGATTGTACCATGTAGATTCTTGTACTGTGTAACTTGATATACTGTGAACATACAATATAAGCACACTTGTTCAGAATTTAGAAGTGCGATAAGATGAGTCCTTGAAACCTACCCATCTTAGGGTGTGTTGTCTTACAGTGGATCTATTCAGGGGACGCACATCATTCATAATCTCACTTATTCCCTTACCACTCACCACTAACCACTAACCACTCACCACTCACCACTAACCACTAACCACTCACCACTCACCACTTACTCACTTACCTTACTTGCTACACTCACTACACTCACTACACTCATATTCCCCTTCCCTTTTTCATTTCTCTTCACACTACTTCTGTCCCGTTTGATCAACATGGTTTAAATGCTGTCTATATAGCTGATGTTCACGACTTATTCATATTTACTCACCGTTACTCACGATTACTCGCCGTTACTCGCCACAACTCACCATTACTCACCATTGCTCACCAATACTCGCCATTACTCCCCTTCACACTCTCCCACCATTCTTCTTCCTACCCTTGTGGTCCCAAAAATTTGCACCCAAACAGACGCAACATGGAGCATCTTAATTGGGAACACATTGCAGATAACTTGGTGAGATATTCCATGAGGGTTCCAACGATGAGTACATCCGTGCTAATATATCTATACTAATAGAAATAGTTCGACAGACTAACCTTAGTCCTCAATTACTGTCACTCAACCACCCACTAATCACTTAATTACTCGACCACTCAATCACCTCAATTCCCAATTACTCAATGTAATCCCATCACCACTACCATTCTCTACTTCTCTATTCATTGTACTTTCACTGGCATCGCTTCGCTAATCTTCACAAGTCTTTGTCCATTCAGTAATTATGTTCATCTGAGAAAAGTTCTCATTAGTCAGTAAGTGATCCAATTATTAAATCATTCAATCATTCAATCATACAAGCATAGAATCATGCAATCATGCAATCATGCAGTCATTCGATCATTCACTCAATTACTAAATGAATACTCTCACTCACTCATTCACTCATTAATACACTCATTAATTCACTTATTAGTCACTCATTAATTAACCCATTAATTCACTCACTAACTCGCTTCGCTCGTTAGTTCGCCTGATTCCACGTGTTTGTGTCATGTTATTACATTTTTAGTCAATTTTCAGGGTTCAATGATCAAGTGTTTACAATAAAGAATGACTAACTACATTCACATACTGAAATTTGCATGTTCACACTTACATCTCCTACCCCTCACGTCTACCTCTTCCTACTCTCTTCCTACTATTTTCTTCACTGTCTTCAAATAGCACTATCTACTCAATATCCCTTCACTTTCTAAAGCTCTCCTTCTACTCTCACTAACTTCTCTCCCTTCTCTCATTCTATCTACTCTCCTTCTACTCTCTTCTCACCTTCTGTCTCTACTCGACTCGCTTCGCTCATCGAGTATCGCTCATCGAGTATCGCTCATCGAGTAGAGGCTGTGTTTTTCTCAGAAAAATAAACGAGCTATACGACAGCAGATCACTTCCAGCCAGGCATCTCTCAACAAGTGCCATCGAGCTAATTTTCAACAAGGAAGCCTATCGCTAAGTTATAGTTACTACATCTGTCATAAACGTACAGATAGATCATAGATAGTGTGCACACACAGTCCACCTACACAGTACAATACAGTACAATACACAGTACAATACAGTACAATACAGTACAAACATACCCAGTACAGTACACTTCTGATCTACTGATAGGATTGTTAGTGATCCTACTACCAACAACTCGCTTCGCTCGTTGTTGATCTACTTATTAATCTACTCGCACAACTCGCTTCGCTCGTTGCACTCGTATGGAAAAACCCTCCAAAGCCTCAACTGGCAAACGAAAGTTCCACCAAAAGTCCCGTAATGGGTGCTCCACATGCAAGAAACGAAGGGTCAAGTGT
Organism: Kodamaea kakaduensis; assembly: GCA_030558435.1. NCBI lineage: Eukaryota > Fungi > Ascomycota > Pichiomycetes > Serinales > Debaryomycetaceae > Kodamaea > Kodamaea kakaduensis. Next base: position 42,950 of record JAJMSN010000046.1, read on the forward strand.
GACGAAACAAAACCCGCCTGCAACAAGTGTGTCAACATGAAGTTGGTGTGCGGGTACGTGGAGTCGGAGCCCCTGGAGAAAAAGAGAAAGGTGCAACAGGCAACTCCGTCGTTGACTCCAAGTCCGGGGGATAGTAGGGGAAGAAGAGAGGGAAGGGAAGGAAGGGAAGAGGTAAGAAATGGAAGGGAAGGGAGAAACATAGAGGGAAGTGAAGAAAGGAGTGAAGTAAGAGAAGGAAGTGAAGTAAGACAAAGAAGGTATAGTGAAAGAGATGGTAAGTTGGATATACAAGAAACTGAGAGAGAAGGAGGAGAAGTAGGAGAAGGATTACAGACAGAAAGTGAAGGAACAGGCCCTAACCTCTCCAAACCCCTTCTACTGTCCACTCCCGAACCATCCTTTCCTAATGTGGCTACACTTGCAGCGGCTGCCGCCACTGCAATGACCAATTCGAATGATGCAACGTCTGCTGCGTCGAGTCTTTTGAGTGCAGGCAACCTCAACAACCTCAGTCTTAGTCATTTGATTAATAATTTAACGGGACTCGGGGCGGACTTGAGTAGTTTGGGGGGGATGGCCTCGTTGTCGAATCTTGCAACGTTGGCGAATTTGCCAGTGGATTTGGGGAGTTTGGAGGAGGCTGCCACTACCACCTCCACTACCGCTGCCACTACCGCTTGCGGTAGTGGTGGAGGTGGTGGTGGTAGCAGTAGTAATGGTAATGGTGATGGTAATGGTGGTATCAATGGTAATGGTAGTGGTAATGGAATGGATGGTAATGGAATGGATGGTAATGGAATTGGTAATGGAATTAATGGTAATGGTAATGGAATTGGTAGTGGTAACGGCACTGACACCACTACTGCAAGCAGTAGTGGTGGAATTAATGGGGGTTTGAATTTACTTGACCTCCGCCTCATGTTCCACTACACCTCCCAAGTATCCAGCACCATCACCGGGGCCGGCATCTCCGACACCAATATCTGGAACTACGATATCCCCATGCTAGCATTCGAGCACCCCTTCCTTATGCACCTGCTCCTTGCCTTCAGTGCCACACACCTTTCACGTACCGAGAAAGGACTCGATGCGTGTGTCACCAGCCACCGTGGCGACGCTCTCCGACTCCTTCGCGAGGCCGTGCTCAATATCAATGCCGACAATACCGATGCACTCGTGGCCTCTGCGCTCATTCTCATCATGGACTCACTTGCAAACGCGAGTTTCCCCTCGCTGACACTGCCGAAACTGCTCCCTGCCCTGGCGTGGATCTTCCATGTGAAAGGAGCTGCCACCATCTTGACTGCGGTGTGGCCTCTCACCGAACGGCTGCGGTTCTACAAGTTCATTTCAGTGGACTTGGGCGACATTGGCGAGCTCATTAGCCAGCGGGTGCATATCCACAAGGACGGGAGCGGCACCAACCGGTACTTTACAGACCTCGAGTGCCACGACCTGGAGATTGAGGACTTGTTCCCCGTGGAAATCGATAGTCCGTACCTCATCACACTTGCGTACCTCAACAAGTTGCACAAGGAGCGGTACAAGAGCGACTTTATTTTGCGCATCTTTGCGTTTCCCGCGCTCTTGGACAAGTCGTTCTTGCTGCTTCTCATGACGGGGGACGTCAAGGCGATGCGCATCATGCGCTCGTACTACAAGTTGCTCAGGTCGTTCACGACTGAGCTCAAGGACAAGGTGTGGTTCTTGGAGGGGGTGTCGCAGGTGTTGCCGGTGGATGTGGAGGAGTACGCGGGGGGAGCGGGTGGTATGACGATGATGTTGGACTTTCTTGGGGGGGGGCCGCTGATTGTGGATAATAACGAGATTGACGAGGAGATTACGAGGTTCGACCCGCTGGGGTTGTTGGCGACAAAGTTGGCGGACACGGATAATTTGCCGAGTGATATTACGAGTAGTTTGGATGTGATGAGGGATGGGGTGTTTGATACTTCACTAGACTGACGAGGAGCGATGAACGATGAACGATGAACGAATGAGCGAAGCGAATGAGTGAAGAGTGAAGAGTGAAGAGCGACGAGTCAGCAGACTTGGTTGAACGAATGAACGATGAACGAATGTGAGCGAAGCGAACATGAGTGAAGAGTGAATGAGTGAAGAGTGAATGAGTGACTTGTTTGAAGCAGACTTGGTTGAACGAATGAACGATGAGCGAATGGACCGAAGCGACATGAGTGAAGAGTGAATGAGTGAAGAGTGAATGAGTGACTTGTTGAAAGAGGACTTGTTAAACGAATGAGCAATGAACGGATGTGAGCTAAGCGACATCAGTAAAGAGTGAATGAGTGACTTGTCTAAGACAACTTGATTGCACGAATGAACGAATGTGAGCGAAGCGAACATGAGTGAATGGGTGAATTAGTGACTCAAAAGAGAACTTATTTACACGAATGAACGATGAACGAATGGAGCGAAGCGACGTGAGTGAAGAGTGAATGAATGACTTGTCTAAGATAACTCGATTGAACGGATGAACGAATGTGAGCGAAGCGAACATGAGTGAAGAGTGAAGAGTGGAGAGTGAATGAGTGACTTGTTCAAGAGAAGTTGATCGAACAAATGAACGAATGAGCGAATGTGAGGAAGCGAGCATGAGTGAATGAGTGAATGAGGGACTTTTTTAAAGAAGACTCGGTTGAACAAAAGATACAATGAATGTGAGCAAAGCGAACATGAGTGAATGAGTGAGTGAGTGAAGAGTTAGTAAGTGGTGCTAATTAGTCAGCTGACTTGGTTGAACGAATGAGTGAAGAGTGAGCGAAGCGAACATGAGTGAATGAGTTATTACTGAACGAATGTGAGTGAAGCGAACATGAGTGAACTAGTCAAAAGTGGAGAGTGAATGAGTGACTTGTTCAAGACTTGGTTAATGAGTGAACGAGTGAACGAATGAACAATGAACGAATGGAGCGAAGCGACATGAGTGAAGAGTGAATAGTGAATAGTGCTTGAAGTGCATGTGTGAATGAGTCAATGAGTGAATGAGTGAATGAGTGAATGAGTTCATGTGAATGAATGTATGAGTTCATGTGAATACTGATAAGTAATACTGATAAGCTTGTGAATGTGTGAATGTGAATGTGTGAATGAGTCAATGAGTGAATGGGTGAATGATTCATGTGAATGAGTAATACTGATGGCTGAATGAGTACATGTGTAATGCTGATCAAGTACTCATCGGCATGATGGTCTGTGAATCAGACAGATGGTGAGCGAAGCGAAGCGACGCTTCATGAGTTTCTAGCGGTGCTAGTGGGTAATATAAGATATGAGATAAAAACAACGAGCGAAGCGAGTTGTTGAGTAGATGAAGTAGATAACGAGGATTGATGAACAACGAGCGAAGCGAGTTGTCATCTAATCCGATGACAATGAGATGTACATGAGCGAAGATGAATAATGAGCTAAGGTTGTCATCTAATCCGATGACAATGAAATGTAGATGAGCGAAGCGAGTTCATACAATTCGAGACGAATAATGGCGAAGCAAATGTTCATACAAGAGATGAATAATGAGCCAAGCGATTGTTCATATAATTCGAGATGAAGTCCTCTCATTATTCATACAATCATCAACAATAAAGATAGAAGTGTAGAAAGTAGCGAGTATTTCACTATTCATCAACAAGATGAACTCAGTTTAGTAGAGCAAAAGCGAATGTCACTCATCTCTACTCATCATCATGGCAGATGAACATCTCAATGAAAGATGAGCTCGTTGCTCATTCATCACCGACAATCGGCGAATCACGTATTCTGCCATGATCAGTGATCAGCAGATCAAAGATCTGCATACACAGTTTGAGATTGAAGATTGAAGATTAGATTGATGATAGACTAGACTGCAGACGTCTGCGTCTACTAGTCTACAAACCAGATTTTCAGATTTCGCTTCACTCTGATCCTCTCGCTAAATCTAGCCCGCTCATCCTAAAACAAGCCGTGCTCATCCAACTACAAATGAGCCAGCGAATTTGTCAAGTGTTAATGATCAACAAATGATCAACAAGTGATCAACAAATGATGAAATGAACAACAAATGAACAGAACAACAGAACAACAGAACAACAAATGAACAAATGAACTACAATGAACAACAAATTCGCTACGCTCATTTGTAGTTCATTTGTAGTTCATGTTCATTTGTTCATCGTCAAAATACCCGGCAATCAACCAAAAACGTAAACGAACACAAACGTCACAACAAACGTCAATATCGCCTATTTAAAACGACATCGCAACCAAACAAAACACCCGACGGTCCACACGATCCTTGATCCATTACGTAAGGGTGTCTCAATCAAAAAAATTGTAATTTGTAATTTGTAAATTTGTAAACTGTACTACACTGTACTTACAATACTTACACACTTATCACTTGTCATGTCCACTTGTACTTCGTACAAGTGAACAGTACAAGTGACAAGTGTAGTGTGTGTTTTTATTTCCCCCTTTCTTTGTCAACCCTTACATAATCAAAAAAACTCTGCAAAACGAAACCTCAAAACGGGAAAAATCAGAGAATCAAACAGAAAAAAAAAACACATTTTGAGCAGCAGAGGGTGACCAACAGCCCTACCTATTTGATAGCCTGTTTTAGCTTATAATCAAGGCATGCAGACCATAAAGTGTGTTGTTGTCGGCGATGGTGCCGTCGGAAAGACCTGTCTTTTGATATCGTACACCACGTCCAAGTTCCCTGCAGACTACGTGCCAACGGTGTTTGACAACTACGCCGTGACCGTGATGATTGGCGACGAGCCCTTCACGCTCGGGCTCTTCGACACAGCGGGGCAGGAAGATTACGACAGATTGCGCCCGTTATCCTACCCCTCCACCGACGTATTCCTCGTGTGCTTTTCCGTGATTGCCCCTGCTTCCTTCGAGAACGTCAAGGAGAAGTGGTTCCCAGAGGTGCACCACCACTGCCCCGGCGTCCCCTGCCTCATAGTGGGCACGCAGACAGATTTGCGTAACGACGAGGTGATTTTGCAGCGCTTGCAGCGGCAAAAGTTGTCGCCAATCTCGTACGAAATGGGCGAGAAGTTGGCCAAGGAGTTGCGCGCAGTGACTTACGTCGAGTGCTCGGCCTTGACGCAGCGTGGCTTGAAGACGGTGTTTGATGAGGCCATTGTGGCTGCATTGGAGCCGCCGGTGGTGAGAAAGAGAAAGAGATGTACTATTTTGTGATGTCTGGAACATACGAACCCCCATCATCCATCTACCCAGCAATGATCAGATTCGCTCTGACCATTGCTGGGTCGATGTGCTGGGGAATCTTGACATTCTTCAGATGAGAATCTGTAAGAATCAGTGATGAGAGTTATATCTGAATCAATGATCAGAGTGACTCTGAGGAGAGTATGAAGTAATGGATCATGAGACGTGGAGATAGGAGGAGATGTTGAGAAGATAAGATGGGAAGAAGAGATGGGGAAGAAGAGAAGATGGGAAGATAGGAAGAGATAAGATGGACAAGATAAGATAAGATGTGATGGAAGATAAGATGTGATGGAAGATAAGATGTGATGGAAGATAAGATGTGATGGAAGATAAGGTGAGAAGGTGAGAGGGTGAGAAGATGTAATAAGAAAGATGACACTCATCTTTCTTTTCTTTCTTCCCCGTCTTCCTCTTTTTCCTCTTCTTTCTTCCCTTCTCCTCTTCTCTTCTCTCTTCTCTCTTCTCTCTTCTCTTCTCTTCTCTCTCTCTTCGGCTTACAGAATACATGATTTGGCAATTGTGGTGATGCTTCTGAAACATTTAATAGGCGATCATGTGATTCTCTGTTCATGTTGATTGTTTGAAAACAGGTAACTGTTGCCAGTCAAAGATCAGCTATAGACGAGTTGACAGTAGCTAGATTCCTGCTGCCCGTCTAGCGAGGTAGAGGAGGGTAGTAATAATAACACGAGAGAGAGATGTAGAATCGAACAATTGAGCGAAGCGAAATTGTATGATTGTTAGTCAGTGATTGAACAATTGGCATGAACAATTGGCATGAACAATTGAGCGAAGCGAAATTGTTCATTGTCAATGTTTATTGCAATTGGAGTAGTGTTTGTCAATTGAAATTGAGTGAACTATTGTCAATGTTCATTATCGATTGAGTGGAGTGTTATTCGCTTCGCTCTTAATTGTCACTTGTTCAATTGTGAGTAGAGTGTGCCCAAGACTCTTCCAGTGGTTGATTAGATGAGATAAGAAGTGAGAATAGAAGAAGTGAGAATAGAAGAAGTGAGAATAGAAGAAGTGAGAATAGATGTGAAAATATGAAAAGAACATATGAAGAGAGATATGGAGAGTACGAGAAGTGAGTGAATGTGGAACAGGAACAGGAGAATTAACAAGAACGGGGATTAGGAGAGGAGAAGTGAATGAGAATTAGTAAGAAGCATAAATAACTTCAAAGAACTACAAAGAACTAGAACTTTAAGAACTTCAAAGATCAAAACACCCTCACATCGAAATCACAAGAATATCAAATAGTCGAATACGAAATAATATTAAGGGTGGTTTATTCACCCGTCATATTCTTCTTCACAACTCTTGATATCTATTCTCAGAGCCCACATCACTTTCCATAACTTTCATATCACTTGACATCACTATATCACTTTATATCTTCCACTTCCACTTCCACCTCCTTGCTATTTTTCGGTCTCGGACATTGACACGGTAGACGATCGGATGTAAGGACAGGAGATTACCCGAGAAAAGAAAGAGGGAGAAGTAAAGGAGAGAAGTAGAGGTGGAGTGGAGGTGGAAATGGATGGATGAAAAGTGGGGGATGAAAGTGGGGGTACAGAATGAAATTTGGAGTAATGATAATGGTGATTACCAAGAATATTGAAGAATAATGATGATGATAATTACCAATAAGTGTAATGAGTAGGTAATTTATAGGTAATTTATGAATAATCTCCCTCCGCTCGATTATTCCTCGATTATTCATCTATTATTCCTTGATTAATCATTCGCTCTCTCCTACTTTTTGTACTCTTGTTTTACGAGTGTCTCGAATTAGCTTTTTACGAGTGTTGCTCCAGCAACGTTGACACAAATGTTAAGGTTTCTCCTTAGTCTTTGTCTGCTCTTATTCTTCTTCTTCTCTCTATTCTTCTTTCCTATTCTCTCTATTCTTCTCTCTATTCTCTCTATTCTTCTCTCTATTCTTCTTTCCATTGATCATATTCTGTATTCTCTCTATTGTTCTTCCATTATATAATTCTTCTATCTTATCTTGCTGTCAATTTGATCTATTCTATCTTCTTCAATCTTGCTCTATTTCTCCTACTTTTCTCTACATCTCTTCATTCTGTCATGATTGTCCTCATTCTCTTCTATCTGAACAACGAGCGGAGCTCGTTGTCCATCTACCGGTCCTTCCGACCTAACCCGCCTCGGCTGGCAACCGGATTTTCTACTACGAAAATGAATGCATGGCGCCAATTTTACATTGCTAGTTGCAAAGCACTTTTTTTGCTGAGATGCCCAAACCATTGGATAAAGCCGTTACAATGGACTCAAACGCTTCAAATATGGGCCATACGGTGTGCGGCAAGGTTGAAAGTGGTACCACCCCGAGTGCTGCTACTACCACTGCTACTACTACCACTACCACCACTGCTACCACTAGTGATTCGAGCGGCTCTGGGAGCGGCTCAGGTCACGAAACAGAACTACATTCAAAGGATATAGATTCAGAACATACAGAACATACAGAACATTCAGAACATACAGAACATTCAGAACATACAGAACATTCAGAACATACAGAGCATACAGAGCATACAGAAGCTTCAAGATCGCAACTGTCAACCCACTTTACGCGTACAAGATATACTACAGATAATAGAGACAGTGCAACAGATACTACACCTAATACTGCTACAAATGCGACTATACCTACAAATACTACTACATCTGCAACACCTGCAACACCTGCAATTACAAACTCCACCAACTCCAACTCCACCAACTCCAACTCTACCAACTCCAACTCAGAGCATGATCCTAGAACTAAAGTGAATAGAATGGCTGATGAAATAGATAGAACGGTGGATAGAGCTCCGGGTTTTTTGGGTTCTGAGAAGAAGGATGGTACTGGTATTAACAGTACTGGTACTGCAAGTACCAGTGCTGTTGGCTCTACTGGTGTTACTGGTAGTGGTATTACTGGTGGCTCTACTAGTACTGGTTCTACTGGTACTGGCTCTACTGGTACTGGTTCTCTTGGAGCTGGTGCTACTGGTGCTACTAGTTCTACTGTTGGTAGTATTGGTAGTACTGGTAGTACTGGTTCTACTGGTGCTACTGTTGGTACTGTTGGTACTGGTGCTACTGTTGGTACTGCTTCTACTACTACTGGTAGTACTACCACTGGCTCCACCTCTGGAGACCTCCCTAGAAAAATTAGAAAAACTAGTGTGGATCCAAAACATCAGTACATTGCTAACGCCGTCATTGGCCATCGTACGTTTCTTGACAACATCAACTACGTTAGCCAAGGCAATGATTTTCTTGTTGAAAACCGTAACCTTGTACATGGTCCCAAGATCCCCGAGCAAAAAAACGATAATGTCAATCCCCACCTGATCCCCGGCTACACTCTTCTCAAACAACTCACCCTGAGCTTTGTGTACCACGATGTTTTATACCTGGCTGTACGAAACAATGAGGACCTTAGCACCTCTTCTGATTCAAATATTACTACCAGTGTCATACACCCCCAGGCCGTACACCTCGAGCCAGGAACCCGTGTGGTGATTCGATTGTCTCCCGATATCACACACACGCTGCCGGTTGCACGTTTCCTCAATGAATGGCATCTTTTATCGGGAATGAGTGCCCCCACCATCCACACATTGGGGTCCAACCCCACTACTCAGAACCAGTACCTCAATCCAGAAACCACTCTTGGTGTGAAACCAGGTCTGCGGTCGTTGGAAAAGCCCATGACGTTGCCGAACGATGTGCCTGGGATCTTTTATCCGGTGAAGGTGGTGACTATACGAACCACTTCCCAGGGTCAGGCTGAGGAGTACGACGATAATGTGTATGATGAAGATAATTTGATGCTGAGATTGAGGGCAAAGAGACGCGATAGTGTGGAGGAGGAAAAGGTGCCTGATCTGGAGGAGGATAGTGGGAATGTGTCGGGATTATCGAGTATGAGTGTGAAGAGCGAGGAGTTCAACTTTAATTTGAGAGACCCAAATTTGAGTAGTATTTTATTTGGGGAGGAAAGGAAGGAGAAGAAGGAGAGGAATGAGATTCATAGGGAGATTAGAAAGAGAGAGGAGGAGGAGGATGTGGAGAGGAAGAGAGAGGAGGATAAGAGGGAGGAGGAGAGGGGGAGAAGAGAAGAGGGGGGAAGAGAAAAAGGAGAAAAGGGGAAGGGGGAGAAGAAAGGAGAAAAGGGGAAGGGACTTCGAGAAAAGATGGAAAAGATTGACCATCACGACCACGCCTTCTGGGAAAGAATGAAACGAAGAAAAGATGAATCGACTTGGAAAATGTTATCGTCAACCAAAAGACACAAGGAGCGGAGACAACGTGAAAAGGTTCAGCGAGACTCTAAGGATAAAAAGGCACTTGTTGAAAATGTCAAGCGGAGATTCGCCCTCATTTATATCGATAAAAATTACCTCACTATAAAGGATGTGTGCCAAGAGGAAGCCAAAAGTGTGGACCCCATCCCACGGGATATTACTGGTGGTTCTGAAATTGGATCGAGTGCCCTGGTTCTGGGACTTTCTGGTGTTTCTGGACGTTCTGGTGAGGGACTCGATAGACCTTCTCCCAAATCCCCCTTGAAAATCATTGAGATAGTGCTGGATATCATCAAGATCTTGGAGACTTTGAGTATCGTCCATGAGTTTGGGACTGTGCACAATGGTATTACGCTGTACAATATCCTCAAATCCGCCGACGACCCTGACGATTTGAAACTTGCGGGCTGGGACTTTGCACTTGCGCTGATTCCAGAGGAACTGCACTATGATGTGAGACGTGCCAATGGCGTGGACTTTCTCAATCTCTTGCCGTATATTGCACCTGAAGTCAGTGGTGCAATCAACGAGGGTGTGTCTCATCGTGCCGACATATACTCCATAGGTGTGGTGTTGTACGAGCTTGTGATGGGAGTGCTACCGTTTCCGATTTCGCTGCTCCAGCGCATGATTCAACAGCAAGTTTTGCAAACTGCAGTTTCACCGCGGGCTGCGTCCCAGGGCCTGGTGACTGACAAGTTGAGTTCCGTGATCATGAAGTGTTTGGAGAAGGATCCACTTGAGCGGTACGTTGACTGTCATGAGTTGATCAACGAACTCATTGTGGCTAAAAACCAGTACATTGAGCATATTGGGCGGTGTGGACCCCAGGTGATTGCACACTGGAGTAACCACGAGTACTATGGACGGTACATGCGTATAGAGAACCCACGCAATATCTCTAGGTCGGGTGTTCCGCCATTTCTCTCTTTGCCCAAGGGTATTGTGGGGAGAGACCAGGAGTTCAACACCGCACTCGAGGCGTTTGAAAACCTGCAAAAGGGCTTTAATGCCATTGTGTTCACTGGAGATTCCGGGTCTGGCAAGTCCCTTCTTTTGAATGAGTTGCGCCTCAGTATCTTGCCCAAGCGCACGTTTCATATTTACTGGAAGTTCAGCATGCAACGGGCGGGGCTTTCCATCTACCTGAGTTTTCTCCACGGAGTCAAGACCATTGTGCAGCAAATATTGAGTCAGTCCTCCGAGGCAATTGCGCGGTGGAGAGACCTTTTTGTGAGCAAGATCCCGATTGATTTGAGTTGTTTGTTCGTGTTGATACCTGAGCTCAAGGAACTCTTGGGGCTGGGGTACGCCACTATACGAGCTGCCAAGGGACCGGAGCACGCATCGCTCAACTTGGAGCTCAAGTACAGGTATATTATCAAGACCATCTTTTGTTTGGTGGGGTCTGTGGGGTTGACCTTGTTTTACGATGATGTACAGTGGTGCAACTTTTCCGAGTGGGCAATGATTCTGGATATCATTGCACCGCAACATTCCAAGGGATTTTGTTTTAGGATGGTGTGCACGTACCTGAGCCAACGGGCGGTTGTTCTGAGGGGAGAACTAATTGCGTTTTTGCGCAAACTGGCTGCCACATTCACCCATATTGAAATGAAGCCGTTGCTGGAGGAGAGTTTGTTTAGGTACCTCAATTTCAAGTTTTTGGTCAATCTGGGCTACGAGAGAGAACGGCTAGGTGCAAGGGTGGTTAAACGTCCTAGTTCGGGGCCACATAGTACGTCTGGTTCTAGTATGAAGACGGGGCCTTCAATGACTGGGTCCATTGTACGGATAAAGGGCGAACCAAGTGTGGTGCCGGGACCAACTGTGGGTGTGTGTCGGGTGAAGGAACGGGACGATGATTTTGGCAGCGGGCCTTTTGATCAACAAGATCTCGCCTGTTTGTATGAGGCCACCAATGGTTCGATTCTTCTTACAAATATGTTGCTTCGAGCTGCTGCAGACAAAAATGGTATTGATTTTTCAAGAGAGTTTGGGGGAAGGTGGTTGATTAACTTTACAAAGAAGGATTTTGAGGATGAGAGAAAGAGGGAAAAAGAGAGGAAGGAGAAGGATAAGGAGGAGAAGGAGAAAGAGAGGAAGAATGAGAAGGAGAAAGAGAGGAAGAATGAACAGGAAAAAGACAAGGGGGAGAAGAAGAATGAGGAGGAAAAAGAGAATGAGAAAGGGGAAGGTATTGGTCCCTCCATTATAAGACACTTTCTTGACATTCTTTCACCTGAATGTAGACGTATTCTTGAATACGCCTCGTTGGTTACCACCGGTCCCTACTTTTACCTTGCTGATCTTTTAGTTGTCACTGGAATGTCACTTTCCCGGGTCTCGCTCCTTCTTTTCGAAGCTGTTTACAAGAATGTGATTGAGTTTGGCGCTCCCTGTTGCAAGGTTCCCTTCCATCTTCTTGGGTCTCCCGAGCTCCCATTTGAGCTCAGTGATATTGATATTTTCAACCTCTGTAAGCGGGCACGGTACCGTTTCTACCACGATACCATTCAAACGGAGTTGATTCGCAGTGTTGAGTCCCTGGGCCGTGCTGGGCTGTTCCACCGCAGATGTGGGTTGCGCTACTTCCGTAAGATCGCATCGATGGAAGACCACAGTATTGGCAAGTACCTCCAGATGGCGGGTCACCTTATGAGATCAGTCGATGAGGCCCGTCCAAAGGACCGTGATGTGTACCGCAGGGTCCTAATTCAGGCCGGTAGGTATGCTCTGGGGGTTGGAAACCACGGGGTTGCCTTGGGATATTTCCGTGCTGCCCACCAGTTTGTGGCCAAGAGCGATAGACTCAGACTGATTCTCACCATTGCACACACACTTTATTTGTACAAACGCTACGATGAGTGTTTGGAGTTGATTGAGGAGCAAGAGGCCGAGTTTGATGCCGCGGTATTTTTGTTGCCTCGAGTCAGGTGTTTGGTGCAAACGGGCCAACTTGCCGAGAGTATCAGTGTTGCAGTCGATGGACTCAACCGCATGGGAATCCCCACCTCGACTGACAGGGCAGTACAAGCTCGATTATGTTCCCAAGCACGCGAACGAATTCTTGCACTGACTGCTGAGATCAGGGCACTTCCCTTTGGGAAACGGGTCACCGACCCGCTCCTCCTTCTTGTGAATGAATTGGTTCTGGAGATTTTGATTCCGTGTTACTTGATGGCATACGATGGGCTCCGTCACTATTTGAGTGCAAAGACCCTTTCAATGATGCGAACACACGGAGTTTCTCCACTGTGTGCACTGATTATGATTGAGTATGGCAACCAACTTTCCAGGCTGGCCGACCGGGGACGCCATCTCCAAGCCGTAGAATATGGGCGGGCGGCTCTTGCTCTCATTGATGGGGCTGAAAACGTACTGGCTGCGTTCCGGCTGAAGGTTTATGAGATTTACGTGTCGCTGTTGGGGATATATCTCGAGCCGATTGCCGATATCATGAGGTACTGTGAGGTCCATATCGAGACAGTGAAGCCGTTTGTGGACGGAACCAGGGACGACGAGTTCAACTTTGTGTTGAAACTGACCAGAGTCTTGTTGCAGTACGTGAGTGGGTCCCCAGTCGAGACTATATTGGGGAGGGACCCTGTTGAGAGGAAATTGCCCATTATGGATTTTTTGATGTTGATGCATGGGGACATGGAGTTGGAGGAATTTGAAAGAAACGGGTTGCAAAAGAGGGAGGATGAGGGCGAAGAGGTGGAAAGAAAGAGCGAGCGGAGAGAAAGTGAACGGAGAGAAGAACGATCAAAGTATGGTGAATCTGTTGGGGGATCGGTAGGGAGTTCTGTTGGTAGCTCGAGAGGATCTCCAAGGGGTTCTATTACAAGTAAGGGGTCCCCGAGATCATATGATGAGGATGAAGGTTCTTTTCCTGAGGGAAGGGGAAGAGCATTGAAGTCGTTGGATACAAGAAAGTTGAGGGAGTTTGAAAAGATGGAGAGAAGAGAAAAGGACGAGAGTGAAAGGAAAGAAAGGAAGAGTGAAGACAAGAGTGAAAAGAAGAGTGAAGATAAGAAGAGTGAAATGAAGAATGATGACGAGAAGAAGAAGAATGATGACGAGAAGAGTGAAAAGAAGGCTGATGATGGTGAAAACAGTGAAGATGAATATGAGAGCACTCTCTATCAACCCACTCCCACACTCCCATTGTCACCATCCCCCATTTCATCTAACTCAGCCTCCCCTTCTTCGTGTTCATCTCAAGAATCGCTTCCTCTTCTTCTGCCATATTCAATTTCAGGAAGATCATCTCCCGTATCTTTTAGAAGCTCCTCTCCTGTATCGTTCCGGTCATCCTCCCCCATATCCTTCCGGTCAACTTCCCCCGGTAGAACAACCAATGATCCACGGATGTCGATCAATGGGGAGCAGGTTTCCCGAGGCCACTTTATGATTTTCCACACGTGCCGTCTTCGGTACTATGCCTATGTGGGCAAGTACAATGAAGGAGCACGTATAGTGTTGGATTTCCTCGATGAAGTGCTGGAAAGTCTCCCCAGTATTGTTATGCATGCCATTTACCATTTCAGTGCTGTTGTTGTATTGAGCAAATGCTCGTACAAGAGTTCACGCGACCGGATGCGGGGCGAGGCCATAATGAAACGGATACTTGCTGTATGGGCAGTATGGGCTGAGTTTGTCCCAACCACATTCAGGTCCAAGTACTTGATAATGCAGGCACTCCATGCGATATATGTGGGCAACTCATCCCAGCTCACTGTCCTTGACTTTTTTGAGGAGGCCATTCTGTATGCCCGGGAGGTTAACAATTGGCACGAAGTACCATGGGGATGTTTGCTCTGTGCCGAGTGGCTAGCGAGTGTGGGCACCAGTGCGCGCCGAGTCGCGCATTTTGTCAAGATTTCACAGGAGATAACCCAGCTGCCCTTACTGGTCAAAAATATCAAGGCCAGATTTGCCAAGTACACTGAGCAGGGATTGGAATGGGCTGGCTTGAGCAGACTAGAGAGCAGGGAAAGACGCGATGTGGATATGAGTAGTTTAATGATGCACGATTCGATTACCGACTTGACCGAAAATGTGTCTCAGGAAACACTCACTGGATTACTTGGAAGCGATGAATTGACCGTTGCACCTGCCCCTGTTTCCACTTCGAGTACACCCTCTGGTACCTCGACTTCTGGAATATCGATCACTCCCTCTGGAGCATCTGCAATATCTGCTGTTTCCGGTGGTGTTTCACCGTACTCATCGTACTCTGCTGTCCTCAAACGAGCAGTCACCACGTGTCTTCTCATATCCGATTCTGCCGACCAGAGTGCGAGTGCGGCGCAACTTCTCCAGAGTACGCTTGAGTTTTCACAGGCCGAGTACGGGGCTGTTGTTGTACGGCAGGAGTTTTCAGATGAGTCGTTGGTGCTGGTGATTGGGTCTTCCAACAGTATATTTCTGTTGGAGGGCCAGCCACTCTCGCTGCGTGCGGACGTGTGTCCATTTTCGCTCATTTCGTATGTGCTATTGACTGGAGAGACTGTGAACCGGGACGAGGACCGTGTTATGTTCAGCAACAAGTTTGCTGTCGAAGAGTACTTTGATAAGAAGCAGCCCCACGAAGTCATTTGTGTTCCGATGAAGAACCAGTCTCATGTTTTCGGAGCACTTTACCTTGAGAGCAGTACCAAAGGCTGTTTCAATGCCACCAGACGGGACTTGCTCCAGCTCTTGTGTTCCCAAGCCGCTGTTCTGATTGGCAAGGCGAACCTTTACTCGCAAATGGAGCTTGCAAAACGGGCTGCCGAGGACGCCACTGCTGAAAAGGCGAGTTTCCTCGCCAATATGTCTCATGAGATCCGCACGCCTTTTAACAGTTTGCTCTCGTGTCTGATTTTCCTTTTGGATACCAATCTCACCAAGACCCAGCGCGAGTATGTGGAGACCATCAAGAACTCGGCGTTGGTTACACTCAATATCATTGATGGAATCCTTGCGTTTTCCAAGATTGAACACGGGCTGTTCACTCTTGATCTCCAGCCGTTCCTGCTCTGTGAGTGTATTGAGTCCTCGATCCAGCTCTCGGGAGAACAAGCTGCTGCAAATGACCTCGAGCTTGTGTTTTTCAACCACTGTCGGGATGTGGACACTGTGGTGGGAGATGTCACGAGGTTCCGCCAAATCTTGATCAATATGGTTGGAAACGCGCTCAAATTCACCGCAAAAGGATCTGTGGAGGTGACTGCATCGTCGCGGCCAATCACCCCCACCCGTCGTGAGTTTTGTTTCCTGGTGAAGGACACTGGTATTGGTATCCCCCCAAATGCCACAAACAAGGTTTTCGGAGCGTTTTCACAGGTTGACGGGCTGCTTCGGAGAGAGTTTGGTGGTTCTGGGTTGGGGCTTGCGATTTCCAAAAAGTTGTGTGAGATTATGGGAGGAACACTCACGTTTGAGAGTACAGAGGGCGTGGGTAGTACTTTTATTTTCGTTGTGGCACTTGATTGCAATGTGATGAAGCTTCCATCGTTCAGGTTTAGCGATGTGGATGCCGCGCTGTTGGGAATTCCGAATTCGGTCTTGATTGTGGATCCTCACGAGAGGAGTCGATTGGCGTTGGAAGAGACGTTGGTTCATTTTGGAATGCATGTGACGACGGTGGATACATGGGAGGGTGAGGGAAAACATGGGAGGGTGAGTAGGAGGAGGAGTGGAGGGTCCACTGGATCTGGGTCCACTGGGTCCGAAGGATCCAGTGGAGCCTTGACTGGTTCGAGTGGCTTGGGCTCGTCCGCCCTCACTTCCACTGAATCTGCCTTAACTACATCCACTGGATCCGTTGGATCCAATGAATCCAGTTCTATATCAGCAACCCTCGACCTCAACTCCTTCTCCCTCGTCTTCATCCACTCCTCACTCTACCCCAAACTGTGGGCCAAGATGAACACCCCCAAGGTCGTCATTCTTGCGCTGTTTGGAAAATCGCTTCCCTCTGACATGATGGACTCTGTCCTCCTTCTCCCCTTCCTGTACCAGAAATTGATTGGGATTCTCAAGGATGTGAAGAAGGAAGGTAATCGTGCCCCCGTTGCGCCACGGATTCTGGCCACACTTGCGTCGCAGTACCCGTTGCGGATTCTTTTGGCTGAAGACAACCCCATCAACACCAAGGTTGCGTTGCAGCACCTCCGCAAGTTGGGGTACCATGCTGAGCACGCCAAGGATGGAGTTGAGGTTTTGGAGAAGTGCGCGGCCATGATGGCGATGGGCGAGCACTTTGATGCGATATTCATGGATATCCAGATGCCCAGAAAGGACGGGATTGGGGCCACGATAGAGTTGCAGGAGATGTACAGGGGTAGGGACGATATGCCCAAGGTGGTTGCATTGACTGCGAATGTTGCAGGAGATGATAGGAAGCGGAGTTTGGAGTGTGGGATGGTGGACTTTGTGTCGAAGCCGATATTGCCAAAGGATTTGGAGAGGGTGTTGGTGAAAATTGGAGAGCAATCAGCCGAGCAATCAGCCGAGCAATCAGCCGAGCAATCAGCCGAGCGAAGCGAGGGCTGATTGCGAGTGATGTGAGTAATGACAATTAGCACGAGCGAAGCGAGTACTAATTGTGCAGTCACAATCAGCGAATGATGAGATGAATAGCACGAGCGAAGCAGTGCTGATTATGAGCAAATCGTAATCATCGAAACGGGCTACAATTGAATGCGTTCGATTGGAAGTGGGTGAAAATGGCACTTGATGTGCATCGATAGCCAAAACACCAGATAATCAAATAGCACATTGTATAGATCACTCCAATCTCGCTTCGCTCGATTGTTCGCTCGATTGTCCTTATAGATTTTAGAATAGATAATAGAGTTTAGAGTAACCAATGAGTAGCCACAAACTCAGATTTTGTGGTCATGGACGCGTCCGACACAAAAGGAGTTCAGTCATGCTAGTATTCACTCACTCTCACTAATACTCACTCCTACTAATACTCACTCTCACTACCTTCCTTACACTACCTTCCTACCTTCCTTACACTACCTTCCTACCTTCCTTACACTACCTTCCCTACACCATTCACTTTTCACTTACTTTTAATACATATTCATCTGACAATCAGCAATATGGCATCAATACAAGCAGAACTCTTGATGGGCAGCTTAAAACAAGTTGTCATCTAAAATCTGAAGTCATTGTATTGATCCATTGAGCACTCCTGCTCCTCTTACTCAAATTTTAACTCCTTGTCACTGCTCTTTTTTCTCCTTGCAACTCACTTGTGCCCTTGCAAAACACTTCTCACTTAAGCCCTTGCTAAACACTCACTCCTCACTCCTACTCCTCACTCACTCGCTTCGCTCGTGAGTTGAGTTCGGAGCGTTTACGCCAACCCATAATTCTCAAACCTCTTCTTCCTCCAAGCAGCCAAATCCTCCCTGTACTCCTCCTGTTCTCTCTTCGACACATTATACTCCTCCTTCTCCGCAGCCGTCAATCCATTCCACTTCTTACTAATATCCTTGATTGCCTCCAGAACAGGCTCGTTGGTGCGGGTGTAGTTTTCCTTAACAAACAACGCGAACCCCTGTGCTGGTTTCTTTGGCTTTGGCGGGAACAATTTGATACGCTCATCGTTATACTTGGCGGTTTCCGCATCGACCTGGGCCTTTTCATTATCGGTCAACTTCTTCCACTTGTTTCTGGCATCCAAAAGGGTGCTTCCCTTTTGGGTCTTGACAAAGTACGCGTACGAGTTGATTCTACGGTACGGCTTCAATGCCTGTTCGAGCGCCTTCTTTTGCTTCTCCTTCTCGGACTTGTTGAACTTGGCACTAGCTTCCTTGAACTTGGCCTGTAACTTGGCAAGCTGGGCCTGTTCCTTCTTGATTTGGAGCTTCAACTTTTGTTTCTCGGTGGGCTTGGCCTTCACAGTTTTGGTCTTGGTGGCCTTGGCTGTCTTAGCCTTAGTGGCAGCTGGGGCTGCCTTGGTAGCGGCGGCAATGGGGGTTGCTGAAAAGTAACGGAGGAAGCTCAATCTCATAGACATGTTGGAAATCAAAACAAAAAAGAATAGAATGAGTAGATGAAGATACAGAGAAATTTAATATACTTGATGATACTGATACTTTATGATACTGATACTTTATGATACTTGATCATACTTGATGATACTTTATGAAGTACTATGAGACACTTTATGAATATATGAAATATATGATACCTAAATAATTTATTGGTACTAGCACCATTAATGTGTGGATTCAGAATGAAGGAATAATTAATGTCATTCATTAATCTACTCATCAATGTCAATTCAATCTCAATTTATCAATGTCATCCCTCAACGTCAATTCACACTCACTCACAAAGGTCAATGGCTAAACCCTCTCAATTGACTATGCAACATCTGATTTCATCACGCGATTGTCAATTGCTACACTATAAAAAAGAATGAATGTACAAACATTTTTTAAAAAAGAACGAACCTAGATTCTTTAACATTGACTACCCTGTTTACCACCTCTACTACCACCTCTACCACCCAAAACCACCCAAAACTGAGGCTTTTTAGTACTCCCTCCCACACAAACCAACAATTTGAGGCTTATTTCGTAATCCTCTTGGTGGCCAAGCTGGCTAAGGCGCGAGACTGTAATGAGTTCCTCAAAGTAATCTTGAGATCGGGTGTTCGACTCACCCCCAGGAGAATTATTTTTGAATTTTTCCTTTTCATTCTTTTTACCCACTCTTTTTACCCATTCTTACCCATTCTTTTTACCCATTCTTTTTACCTTCTCATTACCTCCCTCATCCTCTATATTTTCTTCTATTTTCTTTTCACTACCCTTCTCACTATTCATTTTCACTTACCTTCATCTGCTCATCCCTTTTCCTGCATATATCTGCAAATTTTACAACCCGATCCAATGATCCCTGATCAATGTCTATCCTTACTAGGTATCGTCATTCTCTCTAATCTGTATTCTGTCTTCTTTGTATGTCCTATTCTTTTATTTTCGAATTAACAATTTCGCTACGCTCAATTGTTAATTGTTAACTTTTTCAACATGTACTCTACAGCGCGCTCCGATACCCTCTTCCTTGGGGGCGAGAAAGTGAGCGGAAACGAGATCCGCAACCAGAACGTGCTTGCTGCTGCCTCTGTTGCCAATGTCGTCAAGCTGTCCCTTGGTCCCGTTGGTCTTGACAAGATGTTGGTGGACGACATTGGCGATGTCACCGTCACCAACGACGGCGCCACCATCCTCTCGCTTCTTGATGTCCAGCACCCCGCCGGCAAAATCCTCGTTGAGCTTGCCCAGCAACAGGACCGTGAAGTTGGAGACGGTACCACCAGTGTGGTGATCATTGCCAGTGAGCTCCTCAAGAGGGCAAACGAGTTGGTCAAACACACTGTGCACCCCACCACCATTATTTCCGGCTACCGTTTGGCACTCAAAGAGGCCGTGCGCTACATCAACGACGTGTTGTCAATGAGCGTGGACTCCTTGGGTAAGGAAACCGTGGTGAACATTGCACGTACTTCCATGTCGTCCAAGATTATTGGTGCCGATGGTGATTTTTTCAGTCGTATGGTGGTGGATGCCATGTTGGCCGTACGTACCACCAACGGTAAGGGCGAGGTTAAGTACCCGGTCAAGGCCGTGAATGTGTTGAAGGCTCACGGTAAGAGTGCAACTGAGCTGGTGTTGGTGCATGGGTACGCATTGAACTGTACCGTGGCCTCGCAGGCCATGGTCAAGTCCATCAAGAATGCAAAGATTGCGTGTCTTGACATCAACCTCCAAAAGGCCCGTATGGCCATGGGAGTGCAGGTCAACATTGATGACCCAGACCAGTTGGAGGAGATTAGAAAGAGGGAGTATGGTATTGTTATCGAAAGAATCAAAAAGATTCTTGGGGCAGGTGCAAATGTGATTCTCACCACCAAGGGAATCGATGACCTTTGTCTCAAGGAGTTTGTGGAGGCCGGTGCCATGGCTGTGAGAAGGTGTAAAAAGGAAGACTTGCGCAGAATTGCAAGGGCTACTGGTGCCACATTGGTGGGCAACCTCGCAAACCTCGAGGGAGAAGAGACTTTTGAGAGCTCGTACCTTGGTTCTGCCGAAGAGGTGGTGCAGACCCGGATCAGTGACGACGAGTGTATTTTGGTGAAGGGCACCAAGCAGCACTCGTCGCTGTCGATCATTCTCCGTGGGCCAAATGACTACTCTTTGGACGAAATGGAGAGATCGTTGCACGATTCGTTGTCGGTGGTGAAGCGTACTTTGGAGAGCGGACACGTTGTGCCGGGAGGTGGTGCTGTTGAGGCTGCGCTCAACATATACCTCGAGAACTTTGCAACTACGGTGGGTCTGCGGGAACAATTGGCCATTGCGGAGTTTGCAAACGCCTTGTTGATTGTGCCAAAGACCTTGGCCAGCAACGCGGCCAAGGACGCTAGTGACTTGGTGTCGAAATTGAGAACATACCACGCGGCATCCCAGATGGCGTCCTCGGACCTGAAGAGAAAGTACAAGTACTACGGATTGGACTTGATCGAAGGCAGGGTCGTGGACGAGACAAAGCACGGAGTGTTGGAGCCGACGATCTCAAAGGTGAAGAGTTTGAAGCTGGCGTTGGAGGCGTGTATTGCTATTTTGAGAATTGACACGATGATTACAGTGGAGCCGGAGAAGAAGGGGGAGGAGCATGCACACTAGCGAAGCATAACAAATGCGAAGCATTTGTTAATAGAGCAGTTAGTACACTGTTAGTACTGATGAACTGTTACTGATGACAGTTAGTACACTGATGAGCAGTTAACACTGATTACAGTTAGTACTGATGAACAATGTGAATGTGTGAGTAATGTGACAGAATGTTCTTGATGATTGTATGAAATGCCTCGCAATTGTTAATGAGCAGTAATCGAGTGATCATGGAGTGTGAGTGATGATCGTGATAGCATTGCAGATGGCGATTGTTGATGCGGTGGTGATTATATATAGTAATAAAGGAGAATGAGCGAACGAGCGAGCGAACGAACGAGTGAAGCGAGTGAGTGAGTGAGTGATAGAAATTTGAAGGAACGAGCGAAGCGAGTGAGTAGTAAGCAGGTGACTGAGTGAATGAGTGAGTAGTAAGCAAGTGAATAGTGATGAGTGAGTAGTGACAGATGAATAATGAATGAGTAGTAAGCAGACGAATAGTGAATGAGTAGTTAGTGAAACATAGTGACAAGACATAGTGACAAGATATCGTAAGAAATAAAAATCAGCGATCATCTAGAATAACGCAAAATGAAGAGAGCAATTTCTGGTCTTCCACCATACCTTTACTTCAAATATGAATGAAAGGGTGTAAGCTGTCACTTTAGGAACATTTAAATGTAATATCAAGGTGGAACATGCAAAATGTCAATGAATTTCCAAACATCTGGGAGTAGAGTACTTTTAACACAAAAGGTGTACATCTAAATTGAAGTGCGAAAGACATGTAAATTAAAGTGGTGCAAAGGGCCATCTGACGTCCATCAGGACATCTGAGGATCATCTGAATACCACCGTGAACATCTGAACTCCTATGAAATACTCCCAATCACTTGGCTCGCAAACTCAGCACCATCCATCTTTCGTATTAATGGTGGGCCTCTAATTCACGTGACCCAAACAGACGTAATAACGATCCATTAATTGTCATTACAGTCGTTATAAGATTTTCACCACCTTTTTTATTCATCCTTCCCTTAGATCATGATTTAAGTGACATTTGAGTGACGTGGATTTGACTGACGTAGATTTGAGTGATGATCCTTCCTCCCAGAACACTGAAACCACTGCACCTCACATATACATGTTCCTCACCCACTACCTTCATAGTCTAGTTTTGATATCCTCAGTACCCCAGTCTTCTTTCCACATTTTGATTCAGTCTGATCTACAGGTAATTGCACCACCCTGTGGATTTATAAAATTCGCAGCCAAGCGAGTGCACCCCAAAACCCAAGCACATACAGACCTACACAATACTTCGTACCCCACAATAAAGAAGGAAAGTGATACACGAAGAACAGATCAATGGAGATACCGTGCATCACATGATGCCACGAGATGGCTCCTGTGCTGGTCGTCTAACAAATATACCCGGATACCACCCGGATACCTGACAGTATTTATTGTAGGAGATTCCACAAAACAAGTATCCAATGGTCCTATTTGCAACTTATTATTATTGAATTACAGATAGCTTACGCGTCATCGAGGGGCTTACTAATCAGATCAACATTATCTAGTATCTGATGTTGGTGGTACAATTTCGCTTCGCTCAATTGTAACTATCCTCACTTATCTTCAATTCAACTTATCTTACATTCATTACTATATTCAAAACTTCTCGTACTTTTCACCCATTGGCGAACTTATCAACTCTACCTTATCTACTTACGAGGCGATATTAATTTTGCTCATTACATTTACGAATCACTCTACTAGCCGTGTCAATTGCTACTCATGCTAATACTAAACTGCGCTAAATATTCTAAACTTTCCCATTGAGCGAAGCGAAATGGGTGCACTTCATAAGACTTCGCTCAATGGGTGCATTTCATAATAACTTCCTCATAATAACTTCTCACCCATTTCGCTTCGCTCAATGGGTGCTCGCTCAATGGATTTCGTAAATGCCGTTTGAAAAAGCCGATCCGATCGTCAATTCGCGGCAGTGTCGTCAACATAAAAATATTACTTACTCCGACCTGCTTACTTGTTCCTATTGTCTTCAGTTCACTCACGTACTCTCTTCAGTCACCTCTACTCTCTTCCATACTCTCACGTACTACACTCTACTATCACTTTGTGAACAAATTCGCTTCGCTCATTTGTTCGCTTTGCTCACTTGTTATTAATCATGTCACCCATGCATACCTCCGATCTTCTATTGTTCAATTGATCCGTTCCCTCATTGCATCCTCGTCATCATTAATTTTGCAATTTTTTCCAACTTTTTCCAATTTTTCGTCCAATTCGAAAATTTTTAGTCTATTAATAGTCTTGGTTCTTGGTATTGTTGCAGGTCTTGGTATTGTTGGAGTCTTGCAGTATTGTAATCTACAAACTTCTGCTCTTAATCGAACAGCTCGCTTCGCTCACTGTTCTCAAACTCTCACTAATCGAACAGAATCGAACAGTTCGCTTCGCTCACTGTTCTATTCTGTTCTATATTCCGCTATGACGTCACCTTGACATTGACACCATCTCCCATGGCTTAAAACGATAATAAACTTTGACTTTGTTTCAAGTGATCCGATGGCCGTCATTAAGCTTAACCTTAAAAGACGTAAGGCGAGGTTAGATACTGATGACTTGATGCCCGAGGCGAGAGGCACAGACCATATTTTATAATCCCATATTACATAGCCAAAACTCACATAATACTCGAATCTCTACATACCCTACAAACTCTACATACCCTACACACTCTACATAATACCACTACATACTACACACTCTACATACCCTACACTCTACATACTCTACACTCTACATACTCCAACTCACTACACATACTCCCTCCACACTCCCCTGTACAATACAGTTGCGCGCCATTGTTCCTATCCCTTCTTCTGTATCTCGGTTAAAAGCTCATAACCGGGAATGCTGCAATTCCACACCACGATGAACAGACGATCAACGTCCAAGCCTAATTTTAGAACGATGTAGAGAAGGATGATAAGTGTATTTGAAACAAGTCTCTTAGATCTACATTTCTACAACTGGTAATGGGTATTATGTATGAAACTAGTTCATGTCTATTAAGTGTGATCAACACGCGTTCTGATTGTGATTCTTCTTTATGTTATTATGATTCCTCTTCTTATGATTCTTATGATTCTTCTCCTTATGACTCTGTAGATTCGATCTACTAAGAACAACTGAGCTGCGCTCAGTTATTCTTATTTCACCTCTATTCTACTCCTCAACGTATACGCCAGACTACTCCCCTTCAACGAGTACGACGACCCATGTGGATTCTGTGCCAACGACATTGTGGAATTGTATGACGCTATCGATTGGTGCGAATGCAGTCTGTGTGGCAGCAATGGCGATATGGGCGAACTGTCCAGGTCCGATGTGGGTGGTGTGTACGGTATCCTCCTGAGCGAGTATTCCGAAAGTGGCTTCACTGGCTTCTTTCTGGGTATCTTGAGGGAACTAGAAGAGTTTGAGGTTGTGACATATGAAGATGTAGAAGCTGCGGAAGTAGCATATGAGGAAGTAGAAGAAGCAGTAGCAATCGACGAAACTGTCGACGACGCCGACACCTTCTTTGGACTCCTCGAAGTGTAGTTCGACAATCTGTAGTATCCCGCCTTCTTTGAAGTTTCTGCCTCCACCTTCTTTGCCAAGTCCTGCTTGATGGATTTGAGGAATGGCTGCAATGCCGTCACCAACTCGTCCTCCTTGACCAGCACGTCCCACTTCAACAAACCAATCAACTCGCGCTCCGCCGAGTTGACCTCCAGCAACAGAAGGAGTCCATCGGTATAGTTTGTCCAGTGCTTGTTCAAAGGCGAAGAGTCATTAAGAGACTTTGCACTGAGAATGAGCGCAGCGAGAAAGATCCGGTGACGAGTGGTCTCCATCCCCACGGCATTAGCAGGTAAAACATTACGGGCCTTGTTGAGGTACACAAGTGTGGCCATGAGAGTTGGGGTCTGGACGTTGGAGTAGCGGATCAACTTGCGGATGAATTGGTACAACAGCACGGTCTTGGTGGCAGGCCGCACAAGCAACTTGGTCGAGGGCAGCGACGCAGGAACAACACTGGCAGCAGGCACAGACTGCTTGACTTGGATGACCAGACAGGTGGTGGATACCAAAAAGTTGACCATCTCTGTGGAAACAGCTTTACGAGAAAAGAGTTTGAGAGCTTCTCTGTCGGACATTGCAAAGATTGTAGTGTAGTAGTGTAGTGTGTAGTATTAGTAGTGTACTAATGTGTATAGTAGTGTATTAATACTAGTGTAGTAGTATTAGTACTGTTGTAGTGTATTAGTGTGTATAGTACTGTGTGTAGTACTGTGTACTTGTATTAATACTGGTGAGTATTCTGGTATAGTGTATTAATACTAGATAGTATTAGTACTGGTAGTGGTAATGCTGTAGTGGTACTGTTGTAGTACTGGGAGTATTTATATCACTTGTTGTAAGTGTTGCAAGAGTGTTGCAAGACTTTTGTTTGAGTATTGTAAGGGTACTGTAGTACTAGAGTAGAGTATTCACTGGTGACTGTGACTGTGACTAGTGTTAATGATAGTGGGTGTAGTGGGTAGGTAGTGGGTGTAGGATTAAAGAAAGACTGGAGATGAAGATGGAGATCCATGGATATATAAAGCCAACGTATACTACGCCTTCAAAATATACGCACAAAAGAAAAGTAAAAAATAAAACTAACTCACAACTCACACCTTCGCTTCGCTCAGGTGTGAGTTAGTCTTCTCTTAATTCTACAACTGAGCGAAGCGAAGTTGTAGAAGATCTGAGGAAGATGAAGAAGATGACTAGATGACTAGATGACTAGATGAGATGAGTACACTAGAACTACCACTTCGCTCCGCTCAGTGGTAAGACTCGCTTCGCTCAGTTGAGAGCTCCCAACCATCGTCAATGTTGTTACAGGGATGTTTGTGTCGCGCATCTGAGCGTGTTGGCGGATGCCCGCGTTTGTGCAATCACCTCGATTCGTCAAGCAAACGTTTTGCCATTTTCCGCATTGGGAATAATTCAGACGAAGGGTTGATGATAACAAGCGTACAAAGGGTGCATCATTACAGAGCAGCTGAGAACACCTGAGAACACCTGAGCGCAGAACACCTGAGCGCAGCGAAGGTGTTCCTGAGTAGTAGTGTAGTGTTATTATTAATAGTGATAGAGTAGAGTAGTGTTATTATTGTGTGATAGAGTAGTAGAAGTAGTAGTAGTAGTAGTAATACTACTACTACTACCACTACTACTAAGAATACTCAAATACACTCCCACTCCTACACTCCCACACTCTCCTCCCACTCTAATTACCAGCATCTAATTTATCCCCATTAAGACATGAAATGAACTAATGTAGTTAAATGGTAATTCATTTCATCGCGATACCTAATTAGATTTACAGTTGATTCATTGTCATTTCAGATAATGAATGAAATTCAATTGATAATGGACAATTTATTGGACGATTAATGACAATTGACAATGTCTACGCGAACACGATGATCACAAGTGATCTTTGATCACTTGTTATCATGGTCATCTAATCAGCGAACAATTTCGCTCCGCTCAATTGTCCGCTCAATTGTTCGGTCGATTGTGCGCGTACCAACGCGTATTTTTTCGCGTCCATCTCTGTTCGCTGGGTTATCTCAATTGGGAATATGGGGAAAGGTCCCAGATAGGACAAATCCATTTAGACTCTCAAGCCAGGACTTTCAAGAAGATTCCAACAAGACTTTCCAAGAACAAGAAGTTCCAAGAAACTGAGAATTCAAACAAACAACCAACAAACTACAAACAAACTAAAGAATAGAAACAGCATTGAAAATATCGTGAAAAATATAAAATACGATGACCACTCCAAGAATAACTACACATTAAACACATTATTATAACAGATCCAAGAATAACGATCAAGATAAACAAAATAAGAGATCCAAGAATAGACGTCGTATTCTTACTTCACTTCAGCTCCTACTTCTTCTACTTCTCCTACTTCTACTCCTACTTCTACTCCTTCTCTGCTTGTATCCTCCTCATATTCACCTCATTTTTTCTCCATTTTTCATTTAACTCTTCTCAGTAATCACTCAAACATGCTCTGCTCAACCCTTCCTATTCATCTTTCATCCCTCCCCAATCCTCCACCCTTCTCTCCCCCCGATTAGATTAACCTTTGACAGTGATCCGCCTGACTCTGTTTTGTTTGAAAATCTCGACAACAAGTTTATTTGGTCTTCAAACCAATGACAGGAGGTGGAGGTGGAGGAAGTGGAGGTTGAGGAAGTGGAGGTTGAGGAAGTGGGGGAGATGAGGAAAGATTGAGGAAAGATGGATGTTCAGATGGAAGGAGTAGAGATGGAGTAGCATGTGAATGGAGTAGAAGGAGTAGAAGGAGTAGAAGGAGTACGAAACGCTGAATGCGCACGCCTTGTCATCGGCATAAGGGGCGATGATGGGGCGGATTGGTGCACGGAGATGATCCGAGCAGGAACAGGAGGTGATGAGACGATGAGTTGTAATCGCAATTCGTAGTTTATTACAACTCGTATTCATCACAACTCGTATTCATCACAACTCGTAAGAGTTGTGATGTTGGTATGAGGGAATGAGTGGAAAAGAGTTGAAGAGGGTATGGAAAAGAGAGCAGAGGGTAGAAAAGAGAGTATAGAAAAGAGATTAGAGATTAGAGAAGTACAGTGTAGAGTTGAGAAAAAAGCTGAAAAGACTAGTGTAGGTGTAGAAAAGACCAGAGAATACTAGAACCACTACGCTCTGACGACTTTCGACCTCGTGATCATGACGGTCTGACGAGGATTCATAACGATTGCGACCTTTGAACAATGTAGAGAGTAGAATGTAGAAGGCCTGAATGCCTTGTCTGAATGCCTTGTCTGAATGCCTCAAAGCCTGATTCCTGAATGCCAATACCTAATACCTTGACAATGCCTGGAATGTACTGGGAATGTAGATCTGGGAATGTGTGGTTTTGTGGAAGAGCCAGCGGAATACCAGCGGAATAACGACACAGTAGATACAGCAACGATACAGCAACGATACAGCACAACTCGCTTGCTCTATCGTCAGAAGAAATAGGGGACTGGTTTTGAGTGGTTCTGAGAGGTTATGAAAAGCGTAAGCGGTCATGTGAGAGAGCTAGCGAGATTGCGATTTGAGGGCGAGTTTGGAGGGCGAGATTTGGTGTAAGCGAAAGTTGAATTAGCAGCAAAGTTAGTGAAATTAGTTAGCCAAATTAGTGGATTTAGTGAGTTAGTGGGGTTGGATTTAGTGACTTTAGTGTAGTACAAAAAGTAGGGCAGTAGCGCAGAGCGGCTTTTCGATACTGACTTACCTAATGATGAAGTCATACTTACCTAATGATGAGCACATGGTGAGTACTCCCACTGATGATGAATTACCTAAAGTACCTACTTTGTGGGGTATATGGACTGGATTGAGAACTCTGAGAAACCTGTGGTTCAGTACACATCTTGTGGATAATCCAAACTACATTCTGGCTTAATAGTAGTTTCACCCAAGATACATGGGTGTTACAACTTCCCTGACACCTAATGATGAAATAGTAGACTCGCTACGCTCATCTACTATTAATGATGAATACTCTTACTCACCTACTAATGTAGACTCACCTTGATTAAAGTAGTAGATGAGCGTAGCCTATCTACTACTTATGAACTAGTAGACACGCTCATCTACTACGAAAGAGTAGACTCGCTCGTCTATCACTTAACGATGAAATAGTAGATTCGCTACGCTCATCTACTATGCTCCGCTCATCTACTATGCTCCGCTCGTCTACAATCTTCAACAGACTTTTCTTCCTAGCTAGTTTTACTATCGAGAGCACATCTCTCAAAGATTCACTCAAAATGTTCTCAAGAGAAGGTTGATCACCTCACTAAGCTCAGTTCGATCAACATTCTCATTAGATGAGAAGATTGGCAAACACTCTCACTAGAAGCTCATCAGTTCAAACATTCTTCACTAGATGAGCAACTTATCTAGTCGAGCATACTCCTTCATCAGTTAGAGCACCTTTCCTCACTAACTCACTAGATGAGCGAAGTGAATCTGTTCGAACAACAGTCTTTGTTCATTCACTCACTAGATTCGCTTCGCTCATCTAGTCGAACATCAGTCTTTGTTCACTAACTCACTAGATGAGCTTCGCTCATCTAGTTCGAACAAGTCTGGGCTCACTCACTCACTCGATTCGCTTCGCTCATCTCGTTAATTCGTTCTCTAGTTCAACTCCCCATCCGGATAATAGAAAAACGCAAACGCTGCAATCAAATAACTACTCAACAACATTGCACCCTCCAACCAGTTACTCTCTCCATCCAAAATCACCAAGTTACTGATAAACACCAGGATAAACATCACCGCCGTCTCAAACGTCGAAAAGTACAACGTCATGGGCACGTCAATCACCCACCCCACCAACACCATGAACGGAGTCACAAACAAGGCAATCTGCAACGAGCTGCCCACGGCAACTCCAATCGCAAGGTCCATCTTGTCCTTCATGGCAACCACAATGGCAGTAACGTGCTCAGCAGCATTGCCCACAATGGGAATCACAATCAATCCAATGAATGTCTTGGACAACCCAGACAGTTCCACAATCTCGTCAATCGACCCCACAAGGTAGTCGGCACAGAGCGACACCAAGATGGTGGCCACCACAAGCACACTGAGTGAAGATACAAGCGACAAGTGAACCTCCTCGGGTCTGCCCAAGGTCTCGCCTGGGATCGACAGCGTAATAATTCCGTCGTCGGCATCCTGTTGACTCTGTTCCTCGAAAAGAACCTTGTGGGTCTTGAGCTGGAAGAACAAGAACAAGATGTACACCACCAACAAAATGACTGAGACACCACGCGAGAGGTTAATGATGAGTGAATCGAGGTCGGTGTTCAGTTTGGGGACAGTGGCATGGAATGCGGCGGGGATGAGCAACCCGGCGGTAGCGAGTGCCATGAGCGAAGACATGGTCTGGGCAACAGTCTGGTTGAATGTTTGCTGGACACGTGTAATACCGCCTGCAATGAAACAGCACCCAAGGACAAGAAGCGAGTTACTGAGGATGGATCCAAGCATACTGGCCTGGACAATTCTCACTTGGTTGTCGCGGAGAGCAATGATGGACACAATCAATTCAACAGCATTGCCGAAAGTGGCATTGAGAAGACCACCAAGGGTCTCACCGGTGTGCTCGCTCAACTCCTCAGTGGCAAACGCGAGGATGGAAGCGAGGGGGACAATGGCAAAGAAGTTGATCCAAAACACAGCATTGGAAGACCACTCAAGTGTGCCGGCTAAAAGTCCAAGGGGGACGAAAATAAGGAGGTAGTTGACGGGCGACGACTTGAAGGTGAGCAGAATGGTGCTGAGGAAGGAGTCGCGGTACTCCGCAGACTTGCGGAGAAGGGGAGTCTGTTCGGTGTATGGCATGTTGAAAAAAACAAATTCACTCAATTCATTCACGATTTCATTCACGATTTCATTCACGAAGTGAATGAATTGATTAAGTAATAGACAAAAGTAGTAAAAGTAGTAGAAGTAGTAGAAGTAGTAGAGTGAGTAGAGTGAGTAGATGGTAGAGTGAGTAGATTGAGTAGATTGAGTAGAAAAGTAGTAGAAGTAGTAGAAGTAGTAACAGGAGTAATTAGAAGTAGTACAATGGACCTCCACTACTAATAAACTATCAAGTACCCCGAATTATCTGGAGCAAAACGGGTAATCTGAAATAATAAGTGCTTGGAATTGGCCAAGAACTGGGATTACCGGAACTGGCTGCAAAATACATGCAGGGAGGAACGGGGGGCTTAGCAGAGAAGAATTAGTACAATCGAGCGGAGCGAGATTGTGCGAATTGTGCGAATTGGCGAGTTGTACGAGTTGTGCGAGGAGTGCGAAATTAGTACACATTACTAGATTTCCTAGCGTGAAATGGTAATGATACCAATTCATATCTGTCTGAGGCGTTCGTGAATTTCCTCATCTAGAATAATGGTAAATACACTGAAACAAATTTTGGGACAAAATGACAGCGAATGTGACATGAAATTGGAGAATATGGTCCGTTTTTTTTTTTTTTTTTAGATATGTATTATCATAGAAGGAACCTATACTTGTTATGTATTGACTCTTAATCTGTTGTAAAGAGAAACGACCTGACAGAAACGAGGGTCTGGGGCTTTCTTTCACAAATGGTTGCGTGGTCTAGTTGGTTATGGCATCTGCTTAACACGCAGAACGTCCCCAGTTCGATCCTGGGCGGAATCATTTTTTTTCCTAGATGAGCGAAGCGAATCTATGTCAGTGCTTATGCTACTATTTATGTGCAACTGTAATGTACAACTGTGCTACTACTATACTTATATCACTATGCTGATGCCTATGGTTACACAATCATGCTGACATATTTTTATGTTCCAATGATCTCTAAATCTGAGTACTAGATTCCAATGGGAACTACTTAAATCATCATTGGGAGATGGTATTACTAGATAAGATATTTCGACGATTCTGAATGCCTGTGAAGCTACATACTTGCCATTCTACACGCCTATAGTTCTAATGGTGATTCCCATCTTGAACTCGCTTCGCTCATTGTTCTCACTTGTTCCCATTAGTATCAAACAAATTTACCGCCATTTTCTTTACCAACTTCCCCTGATGTTCTTTGAACCGTGGAGATCACTGGAAGGCTTCAGAAGTAATGGAAACCGAGAAACCTGTTTTCAGTTTTCAAAATCATGATTGACATTAACTAAATTAATCATGGCTGCGAAATTTTCGCTGTGGCCTAAAAAGATCTAAAAAAGACACTCTCGTCATCAGATTTCGGTGCTCTACACTGTGGGCATGTTCATTTGGGAAATCCAACGATTTTGAGTGTTTCTATTGTGGTTAATGCGCTAAGAGTGGGTTCATCAAGAAATGCCTGGTTAGCTCAATCGGTAGAGCGTTTGACTCTTAGATAGGATATCAAAAGGCTACGGGTTCGACCCCCGTATCGGGCTTCTTTTTTGGAGTTTTTTCGAACGAGATTCGCGAAGCGAATCGAGTGAGTTAGTAATAGATCTGGTAATCTTATCTGAGGAGAAATCATCGGCCAGATTATCGAGCCAGATTATCGAGCCAGATTATCGAGCGAGTGAGTGGTCCAGGTGAGCGAGCAGTAATTTTAATTACGAGCAAAAATGTAGCATATTATCGAACGAGATAACAGACGAGCGGTCGAGTGAAGCAGATGATGGTACTTCAGACAGAAGTGAATGGAGTAAATTTGGCAACAAGATCAATTGACTACAGATATTTCAGTGAGTGAAAATAGAGGCATCGAGATGAGAATTGTAGCAAAGAGAAGTGTGAATAAATGTAACCAAAGGGGACTTCCATTGTAGAATTGAAGAATGACCTTCGAGTGTTCAACTACAATTGAGCAATTGTGAGTGTTCACGGATTATCCATATTTTTCACCCTTCATTGGATCTTGTCCATACATTTTCTACAGCTTGGAATTTATTTCATCGATGCCTTCACCACAAGTTAAATAACATTCCCTAAACCACTGAGCAATTACTCCTGCTCCTGCACTTCTACTAACCGTTCACTTCACATCTCGTTACATCTCACTTCGTAGATAACTTCGAGCTCTCTTTACATCTCTCTACATTTCCTCTACTAAACCTCCACTGTTCTTCACATCTCACTCTACATCTCTACATCTCACTCCACATCTCACTCCACAATCTTGCTTCGCTCGATTGTGTTCGTCTACACATACCCTTATTATTATGCTCTATTGACAAATCAAACACAATCACTGATTGTCTCCTCTGGTTTTCCTACCGGTGTTTTATTCACGAGCAAGCAAAGATACCTCCACTTGCTATACATTGAGGTGTCTTGATGCTGCTCATGGAACATGGAACGTGGAACAACGAGCTTTTCTCGTTGTTCATAGTTCTCATTAACTAACAATCGCTTCACCAGTTGTTCATAGTTCCCATTAACTAAGAACAACTCGCTTCGCTCGTTGTTCATTATTAGTTCTCTGACTAACTAGTAACAAACACTCGCTTCGCTCGCGTTTGTTAAACCATCTCCTTCCACAAGTACGGCGCAAATATCACCACCGCCGTCACCAACACATCAAACGCCTCATACAACGCCAACGGAAACCCCACCACCCCCCTCTCTCCAAAGTTACACCATATCGAGTAAAATGCCACGCTAAAAAAGTGGTTAAAGAGCAACATGGGAAACGGCAACATGCCCAGCAACAACCCTATTGGCCCCAGCACACACAGCCCCCCCCTCAAAAAGTACTTGAAGCACCCCAGCTGCAACACCAAGAGCGCCCTCCGGTCCGCCGCAAACAACGTGTACAATGCTATCGACAACGTGTTAATCACCCCGTCCAAGTTCTTGCGTTTCCTATGGAACAACCGCAATTTTGTCGCAACAAGCCCGTGGTCGTCCAAGCTGGGCACATATTTCGGCTGGAGGAGCTTTGCAAGTAGCACCGCATCGTTGAGTCCCACAGTCATCCCACCCCCAGTCAATGGGTGTCTCATGTTCAAGGAGTCTCCCAACACCACCAACCCAGGAATCTTGCCTTGCTTCAACGCAGGGAGGTACTGGTTCGGCATCAGCCTGAACTTGCGTGTCTCCAACGCCAGCTCAAACGCAGGCCGCAAAACAGAGGGTAGCGAGGGAAGCACTTCTTCCTTCATGTACTCGTAAATTTCAGCCTGCGACGGGTTTTTGGTGCCTCTGAACGCACACAACACTCTGGTTTCCTCGGGAGAGATCTGGTACACAAGAACCGGCGCGTGGTCGCCCAATATCACGTGTCCCCTATTCTTGCACGGCAAGTCTGCGTTCTTCATGTGCAAGCCCACAAAGTAGGACCCGATGGTTGGCACGTTTTTTGGGTCGAGTTCTTTACGGAACTTGGAATAAATTCCATCACAGCTCACGGTAAGTGATGCTTCATAATCGGTAATGTCCGTACCATTTGTTTTTACGCGGATTCCCAGAACCCCATCTTCTGTGCGCAAAATCTTGGTTACCGTACCCTCTATTGCCGTAACGTTTGGCTCTGCACGCACCGTATCACGTAAATTGCTCAAGAAATCACCGTGGTGGAACGCCACGCCCCTGACCCTTTCGTCCTTGTCCCACTTGGCAGCGTCTATGGTGGTATCGGACACCAACTTGTCGTTTTTGCCGTCCACACACCCGGGGACTGGCTTGATGGCGTTTGTCACTAGGGCATCGCTCTTGAGGGGGTAGTCCAACTGGAGCTCCTGCTGGTGGAACTTGATATAGTAGCCCACAACATCGATGGCCTCGATGTGGTTGACACACTGAACCATTCCGAGTTCACGAAGGGC
Source organism: Kodamaea kakaduensis (assembly GCA_030558435.1). Taxonomy (NCBI): domain Eukaryota; kingdom Fungi; phylum Ascomycota; class Pichiomycetes; order Serinales; family Debaryomycetaceae; genus Kodamaea; species Kodamaea kakaduensis. The sequence goes on from JAJMSN010000046.1 coordinate 77,699, forward strand.
TTTGACACCGGCGGGTTGAAGAAGTTCGCCAACGATCCGGTCGGGCTTGGACCAGTCGCGCTCCACAATGAGGACTTTGCGGCCTTGGCGCGCAAAGGCAGTGGCGATGGCGGGACCTACCACACCAGCCCCGATGACTACAACGTCGAATTTGCTCATGAAAAAAGGCTGTAGAAGACAATATAAAAGATAGAAAAGAGATTATATAGAAAAGAGATTATATAGAAAGAAAAGAGATTATATAGAAAGAAAAGAGATCATATAGAAGACATAGATATTACAAAGATATACAGTAAAATATATACTATATAGTATATATTATACAATATACTACATATACTGTACAATATATAATACACTGTATATAGGTAATACTATACAACATACTATACAATATACATAGATACAACTACTATCTCGTTTGGATTTTTCGTCGTATAGAGGTGGTCTGATGGCATGTGAAAAATTATGGGGTGGTAGATTGGGTGAGTGGTGTGTAGAGTGAGTGTAGAGTGTAGAGTGTGGAGTGTAAAGTGTGGTTTAGAGTGTAAAGTGCTGTGTAAAGATTGTACTACAGAGGTTGAGAGTGAGTATACTGACTAAGTATGAATAAGATCTATGCAGCGACACTAATTTGAAATGATCCGAGATCTGAAGACGAACAATAGCGGAGTTTTTCGTTCCATAATGGAGGTCTTCAATTAGACGGGGAGTCATAGTACTTCATACTTGTTCTTTCAGCAACAGCTCCGCTCGTTGTTCTTACCAATTCAGCACTCGTTATTCGATGGACTGATTTTGGGGTTTAGTGTCATATTGTGGTGGAGTGATGAGGATTTGCAGAGATGTTTGGGGGGATCTTGCTTTTTGTATGAGGGAAATTCGGTGCTAGACGAACTACATGCTGGTTTAACTTTGAACTTGACTCAATATTCCTAGCTTATTCATAATTTGAGCTTGACTTACTATTCCTAGCATACCTACTTGACTTGACTTCTGAATATTTTGAATGCTATACTTGACTTCACGCAAATCATTCGCTCATCTATGCTCTACTTATGAGCTGACTTGAGTCGTTCTCATCTATTATGAGCTGACTTGACTCGTTCTCATCTATTATGAGCTGACTTGACTCGTTCTCATCTATTATGAGCTGCTCTTCGCATGGATTCGCTTCGCTCATCTATGCTCATCTATGCTCATAATGCTCATCAATGCTCATCAAACATCATCTATGCATTCTCTATGTAATTGTATTTACGCATTAGGGCGGGGAGTTATCAAGGGGGATGCGAGTGAAGATTCAATTTCGAACAGAACATCAAAGTTGAAGCACCCACTAGATGAGCTTCTCTTCAAGTGGCTCGCTGGTAGGGTATCGAGAGGATCACTAGACTCCATCGATTCTTTAGAAAATTCGTCGTGTGTTCTTTATTAGGCACCACAAGATGAGCGAACACTAGATGGGAAGCTCATCAAGTTAAAGAGAAAACTCCAACCTCACATCTCACATCACATCTCACATTCTCGCTACGCTCGAATGCGTTCGATGTGTGCTCGATTGTGAGGTTTATTCATCATCACTCTCCTCCTCCGCCTCCTCCAACCACTCCACAAACTGCCCCACCAACGACCTGCAATGCCTCAACCTCTCGCTCTCCTTGTCCAAACTCCACCACTCCAAGATCTGCTCCTCCTCCAAAATATCCACCTCGTACAAGCTGCGCACCGCCCAGAACAACACCACATGACTGTACTCTGCATCCAATGCCTGCGCCTGTTCCTGGAGAATCGCCAAGAGGTCCACCTGTTCCTCCTCACTAAACACCTGTCTCTTGAACATCAACCCCCACTGCCCAAATATCTTGGTGGTGGCCTGCTTGGCATCGAGTGTGTCGGTCGCTATAAAGTCCACCACCTTCTTGTAGAGCGCCTGTACAGTCGCCAACCTCACCTCGTGGTACGTCACGTTCATCGACATCCTCAATGTGTTCAACTCGAGCAACGCCGTATCGAGATCGTGGTTGTTGTTCAACGAACGCTCAACAGTTGCAATGGCCTCCTTGTTAAAGTCTTCTTCCTCAAAGTCGTCGTCGGTATAGTCGTAGTCGGTCGAAATGGCCAGGCTCGCAGATGCACGGCGTGCACGTTTATGTTTCTTGATCTTTTGGTCGGTGATTGATGAAATAGAAGAATCAGAAAGATTAAGTTTGTGGAGTTGGTAAAGCATACCGGAGTTGGGAGGTACTCCCTCAGAGTCAGAATCAGAGTCAGAGAGGTCGGTGTTGTAGATGGAGTAACCGTCGTCTTCGTCATTGTCTTTCTGTTCACTCTTACTTTCACTCTTACTTTCACTCTTACTTTCACTCCTCTTCAACCTCATATTCTCTGAAATCCTCTCATTACTCTTTACCCCCACACCAAAACTCACAATCACACCCGTTGCCAACGTGACATTTTCTCCAATTTCTGCGTGATCTGCCACCACCGAGTGTGTCACTGTCGATCCGTCTCCAATACTTGCGTTATCCCACACGTACGCATTTCTCAACACCACATTCCTCCCAATTTTCACGTTTCTTCCAATCACAGAGTTCTTGATCGACAGCCCCTCTCCCACACTCAGCTGGGCCCCAATACACGTACGGCTCCCAATCTTGCACGATTGTGCCAAAAGCACCTTCTTTTCCTTGTACACATGGTTACTCTCGTAGCGATAATCCGTATTTCCCAAAAGATTCACATCTGGGGCAAGTGGGTAGCACCATCTCCCCAAGATATCTTGCGAGACCGCATCGTAGGTTGCCCAAGACTCCACACGGCCAGCATACTCGCTGCCGTCTTCCAATACGTGGGCGTAGATCGTCTTTTTGAGGAGATCCAGCGTCAATACTCCCTTGACAAAGTCAGAACGAAGGTGCTGGTAGTCAAAGTTCTCCTGGAAGATTTGGGGGACGTGGGGGGAACAGATATCGATACGACAATCAATGAGATCGTTGCGCACCACAAACTCCTCGGTGGATTCCAAAAGCTCAGTGTCGATGGAAATACTCGTGCACGCACTCTCGGGGCGGGGGATGGGCGAATAGTAGAGACACCGGTTGCTTTTCTTATCGAGTACAAAACAATCGGGGTCCACAGGACTTCTGGTGCGGTGGTTCGGCAGCGCCTGCGACAACACCATCGTGACAATATGGTCCTTGTCCACTGCTTTACGGGCACGGTGGGTGGCCATCACCTTGGAAAAGTCCACGTTGGTGACCACATCACCACTAACTAGAACAAAATCACCCGAGATCAAACCACGGCCATCGAGGTCCCTCATCGCGTCTCCGACTGAACGCATGTCGGGACCGGCAACTGTCGATACAGAAAAGGGGGAGCCGTGGCGCGACCACTTGCTGGACTCAATGTAGGCCTGGATGGCCTCGGCGTGGCTCAGGCAAAGGAGGTACACTTCGTTGACGCCGGTCTGCGCGAGAAACTCCAACGTGTACTCGATGAGGGGGACGTTGCAGAGGGGGAGGAGACACCGGGGGGTTGTGGAGGTGAGCGGCATGAACCGGGTCTCGAAGGAGTCGGTGAGGACGACCGCTTGGAAGCGGTCGTCCTGGACGGTCTCTTTCTTTTTGGAGGGCATACAAATTTGATTGAACGAAATGCGAAATGAGCGAAGCGAATGAGTATTGAGTGAATGAGAATTTGTTAATGCAAATTTGAATTAGTAGTAATAATATGAGTTATAAGATGAATAATGAGAGTTGAGTGATCATCAATTAAGAAATAAAGTTAATAATACTAGTTGAGTGATGGATGATTATTCAGATGAGATAATTGTTAAATGAGTAAATCAGTGAGAATAGTGGAGTCTAAAATACTGCACTTTCTCGCTAACAAATTCATTTTCTGCGTAACTGTGATACCCGCTTACCCCTGTAAAAAGCACTTTCCAAAGCCTCAATTGAGCATAAAAGAACATGAATATATGGAGGTGAGTCACTTCATAACATATCCGTATTATCACTTCACAACCTCTTTTTATGACTGACTTATAAGGATGTTTTGGTGGTCTGGCTTTTACGCCAATTTGGGTAGTGAAAAAATACGCTGAGATTCTCGCGACTCGCGAGAATCTCAAAAAGTTTTGTTTTCTGCGTAACTCTCATACTCGCTTACCCCATCAAAAACCACTTTCCGAAACCTTGATTGAAGATGTGAAAGTTTTAATATGTTAAAGTAAGTCACATCAATCAATCCTTGGAGTATGGCTTCATGAAGTCGCTTGATGACCGACTTATAAGAATGTTTTAGTGGTCTGCTTTTTACCCATTTCCGTGTAGCGAGAAAAAAGCTAATATCCCATAACATCCTCGCCAGAATCTCACTAACTCAATTTTTTCGCCTCTCAAGCGTAAATATCATACCCGCTTACCCCATCAAAAACCACCTTCTAAAACCCCAATTGAAGATGTGAAAGTTTGAATATTTTGAAGTCGATTTCTTTAATCAACCACCAAAGTACTAATTCTTCAAACCTCTTGGTGTCCGATTTATAGACGTATTTTCATGGTCTGGTTTTTACGCAAGTTTGAGTCACCAGAAAAAACATCAACACTCACTAAATTCTCCAAATCTCTAAAACTTCTGTTTTCTGCGTAACTATCATACCCGCTTACCCCACCAAAAACCACCTTCCAAGTCCCCAATTGAAGATAAAAAGGTTTTAATATATGCAAGTTAGTCACTCAAATTAACCATCAGAGTAATAGGTTGTAGCCTCTTTTGGTGGTTCATTTATAAAGGTATTTTGACGGTCTGGGTTTTACGCATATCTTAGCGCGAACTCAGATTCTCGCGAGAATCGCGAGAATCTCAAAAACTACTGTTGTCTATGTAACTCACTCCTCCCCAAAAACAACCTCCCAGATCTTCTTTGAAAGTTTGAAGGTGTATTCATATACGAGCACCTTGAATAATCTTCCCACTAACTCTTCAACTCCCTTGATTTCCATTCATAAAGGTATTTGGAGAAAATAAAGGTATTTGGAGAAATTGATTTTTTTTACGCACCACAAAATCCCAATGTTTGCCGCCCATGGAAAGGGCTAAATAGGTTCAAGCGAAAGATCAAGCGATAGATGGAAAGATGCGTAACCATGAGGAGAATATTGAAGTCTTGTTTGTGAATAGATGCATGGATGCATGGACTTGGAACCAAATTAGAACCATGAATTGTGCCGTACAAGTTGGAACCATAGAAATTGTGAACAAGTTGGAACCTTCTTTTGTGAATTATGTGGATAGTGACCCCTATCATGAGTTTCAAGATTCACAACATCGATAATAAACTCAATTAATTGGAGTCATGACTCATGGATCTGACTCAGAGTTTTCTCCAGACTGGTATGAAGATCAGTGCTAATTACTCAATGTCTACAATGTCTACAATGACTCCAATGTCTACCCACTCAATGTCTACCAATGTCATGTCTACCAATGCACTCAATGCCCAATGCACTCAATTCACTCAATGTCTACCCAATGTCTACCCATGTCTACTGCCTTCTCCAACTGCTTTGTGGAAGTGTTACTGTTTTGTGCAAGTTTTATCCTTTTCTATTAGTAATGCACATGTACAAGACGCTATCTCATCATGTTATATAAAGACACGGCTGCTATGAGCAGCCGCTCATCAAATTTAAAGAGCTGTTGACCATGTTTGGCTCTCAATTCCGCAAACAGTATTTCTCTGCTCTCGATCCCCAGGTGGTCCAGGTGAACCACGGATCGCTTGGACTCACTCCAGACCCCATATACGAGGTTTACAAGGACGCCATTGGGCGCGACTTTCGGTACCCCGAATTGTTCCTTCGCAAAACTATTTTTCAAGAGTACGCCCAAGCTCTCGAGGCATTGGGCCAGCTCCTCCAGTGTGACCCCCACAGCTTGGCGCTCGTTGAAAATGCCACCAGTGGTGTCAACGCAATTCTCCGCTCGTTCCCCTTGAAGAAGGGCGATAAGGTTGCGTACTTGACCTCCACCATTTATGTTGCCTGTGCCAAAACCCTCGAGTTTTTGCAGGACTACTACGGTGTTGAGCTTGTCCCTGTCCACGTGACGTACCCTGTGTCCGACGCCGACCTCGTTGCCCAATTCGAGAGTGTTTTCACCAGGGAAAAGCCCAAAATGGCCTTGTTTGACGCCATCTCGTCCATGCCCGCAGTCAGGGTGCCTTTTGAAAAATTGGTGGACTTGTGTCACCAGCACAATGTGCTTTCCCTAGTGGACGGAGCGCACCTGGTGGGGGCGATTCCATTGAACCTCGAGGAGTTGGGGGCGGACTTTTTCGTGTCCAACCTCCACAAATGGCTCTATGTGCCCCATGGGTGCGCGGTCTTGTACGTGGACCCCAAACACCACGATATAGTCCAAAGCATGCCAATATGTCGGGCATACAAAAGGCCAAGCCCTAAATTAGATGGTTCAGGTTCTGGTTCAGATGCCCAGGATTCCAAATCAGAACCCTCCAACTTCAGTTCAAAGTTTGTGTACACTGGCACCCAAAGCTTTGCTCCCCGTCTGTGTATTGTTGCCGCCATCAAGTTCAGGCAAGAGGTTGGGGGTGAGCAGGCCATCTACGAGTATTGCCACGGCTTGGCTGTGGAGGTTGGCGAGAGATTACTGAAGAAGTACTCCACGTCGTATCTTGAGAACGACGACAAGACCTTGACGACAGTCATGGTGAATGTTGAATTACCGGACGTTGGATTGAGTGCCGAAGAGTATGCGGCCAACAAGACTGCAATTGAGGCCGAGACTTATGAAGAGATGTTGGTGAAACACAAGTCGTTCACACCTGTTGTTGTGCACAACGGCAAGATCTACGCGAGGTTCAGTTGTCAGATTTATAATGAGTATGAGGATTATGAGAGGGCAATGGAGGTGCTTTTGGGGGTGTTACGGAGAAGAGCGAACAATTGAGCGAACAACGAGCGAAGCGAGTTGTTCTGACACAAGTATAAGAACAAGGGAGCTTCTGACATTGAGTTTAGTTATATGAACAACTGCTCTGACAATGAGTTTAGTTATATGAACAACTGTTCTGACAATGAGTATGATTATATGAACAACTCGCTCGTTGTTCTCAACAATAAGTATGAGTATAGCACACTACACAACATACCTATAATTGCACTAGTGAGGACTCAGTGGGTACAAGGTTGTAATGGGGAGTACTATATAAGCAAAATTAATAGGACAGAGATCAATGAAGGTTTTACTGAAGTCGAAAGTTTTATTGAATGAACGTTTTATCAAGTTTTATCAAGTTTTATCAAGTTAATCAAGTTTTATTAAGTTTTAGGTTTTAATAAAGTTTTATGAATGAACCGATCAGTGTTTGTCGTATCCACGGCCACTCATCGTTCATTGAGAATTGAAGCAGCATTTTGAATACTTTTTCTTACATTGCGTAAATGAAAACGCCTTATATCTAGTGAAGCGGATTGAAATCCAAAATTATTCTCTTCATTAATCTACCCAATTGAACAATCGAGATCAATCATGTTCCACTGGCGAAGTGGTATCAGCATTTTCTCTAGTTAAAGTCGAAAAGATAGGTTTGCTAATGACTTGGCTACTGTCTACACTTGTACATGGTACTTGTTCACCTCCACAAAAGTTCCAAAAGTCTTGGATCAGTGATGGTATGCGAGATCATCCCATTCTTCTATTTATTAATGTATTCATCAATTCTCATTATTCTTCATCAATCATCATTATTCTTCATCAACTCATCATTAATCATCATCAATCATCATCAACTTATCATCAATTCTTCAATTCATCCTCAATTCATTATATTCATATCATCCGTTGCTGCGCCGTACATTCATTTCTGATTTTGTAACCCAAAGCAATCCTTATCCAATTCCAAATCAATTCAAATCATTCATTCTACATCACTTATTCGAACCCTTCGCACTTTCTCCAGAACCCCAATGAAGAACTACATCATCACCCTTAAAGACGGCGCCAGCGACCAGGACGTCAACACCCTCAAGAGCAAGGCCAGCGAGCTCGGGGGAACGGTTGTGTCTGACTACTCCTTGATCAAGGGGTTTGTTGCCAAGTTGCCGGATACGTGTGCGTCGTCGATTGGCTCGCACCATCTTGTGAATTCGATTGAGGAGGATAAGGAGGTTAGCATTTAACCGAGCGAAGCGAGTGTTGAATGCTGTTGAGAGAGAACTACTGAGAACAAATGAGCGCAGCGAATTTGTGAGCAGATGGCAGTTCTTCAGTGTATCACTTGGTATTTAAACAATGAGCGTTTGGCTATTGATTGAGGATTGAGAACAGTACAAACTCGGCTCATTTGTAGATCAACCGTCAGACTAAATAAAGATAAATACAAAAGCACATTCATTGTAGACTGGCGAACGAATTGACTGAAGAAGTTCACTAGTACGAATGGGAATTCAATGAGTACGAATGAGGAAAGTGAAGTAAATCAAGTGCATACGATACTGTATCATTTGCAAAAGGAGTGTATTTGATTCAAGACAGTTAAATGCTGTTGAGAGAACAAATGGCGAAGCGATTGTGAGCAGATCAGCCGTCTTACGCTTTAAACAACGAGCGAAGCGAGTGTTTAAATGCTGTTAACTGAGAACAAATAAGCGAAGCGAGTTCAAATGCTATTGATCAAGTACAAACTCGCTTCGCTCATTTGTGAGCAGATACCTCCCCCAGTTTATTATACTAAATAAAGATAAAAACACATTCATTGTAGTACGAGAGATTCAATGTGGTACCAGAATGAGTACTTTGCTGACTCAGTAACAATTGTATCAAGATCGAGTGAGTAGTGTGTTCAAGTGCATACCGATTTCGGGACATCTCAGATAAACACATTTGAGACAGCTACCCTTCACTTTATTCTCAAGATTTAAGTGCATTATCAAGAGTTCAAGTCTCAATTGGCACTCAATCACAAGTATTTCATTCGTTCGTTCTCCGATTATGTATTCAGATATTTTCTAGGTATTTCAGTCACCTCAGCTGAATTGTATTTCTTCACATACCATTCATATTGAGCACACACAATCATATCGACCACTTCACTCAGCTTCGCTAGTTCGTTCATTCATTCTTCAACTCAACACTCACTCGCTTCGCTCGTTCGTGCTACAAATCCTCCTTAACATTCTATTATATACACGCATAAATACTCCACAGAAACTCTAATCAAAACCAGTGCCAGTGAATCTTCAATCTTCAATTCCATTATTCAGTAGTTAACTCGTTCAGTATTAACTCGTTTAGTTACCCAGTTATTCGGTCAACTCACCCACTCGCTTCGCTTGGTCGTTCGGTAATTACCGGCTATTAGGTAATTCACTCACTCACTCGCTTTGCTCGTTCGTTCGTTCGGCAATCACCGGCTAGTGAGTTTATTCACTCACTCGCTTCGCTCGTTCGTTCAGCTATCACCGGCTCATTCGCTGGCCCTCTTATCCTTCTCCTGCATCTCCTTCTCCATCAACACCCTCTTCCACTCCGGCAATTCCGCCGGTCTCTTCTTTGCAATCTCCTGCTCCTTCATGGCCAACACCACCGTCGACAACAACAACGCAATGGTAATTGCCTGCGCGTACATTCTCGCCTGCACCGCCTTCTGGGCCGTGGTCATGATCTTGTCACGGTTCACATACACCCACGAACCGTACATCAGCGCAACCCACGCACTGATAATGATGGGGTACTTGTGCTCGTTCAACCCGTGCACAAACTTCTCCAGGGTGGACAACTTGTTCCACTGCTGGTACTGCTCCAACTTGCGCTGTCTCTGGTAACTGCCCTGGTTCACCTCCTGGTCGTACTCCCACGAACCCTGGTCCGCCCAGAACACAGCAATTCCAGCAGTGGGGACAGTGAACAACGCAGTCTTGACAGAAGTCGTCATCTTGGCAAGGTTATGGGGCTGTTTCTTCTTCATGTAGTAGAAAATACCACACGAAACCAAACCACCGTAAAAGAACCCTTTGATGGATTCTTGGGCAATGTGGTAGGTGTGAGCGTCAATGTCTTCTTTGGTGAGGATCTTCATAGTGAAAGTACTGTTAGTGGTAGTAGTAGAGTACTATTAGTGGTAGTAGTAAAAACTAATAGTGGAAAACTAGTTGTAAAAACTAAAAACTGTGTGGTTGTAAAAGTGACTGCGAATAAATAGTCTTATATCTTTGCTAGCAACTATTTTATCTTTATGTGATATCGATATTTCTTTGTATACTCTCTATATATATACTCACTCTTATATACTACACTCTATACACTCTCTATTCCGACACCCGCGGCTTTTCATAATGGCTCACTAAACAGCGCGGAGGATCAGGCGACTAGGAAAATCCCGGAACTGGAAAAAAGAAACGGTCTAGTCTCACCTTGAGTCATTATTCAGTAGTCCTATTCCTACTCACTATTCCTACTCACTATTCCTACTCACTATTCCTATTCACTATCTACTTCAACTATTCTACTATTTTAAAACATCTTGCAATCTTTCAGTTTTCCTCCTCTTTTTTCTTTAATATGTCCTTACTCTACTCTCTATTCTCCGATCTGGAATTAACGATATACGAACCCTGAATGTGCCGCATTTCTGAATGACACTATTTGTAAGCGATTTAGTCGTTCTACGAGCGAACGGCGTCACAGCCAAGGAAAAGCAATTGGAGTCACAAGAATCACAATTGAGCGAAGCGAAATTGTGAGTGCTTGCCCTACTCCTGAGACATTCCTTCACTTTTCTTGTTCAAATTTCACTGCTTCACATACTTAGTTCTTCTTCTCTATTCTTCTTCTCTGTTCTTCTTCTCTATTCTTCTTCTCTATTCTTCTCTATTCTTCTTCTCTAATTCTCTCCTTCAAACAAACTCGCAAAGCGAGTTTGTTGTATTTGTTGCATTTTCATTCATCTTCCTCTCCCGTCCATTATTTGCTCAAGCCGCACCTTAAAATTTCCCTTTTCGATCTTTTATCTCAACAGATCTACATCTATTCTCTTCTCACTAGTTTACTAATACTACTAGTTTTTAATCTAGTACTACTAGTCTTTTACTACTACTAGTCTTTTACTACTACTACTTCTACCACTAACACCACTCTACTACTTCACTATGAACTCCCTCCATGAAGGTCACGATATGCCTGGTCATGACATGCCCATGCCCGACACACCCAAGTGTTCCATGAACATGCTCTTCACCTGGGACTGGCAGAACACGTGCGTGGTCTTCAAGTGGTGGCACGTGCAGACCCTCGCGGGCTTCGTGGGGACGGTGCTTGCGGTCGTGGTGCTTGCGGCCGGGTACGAGTACATCAAGTACTTGGGTGCCAAGTGGGAGCGGTCCAGTCTGTTGCCCGCCACAGCCTCGCTGAGCGAGGTCAAGAGACTCCGCGCCCAGCTGCTGGCCATCTACGCGGTGCAGGTGGGGTACTCGTTCTTGTTGATGTTGGTGTTTATGACGTACAATGGCTGGTTGATGTTGGCGGTGGCTGTGGGGGCGGGGTTGGGGTATTTTTGGTTTGGGGGGGAGGGAAGGAGTATGGCTTGCCATTAACGAACTCAATGAGCGAAGCGAATTGAGTGAGTGAAAGAGACTATGTTCTCAATTTGCGAAGCAAATTGAGGTGTACGAATAAGTTCAATGTTACTCAATTTGCGAAGCAAATTGAGTGACAGAGTACTCAATGAGCGAACTCGATGAGTGAAGCGAATCGAGTGAGTGATGATTGTTCTCAATTTTCGAAGCCATCAATTTGACACTCAATTTACTTCACAAATTGAGTGACATTGACAAAGTAAAAACTCAATTCGAAGCGAATGAGTCCAATGACCCCTGGTCAGTCTATTTCTGAGCAAATAAACACTCGACAATTCTCAGCTCATTCAAATTGATAATTATAAATCGGACAATAAACGATAACAAGTAGATAATCGAGTAGGGTGCCTCGTTCTCCATCCAATTGAGTGACTCAACCCTTTCGTGTGCACAAACGAGACACCCAAAGTCAAGGGAAGTGACATTCAGTCAAGTAGATGTTACATTTATTAGTGTATTGGAGTCTCCTTGATGCTTACGTAATTTATGACTCAGCGAGATGAGCGAGAATTAGCAGGAGAATAAAGCAGGAGAATCAGGATAGGAGAATAGAGTGGGAGAATCAGAAACATTGAGAAGTGAGATGCATGATAGTTGAAAAGGTGTAGATAGGTGAGACGACAAGATGGGTGTTGGGGAGAGGATGTTGATAGTTAGAGAACATGTTAGTGAGAGATGTTGACATTTGAGACTATAAAGAGAATTAAGAACTGAGTACTCATCAATAATACACGTGTTTGTTTACCACAATTTGCGTGTTTAACATCTTGTTCACTCATTTGTGATAAACTTTTCCAACTTTTTGGATAAATTTCATAAAAGTCCCCAACCATAATTTTCTCTCTTTTTCTTCATCTTTTGCGATAGACCAACTATTTGGGGTACTCTAACCCACCACTAAACATCCCCCTCCCCAATTCTCTCTGAAACCGCGTCAAACCGACGATATTTTTACCGCCTCTGGCTGGTGTTTTCCTGTTTTCCGTTTTGGGCAACGAGATGCTCCAGTGGCGCAGAGGTTAGCGCTTCGTGCTTATAGCCGTTTTACGACGAATTGGTTATGCCAAAAGTCACGGTCGTGTGAGGAACGCGACGGTCGTGGGTTCAAACCCCTCCTGGAGCATTTGGTTTTTTTTGCGACACAACCTCGCGAAGCGAGGTTGTGGAGCACTAGTATCAAGTGAGACTTTAATATCGAACGAAGGAGTCAATATCGAACGAAGGACGTCAATATCGAACGAAGTGAGATATTGTGGCAGTGAGACCTGAGACAATTGACAGTTAATTGACAGAAATATTGGCTGTGAGAAAAGTGATAGTTTTTCACTGACAGAATGAGTGCCATGGAAAATATCGAACGAAGTGAGATATTGTGGCAGTGAGACCTGAGACAATTGACAGTTAATTGACAGAAATATTGGCTGTGAGAAAAGTGATAGTTTTTCACTGACAGAATGAGTGCCATGGAAAACGAATGCACTCAAATAGCATTTTCCAACATCCTACAAGTAATTTGAACACCCCATGATAACAAACGAGCGAATCGAGTTTGTTTGTTTGTTTGTTGCTGATTTCATGCTCTCTCTCTTTCAATTACATGATTGAAAACTCGTCCTGGCTCTTCACATCCTGCATATAAACTCATCTCACGTCAGTCGTACTCATTCTCCTCATCTATCACATCCATTCTACTTCTACAGTATACTCAGTTCAAATCGATCGTCTCTCTCTAGTTCTCTCTTATTCTGTCTTTCTATTTCTGTCTATTACTTTCTCTATACATTTCTCTCATCTCTTTTCTCATCTCAATAATTTTCAATCACTTCAATGGCCGACCTCGTGAGATACCACCTCGAACAGAGCGTTCCCGAGCTCGAAGATCTCCGTGATCGCGGGATCTTTGAAAAGAACGAGATCACCATGCTCATGAGACGCAGAACCGACTACGAGCACCGCATCACCGGCCGCGGTGCTGGTCCCCGTGACTTTGTCAAGTACGCTGAGTTTGAGCGCAATCTCGAGAAGTTGCGCCTTGTGCGCAAGAAACGGCTCCAGAGCGTGCGCCTTGTCGACAAGCGCACCACGCTCAGTGACCACGCCGGTGTAAGGCGCATCATGTACATTTACCAGCGCGCAACCAAGCGTTTCCCCGGCGATGTGCTGCTCTGGAGCGACTACCTCAAGTACGCCAAAGAGTACGGTGCTGTTACCGTGGTTTACCGGGTCTACTCGAGGCTCCTCCAGCTCCAGCCACGGAATGTGGACGCGTGGATCTCGGCCGCCAAGTTTGAGTTTGAGGACAATATGAATGCGCTGGGTGCACGTCTTCTTTTCCAGCGTGGGTTGCGTTTGAACGCAGACTCGCTCGAGCTCTGGGTGGCCTACGCCCAGTTCGAGCTCACCTATATCTCCAAGCTTCTTGCAAGAAGAAAGCTCTTGGGGTTGATTACTGAGAAGCAGCAGATGGATGAGTTGAATTATGAGAAGAAACAGATGCAGAAGGCGATTGATAAGTCAAAGCAAATTGAGGGTACCCAGGAGGGAGACTTTGAGGAGAATCAGGATAAAATTGCTCTTCCTGATGTGAAGGACGAATTGAATCACCTTCCTGAGGCAGACATGAACATGTTGGGGAACCCCGATACCAATCCTGCGTTAAAGGGCGATGTGTTTTTGACGGTGTTTGATGTGTGTGTGCCCAGTGTGGTGAAACACGCCCCGGTGGACGGGCGTGTGACGAAGGAGGACCGGGTGTTCCAGGTGGTGAACAAGTTCTTGCAGGTGGTGGACAAGTTCCCGGACCTCAACAGAGAGTACCTCGCGATGCACATCTTGGAGTATGTGCAGACAAACTATCCTCTGGATGCACGCACACAGTTGGTGGACGTGACGATGCCGTTGCGGACGGTGGACGAGATGGCGCCGAGCTTGCAGGCGTCGGTGAACAAGTTTTTGGCGTACAAGAAGAGGGGGGATGTGAGGGAGTTGACGGAGATGTATGTGGAGATCTTGACGAAGCAGTTTTTGGAGGGGGAGGAGAGGGAGGATGTGAGGGTGTTGTTGAGGGAGATTTTGAGGAAGATAAGAGCCTGAACACGAGCGAAGCGAGTGTTCAGAACAACGAGCGAAGCGAGTTGTTCGAGTAACCTCAACAACTAGATTATTGAGAACGAGCGAAGCGAGTTCGATAAAGTACAACTAGATTATTGAGAACGGGCGAAGCGAGTGTTCGAATACGATGAAAGCTAAGATAATTGAACAATGAGCGAAGCGAGTTGTTCGAATACTACGAAAACTAAAATAATGATGAGCGAGCGAACTGTTCAAACAGAACAACTCGAGACTATGATCAAAAATTCAGAATGATGAGCGAGCAAATTGTTCAATAGTATACCAACTGGTTTGAACAATGTGAAGAATGAAGAACAAAGCGTTGTGAAAACAATGAGCGAAGTTGTTTGAGTTTGGTCTTCGCTCATTGAAGTTGGTCTTCGCTTATGTCCTCTCTCATTTTTAGCTGGTTTCGCTAGTTGGGTTCACTCATTGAAGTTGGTTTCACTACATTCACAAACAATTCACTTGTTGAGGTTATCTAACTCGCTTCACTCTGAAAATTTCGCTTGAGGTCGGCTCCTGATCCAAATCACTCTCTTATAGATTGAGCATAAATAAAATTAATATAGTGTAGAAAGAGTTCGACTGATTCTGTACTTTTTACTACTACTACGTTTCCAGATCACCAGTACTTGTCTACTCTTGATTTATCATCGAGTCAATCTAGCTTGTTCTAGAACAATGAGCAAGCTTTTTGACTTTATACTTTTACTGTCTGAACAACGGTAAATCGAACAACGAGCGAAGCGAGTTGTTCGTTTCCTTTTTCATATTCCTATATCTTGAACAACGAGTGAAGCGAGTTGTTCGTGTTCACTCATTCTTTCTATATCTTCGAATAACGAGCGAAGCGAGTTGTTCGTTTTCCCTTCTTTCGTCGTTCCGATATCTTCGAACAACTCGTTTCGCTCGTTTCTCCATCTTACTATCCCCTCTTATCACTCGAACAACTCGCTTCGCTCATTGTTCTCACCCTTCCCTCTTACCACTCGAACAACTCGCTTCGCTCGTTGTTCACTCTTTCCTCTTATCACTCGAACAACTCGCTTCGCTCGTTGTTCTTGTTCACATTCTCCGTCTATTCACTCTATACGCATACTCTATATGCAATGATAGCCACACCCCTGACCCTCACTAGAACACTTCAATCGACCTTGGTATCCATCTGTTCCAAGATTGCCAACAACTATTCAGCTGTCGATGCTCCCTCAGCAACGTTGTTTGAAATATGTTTCACAGTGAAGCTAATTGTTTAGTGTTTCACCAGCAAAGTTTGTCTCAGATCAGCCGTTTGAAACAATCAGCGAGGTGGTTGTATTCTCTCACCTTACAATAATCAGCGAAGTGTTGTATTCTCTCACCTTACAACAATCAGCGAAGATTGTTGAGTATTCTGCTCTCACTCACAATCGCGAAGCTGATTGTGAGTATTCTCACTTTACAACAACCAGCTTCGCTGATTGTTGAATATTCAGCTGCTTCTCACCTTACAACAACCAGCTTCGCTGGTTGTTTACTATCGCTGCTCACAATCTCGCTTCGCTCGCTTCGCTCGATTGTGAGTTAGTCGAGTTTCTGCTCAGCATCCAACGGCACATACCTCCTCGGCTTCCTCACCCAGTAATGCCCCCCAATCTCCATCAAAACTGCAAAAAACACAGCCAACCCCCCCACCATTATGTAAAACGTATTCCTGCTAACCGGCATCATGTAAAGTGGAAACTTGTAGAACCCATCGCCAAACGGCAAGTTCCCCCACCGGGACTCCACGCCCAACTCATTGTACCATCTCACTGCCAAATTAATAGTAAACTTGTCTCCAATCACGATTCTCGTGGCATTGGTGCCCAGGCCAAAGGCCACCGCACTCACAATTGTGTTTTCCTCTGGCTTGTTGCCCTGTGGTTTGGTCACCAACAAGTTCATGGAGTTGTCGATATCGAGGTGCGAGTCGTGGATCTCGCCCCTAAAGTTGAACACCAACGGGATCGCGGCCCCACCTTTCTCAAGGTAGTGGTTTTCGTTGCTAAATGGGAGCCTGCAGCTAAAGGGCACGTCGTGGTGGATGTACAACTGGAAGAGGTGGTAGAGCTCATCTGAGAACCCGATGGTACAATTCACGTTTTCGCTGATCCCGTACCGGAGCGAGAGCGGCTTCCCGGTCTCTTCACACTTAGGGAAGGGGATGTAGATGATGTTTTCGTTGGCATCAAACTTGTGCTCACCATTATCAATGTTGCGCGACGTGCAGTCGATGGGGATCTCGTCCCCGAGCGCATACGGCGTGAAGTCGGTGGGGATCTCCCCTTTGGTGCTGAGCGGGAACCACTGCGTGGCAGTGCACACAGTGAATAGCGTGGCGGCTACGAAGATCTTCATGATTTAAAGTTGGAACAAAACAAGTGAACAAATGAACAAGTGAACAAATGAAACGATCAATGATAGAAGGTGGAAAACAGGAAAAGAGGAGAATGAAAAGAGGAGAATGAAAGAGAAAGGAGGGAAGGTGGAGAAATAGGAGGTTTGGGAAGGGGAAACTTTGAGTTTATGTGTATTTAGAGTAGTCTTTGTAATGTGCAGAGCCATTGTATTTAGTTAGTTGGTGAAGAGTTTCACAGGTCGCCTCGTCAACTGTGAGGCTGATCTGGTCACAAAAGGAGGAACGAACAATTGAGCGGAGCGAAATTGTGAGTGTTTTCAGTTCAGTCAGTTCAGTCAGTTGAGTTCAGTTGAGTTCAGTCACTTCACAGTCACTTCACAGTCACTTCACTTCAGATCACTTCATCTCATCGATCTCTGTCAGACAGACACACTTCCGACAGTCGGAAGTCAGTATGCAGTCTGAAGAGGCTCCATCTGATTAACGTTTCTTCACATCGAGCGAAGATTGTGTTGATCACCTGATTCTGCTTCACTTCTGTTCACAATCGAGCGAAGCGAGATTGTGGTTAAGGAATCATCTGAAATTGAATCTACTTCATTTAATTCATTTGAATCTCATTTGGTTCATTTGAATCTCATTTGGTTCATTTGAATCTCATTTAATTCACTTGAATCTACTTCATTTGATTCACTTGAATCTACTTGATCTTACTATTCACAATCTCGCTTCGCTCGATTGTGAATGCTCATTCTACTTTTCACAATCTCGCTACGCTGGATTGTTTTATTCTATCTCATTCTTCTTATTACTCTACACAATCTCGCTACGCTCGATTGTCCGATTGCTTAGTTTCTCTTAGCGAAACGTCTTGGACCTCTCTGGGAAGAGATGGAGACGGTCTGCAAAGGAATCTTGAAACCCAAGCTCTTGACCAAGTCAGCAGTCTCAGCATCAACCTCCAACTGACCGTTGGTGTGGGACAAGTCCAAGGCGGAAACCTCTGGAACGTACTGGTCCTTTCTCTCTCTCTCCTCCTCCTGCAACTTGAAGGAAATACCTCTGACTGGACCCTTCTGAATTCTCTTCATCAAGTGGGTGGTGTAACCAGCAATCTTGTTTCTCAATCTCTTGGACTGGATAACAGCAATCTCAGAGGTCAATCTCTTGTTGGTCTCAAAGTCCAAAGTCAACTTTGGGTAGAAACGCTCAATCAAGACCTTGGAGGCTCTCTTCACGGTTTTAGTTCTAACACGACCCTGTAGGTTAGTATCAAGTTAACGCACTTTGATAGATGACATGAATAAATAATGAAATGACAGTTAACAGTTAACAACATGGAATAACATCCAACATATACGTTACACGTATATGTTGTAACGCAGTTGTTACGTATGTTGTTGTAACGTATCTTGATACGTTTATTTCAACATTATCAACATTTCATCATCAAATGACCATCACTAGTAGTCGTGGGGTATGATCTAGTAGTTGTCTTTCTTCCCTCTTCTCTTCTTTTCCTTTCTTATATCTCTATCCTCTGATCTCTATTCTTTATTCCTCTCATATCTTCTCATGTTTCTATCTCTCTATCTTCTCTCTCTGTACATACCATCTTTGTTGATTATTCTGTTATATCAAATGGAAAAAATTTCAAGGACTTTTTTTCTACTGACCATGCGTGAAATTTTTTCCTGTGCTTTCTGGAGCGTTAGGGCTTGTCACGTGTGAGCGTGGACTGCTTTTATCACATGGAAAGACACGTGATGACACGGGAAAAATAACGCCTCCACAACAAAGCGATTGTGATACAGAGAGAGGACAGACAAAGGTTGTCAAGAGATTGTTAGAGATATCAACAGAGGATTTGTACAGATACAGGAAGATAGAAGGATTGATTGATTGATTGACTACTGCAATAGGAAGAGGTACAAGAGGACATCTACTTAGTACAACATAGTACTAGACATACAACATAGTATAGATACGACAACATAGTACTGGGGCATAGTATCATACAACAAGTAATAACATACTACAACATAGTACTAAAATACAACAAGTACTAGCATACTACGAGTACTAACATACTACAACATAGTGCTTATTTACTACAATATAGTACTTATACTACAACATAGTACTAGACATACAACATAGTATTAAATACTACCACCACGCACGATTGAATAATTCCAACGATCAGTATCTGTTCAATTAATTTTGATTATCATAGCCAGTTAGTGTTAATTGATTTACAACTGTTGTTTGGTATTAATTGATTTATAACTACCTGTTTCGTTTTGGATAATTGATTCACAACAACTTCACTTCGTTCAGTTGTTACTTATTGGTTAATTGAATTACAACAACTTCGCTTCGCTCAGTTGTTAAGTGGTTAATTGATTTACAACTGCTTCGCTCAGTTGTAAGTATTGGTTGATTAATTTAGAAACAACTTCGCTGCGCTCAGTTGTTTGCTCAGTTGTTTAATATTGTTTATTCACAAACAACCTCGCTTCGCTCAGTTGTTTGTTCATTATGGACTCCAAAGGCCGTCTCTTCCACTGCGATGTGTGCTCCTCCGACTGCACAAACAGAATACGCATAGCATGTGCCATCTGCACCGACTACGATCTATGCGTACCCTGCTTTGCCAGCGGTTCCCTGACCGGCGACCACAAACCCTGGCACGACTACCAAGTCATTGAGCAAAACACATACCCCATCTTTGAAGAGGACTGGGGTGCCGACGAAGAGTTGCTACTTATCCAAGGGTGCGAGACACTCGGTCTAGGCAACTGGCAAGACATTGCAGACCATATCGGCAACCGACTGAAGGACGAGGTCGCAAAACACTACTACGATGTGTACCTCGACTCAGACACATACCCCCTCCCCAACATGAACAAGGACTTTTCCAACATTTCACCACTTGATTTCCTTGAGCGCCGTAAGAAGCGGCTTGAACAACGCAAGAACCAGCCACTTCCCCCCCTCAAGACCAAACCCGTGGCGTCTGTGCCCTTGTGTCACGAGATCCAAGGGTACATGCCCGGAAGATTGGAGTTTGACTACGAGGCCGAAAACGAGGCCGAGGTGCCTGTCAAGGATCTTATATTTGACCCAGAGGACCTGGCGGGGGAGATCGAGCTCAAGTTGACGATATTGGATATCTACAGTCTGCGACTCACCACGCGAGCGGAACGCAAACGTGCCATGATATTGAACGGGCTCTTGGATTACCGCAAGAACCAGGCATTGGATAAGAAGAAGACGAGGGAAGAAAAGGATATGCAGAAGCGGATCCACGCACTTATCCGGGTGCTCACCCCCGAGGACTTTGCACAGTTCACCTCGGACATTCTCACTGAACTCAAGTGCCGAATGCGGATCCGTCAGCTCCAGGACTGGCGCAGGAACGGGATCACCACCATGGAGGAGGGAGCCAAGTACGAAAAGGATAAACTCATAAGGCAGAACCACTACCAGAGAATGGGTAATGGGGGTTTGAGTGCAAGGCACTCGAGTGTGTTGGCGAACGAAAGCATCGCGGGGCTGCCTGTGAGCAACGGGAGCGCAAATGGACGCAAGGCGTACCAGAGCCCACAGCCTGAGTTCAAGCCGAAATTGGGCAATACACGTGCGCCATTGGACATTTCGCACGCGGCGGACTTTGATCTCTTGCTGAATGAAGAGAAGCAGTTGTGTGCTACCTTGAGGATTATGCCGAAACCGTACCTTGCAATCAAGACACAGTTGATGAAGGAGGCTGTGAAGAACGGGGGGGTGTTGAAGAAGAAGGATGCGAGACAGGTGTTGAAGATTGATGTGAATAAGGCGTCAAAGATTTATGAGTTTTTTGTGCAGATGGGGTGGTGTAGTCAGGGATAACTAACAACTACCAAACTACCTTCAACTAGCGAAGCTAGTTGGAGGTAGTGGAGGTAGTTGAGGTAGTTGGAGGTAGTCGGGGGTTCAGAAGACCAATAAGACTAATACGAGAAGACTAATACGACCACTACTAGGAAGACTACTAGGAAGACTACTAGTAAGACTAATACTAGTGAGAGACTAATACTGAGAAGACCAATAGTTGTGACTAATACTAGTTGTGCAACGACAGCTAACTACCTCACAACTACGCTAGTGTTGCAACTACCCACAACTACTAGTGTGAAGTTGCAAGTAAGTCCAACTAGTAGTTGTACAGCTACCTCACAAGCTTGCAGTCAAGATGATGAACAGTCAGTTGCAACGAACAACTAGAGAACAACTAGCGAACAACTAACGCAGTTAGTCGTGAGTGAAGCACAATATTCACAACTAGGTAGTGTCAAGATGATGAAGAATCACTGAAACTAGCGAAAACATCAACAAGTCCATAACTACCAAAGTAGTTGTCACGAATGATGAGTAAGAGATAACAATAATCCTAGTTTTATTCATCATTGTTGAATTCTGACATACCTCAATTCGAAAGTGAAGAATCAACTGGCAGAAGATCAAAGGAGTGTATCAACATCACTAATTCATAGATGAGCGAAGCGAATCTGAAAATGCGAATCTTTGCCAATGTTCCAGAGTGACTATTGGCAGACAATTCTCGAACAACTCGCTTCGCTCGTTGGAAGAGTTGAAACAAAATGTTCATGGGTAGAATGGGAAAGGAATAAAAGTAACAATACATGGTCAGATGTAGCAGGAGCAGGGAATGTGAATGTGTAGAGTAGTTAGACTATACAGTGGAACAATGGAGTGCCAGACAGCAAGACAAGAAGTCAGACAGCCAGACAGGTTTCAAAACTCGAACAAGTTGTACGTCATGCAAGAATCGAACGGTGTATGCAAGAATCGAGCAATGAACAATCGAACAACAATCGAGCGAAGCGAGATTGTTCGGCTTTATTGATTTTACTCAATTTTCACTCAGTTCATTTTCAGTCCTACTAACAATCTCGCCCTAAACAATCTCGCTTTGCGAGATTGTTTAATCAAATCCCCAAACAATCTCGCTACGCTCGATTGTTGTTCGATTGTTTGGTGATGTTTCACCAACCCCAGGGATCCATTCTTACGTCACTTCTTGCAGGTGAAATTTTGGCGGTGCCAGACATACTCCAGGGTTCTTATTGGCCACAAAGAGGATCTAGAATGTGAGTGAAGACTAATGGTATCACAAGAGCGATGAGCATAGATGAGCGAAGCGAATCTATGCGAAGAAACCTGAATAGATCAAGATATCTAGTAGATATCTAGTAGATGTACAACTGAGTGTATCTGCATAGATGAGCATAGATGAGCATAGATGAGCGAAGCGAATCTATGCGAAGGTAAGCTGAACAGATATCTAGATATCTGAGTATAACTAATTTTGAAAATTTTCTGGATAGAGTGGATACCAAGTAGATATTATCCGAATAGATTCGCTTCGCTCATCTATTCATCCATCTATGCCCATGTACCTTGTATTAAAGATATCCGATCTCATCTCATAATCCGGGCTCCTATCCATCAGAGCCCCTGGAACTGAAACGAATGAGGTTTAGGTGGGGGACAGAGCGGGGTACAAATAGGAGGTAGAGATCCAGTCATCTTGGCAGTTGCTCAGGTGAACCTTATAGTATATCACCAACTAATAGTGCTAGTACTAATAGTACTATTAGTACTAATAGTAAGTATGTCCAGGCTATATTCCAATGTACTCAAGGATTGTCTAACTGAACTCAAGGTATCCGACTACTCAATGTATTCAACTGTACAAGATCTTGGCTTACCTACTACTTTGATGACCACTTCCACTAATTTACTACTTCTTTTACTAATTTTTGGAAAACTTTTAAATACTTCTAAATACTTACTTCTAAATACTTACTTCTAAATACTTTACACTTCTAAATACTTTACACTTCTAAATACTTACTTCTAATACTAATACTTCTAAACTAATACTCTGTACTTCTATACTTTCTCTAAATACTTCTACCACTAGACCATTGTGTCCCCGCACGGGATTAGCTCATCCTTTACGTAAGATCTGTATACAGTCACTAGATGCAGTCCCGTCTGATCGTAATCATTTTTCATAATCAGAGTGTAATCATGTAATCAAGCACAATAAGTAATAGTATAATCACATCATAACAATCATAACATTCCATCATACAATCATCATACAATCATCATACAATCATCATACAATCATAACAATCATATCACATCATGTACAACACAATCCATCATACAAATACAACACAACATGAATAGTACGGCCCCCACCGGCATCCGTCAAATATTATCTAATCTAACTAAAGTTTGGTATGAAATTCCGTGCTCCTTGATCACGATCTTTTTTTGCTCGCTCCTTCTTGCGCAGCATCGAGAAAACAGCTGATTTTTTTGGCTCATGTTTTTTTTGTTGCCATCACCCCGCCAACATGGGCTGTAAAATTGCAGGGGTGCCCATTCTCATTATCTCTAGCGGTGGGCTCCATGGGCATTTTTCTTTTTTTTTTTTGTGGACCTACTTTTCTCACCAACTTTCCAACAGAAAAAAAAACGGACAATTTCGAGCGGCAATAATAATAGAGCCTATTACGCCGACACCACAGCAAGCATCGACACCACAGTCGTAGCAAGTACATAGTCCAGAAAGGTAGAACCGAGAAGACCAAGGTTGAGAAGATACCAAGGTTGAAGGATAAGGACAGAAAAGGATAGACAAGGAAGAGGATAAGATCAGAGCATCATCGACTGTACAGTATAGAGGTTACAGACCAAGCATTAGTAGTACAGGACAAGTACAACAGGAAGTACAACAGGAAGTACAACAGGAAGTACAACTACAGTACAACAGGAAGTACAACAGGAAGTACAACTATAGTACAGCACTACAATAAGTACAAGTACAATAAGCACAACAACAGTACAATAGTACAAGTACAATAAGCACAACAACAGGTACAACAACAGGTACAACAACAGGTACAACAACAGGTACAGTACAATAAGAACAAGTACAAGTACCACATTATCACACATCACCACATACACACATCACACATCACATACAGTATTTACCATGACCGAATATCTCAAATTCAACTCACATCCGCCCGGCAACCATAAAGGTAAGAAACACATTATCATTGTTGGAGCCGGAATCATTGGGGTGTGTTCTGCCTACTATATTGTACACCATCCCAAGTTTGATCCTGCCAAGTACCATATCACGATTGTAGAAAGTAAGCGTGTGGCTGGAGGTGCCAGTGGTAAGGCTGGTGGACTACTTGCACTTTGGGCCTTCCCCCAGCAAATTGTGCCGCTTTCATTTGCACTCCACCAGGAATTGAGCGACAAGTACGATGGAGAAAAGGAATGGGGTTACAGAAGATTGACGACGGTTTCATTGGAAGGTGACATTTCCCACTTGAATGGGAGTGATGATGATGATGACGACGATGAAGAGGAACAAGAAGAGATGGAAACCTTTAAGCAGCCGACAAATAATGACCTGGATCTGTCGTTACTGGATAAACCTCCAAACAAGACAGCACGAGCAACGAGGTCGCAGACGGCCAAGAAGCAAAAGCTTCCACATGATCTCAACTGGATAACAGATTCTCTCATATCGAATTGTCTGAGTTTGGGGGGCACAGATACAACTGCACAGGTGCATCCGTACAAGTTCACGACATTTATACTAAAGAAGGCAGTGGAAGATGCGGGGGGTGCATTGGAGCTCATTATTGGTAAGGTTGAAGAGATATTATACTCGATGGAGACTGGGCGTGCAACGGGTGTGGCGTACCTGCCCACCAGTGTGAGGCAGACAGAAGACAAGACACTTGTGAAACTCCATGGTGACCAAATTGTTCTTTCTGTGGGGCCATGGACCTCGAAGATTTTGCCTGATTGTCCGATTCTGGGACTCCGGGCCCACTCCATTACAGTGGCGCCGTTCAAGGACCAGCCAGTGTCGCCCTATGCGATATTCACAGAGTTCAAGACGGGGCCGTACTCGTACATTTCCCCGGAGATATATGCCAGGCAAGATGAGGTGTATGTGTGTGGAGAGGGGGACTCTGCCGTCGATGTTCCGGAAACAATCGACGATGTGGAGGTGGTCAAGTCCAAGTGCGATGAGCTCTTTAGACAGGTTGGCAAGATTAGTCCAAATTTGCGCAAGGGGCATATTCTCAAGAAACAGGCGTGCTACTTGCCGGTGTTGGACGTACCGTCACTGAGCGGGCCCTTGATTGGGGAAACAAATGTCGAGAACTTGTTCCTTGCATCGGGACACTCGTGCTGGGGGGTGAACAACGCGCCGGGAACTGGGAAAATAATGAGTGAGTTGTTGTTGGATGGCCACAGTATGCTGGCAGATACCTCGGGGCTCGACCCGTCATTGTACTTTGACGCCAGTGTGTTGGTGAGCGACGGCGAGTACGAGGACGAGGACGAGGTGGAGCATAACCCGAGGAATCGCGCGGATTCAAGTGATACCTCGGTGCTGGTGACGTCTAGTGAGGGGCCCAGGCGACATGTGAGGAAGGGACCGAGGAGTGAGAGTGATAGTGAGACGGGGGAGAGTGGGGAGTGGTAATGAGCATTCATAGATGAGCACATAGATGAGCTTCGCTCATCTATGAATGCGAATCTATGATATGCGAATCTACGAATGCGCGAAGCTCATCTATGAATGCGGCTCATCTTTGAATGCTCATCTATGATATGCGAATCTATGATTGCGCGAAGCTCATCTATGAATGCGAATCTGTTCTCGCAAAGCATAGATGATTCATAGATGCGCTCATCTAAGTGAAGGCATGCGTATGGGTGAAGTATGAAGATTCATGAACAATTGTATGAGCGAGAAACTGAGTGAAGATTCATGAAGGTATGTGCGAGAAATGGCATATGAGTGAAAAAAGGTATATGAGAATGGGAATGTGCGAATAAATGTACTTTGTGCATCCGCTCGAAATTGTCATGCATAGATGAGCGGCCACGCATAGATTCGCTTCGCTCATCTATGCTTCACTCATCTATGCTACTCATATGCTTGCCCATCTGTGCCACTCGAACATGAAGACCGTCTCTGGACTGGAGATGATAATAAGAAATGACTACTAGCATGGATGGTTGAGGGTTGGTAGATAATGATAGTGTAGGATAGGGAGCAGAATGAACGTAAATGAACATATACTAGCAACATGAGCGAGGCCAACATGAGCGAAGCGAATGTTGCGTGTTTAGTAGACAGATGGGCGCAGTGATGTAAATATAGCAACATTCACTTCGTTCATGTTGCGTAGAAACACTTGGATATAGTCACTAAGATGTAGAGGAATTCAGAAGCTCGTTTACGTACAAAGTAACTTCAATCACAACCTAAAACATGTACATTGCTCCGCCATGTTTGTAATCGAAGGACTTTTCATTTGCTTCAACTAAAAGACTTTGTGGGGTACTATGTTGCCTGACCATCCTGAAACTCCGAAATTTACCTTGACATCCACAAACTGAACTACACATTTGCTGTTCATTGACGATGTTTCCTAGTAATTACTCTACAACCTAAATCCCTGACAGTCCATTATTCTCAACTTAATGAGCGAGAGTTGTCCCCTTCTTCGCTCGTTAATTGTAATAAGTTCTCAACTTCGCTCATTGAGTTGTATCAAGTATTCATCCTTTCTAAGTCTACATCCTACACTCACTCCCATAAATATCCATTTTGCAAAAGTGCACCACTTTTGCACATCCTTCTTTAAGTGCACACTTCGCAATATCCATTTTGCAAAAGTGTTGCACTATTTTTCAACATACACCTTCTTCTAGTGCACACTTCCCCATATCAATTTTGCAGAAGTGGTTGCACCACCTTTGTACATCCCTCTTTTAGTGCATCACTTTTAAATATCCTTCTTTTAGACTACTTCCCAATCCATTATGCAAAAGTGGTTTCACCACTTTTGAATATACACCTTCTTTTAGGCACTTCCCAATCCATTTTGCAAAAGTGGTTTCACCACTTTTGAACATCCTTCTTTTAAATCATGCAAAAGTGGTTTCACCACTTTTGAACAACTCCCTAGTCTAATTTCTTCGCAATTATCCCCCCCTTCTTCTTCTTCCCCAACTTCCCCCTCACCCATCCATGCAACCCATTCATAAAACTAAACGTCTGGAACGCAAACAAGGACGCCACCATCAACACAATTGTGGCCACCAACTTTTCGTGTTTCTCCCACAACGGCGAGTTTGTCAAGTGGATCTCGTTCCTGCGTCTATTTTCCACGTACCTCAAGTTCGTATTCTTCTCGCGGATCCAGTTCGGGTCCACCTTCTTAAAGTTGTTATTCCTCTCCACCTCGTTTGCACGCAGTGGATCATTCACAATGCTGTTGAAAATCTCAAACCGTTCAGGGAACGACTTGATGATACTGTCGGGCGCCGGGTGGAACGTCGACGGCTTGTCGCTGGTAAAGATAATGGTATAGTGCGGCGACGGGAGTTTACGAATAATGGCTCGCACCAACTCGTCGTGTTCTTGCATCACGTACCCACGCTGCCCCAGCAGTTCCAGCGGGAGTTCCATGAGATCTATACGAATAACCCTGGTTCTCGTATCGTAGTACTCCACAGCACCATCATCGTCGTCCTCGTGGACATTGATGGTCTCAGCATCGCAGTTCTTGATGATGTACTGCTCGAAAAAGTCGAGATCGAGCGGCTCGTTCACTCGGGGGAGACCCACAACCGTCAGTGCCAAGGCACTATAACGACGAATGAAACGCCAATTGTCGGGGTGGTCATCGGACAAGTCGCTAAACAGTAATCCGGGCTGGTTAATGATGATGTACTCGTCTGAACTGCATTGGGTGATGAGCTTTTTGATCATGTTGCTCGCAGACGTGGAGTTGTGGATGAAGGCATCGGGAGAGAGCTCGGATTTGAGACCGGGGACGACTTTGTGCAGTGCAACGAGAAGGGGGACGACTTTTGCTGAGAGGGTGAGGGAAAAGAGGAAGAATCCCACAATTAATCTTATCATGAGCGTAGCGAATGACGATCAATGAGCGTAGCGAATGATCGGAACGAAATTGGTAGTAAATCAGTGGGAACGGTTAAGAACTCACTGAGGTGCAAAGATTATAGTAGTTTTAGTACAGTAGCTTATTACTGTAGTAGTGTAGTAGTTTAGTAGTTTAGTACTGTATTAGGTGTAGTACTTTATCTGTGGTAATTTATCTGTACTACTTGCGACTAAAATAAGTGTAGTAACTGCGATACTCACTCTATCTGTAGTACTTTATCTGTAGATCTGCAATAAATGTAGTAACTGTAGTACTCTATCTGTAGTACTTCAGTGATTTTAATAACAGCAGTAACTGTATCAGTTGCAATACTCTATCTGTAGTACTTATCTGTAGTATCTGTAGTAGTTGCAATACTTTATCTGTATTACTCTGTATCTGCAGTATCTGTACTAGTACGTGTAACCCTTTTAAGTCCAGTCCTCTTTATACTTGGTAGTGAGTAGTGTTAATGTAACCGCTGATCTGGTAATTAACAACGGTTCTAGAAAGTGATGGAAAAAAGAAGTAGCAGATCAAACATGAGCGAAGCGAATGTGAAAATCAAGATTGATAAGAAGCAAAACTGATGAGAATCAATACTGATGAGAATTGATATGATATTGATAATCAAGACTGATAATCAAGACTGAAGACAATAAATAACAGGATCACTGAATAGTCAATCTTGTCATTGTTAGAACATTTAATTGGTGCACTGTTCGTGTAGTAGTAATTGCTGTTACCCTTAATGGTCTCTACTCTACTGTTTGGGTAGAATCAAGAAGAAATGAAGACAATGAAGAGTGTAAAAGAATAGTGTGACTTGCACCCACTCAATGTTCCAATCGCATACAAATAAAGCGAAACAGATAGTAAGACTCTCCAAATAATTTACAAATTATTCCAAATATTCCAAATATTTCAAATACTTCAAATGCTTCTAATACTTCAAATATTCCAAATACTTCAAATACTTCAAATACTTATTTCCTCTAAATACTTCTTCAATCTCGCTTCGCTCGATTGTGTTCGATTGTTGCCGCACATTATACGGATCAAATTTACTATAAGTTAGCCAAATTTTAACAAAATTTACCATTCATCACTTTCTATGTCCCGCCCCCTCGAATACGCCCAGTCTTTCGTGGACTTTGTCAACGCGTCCCCCACGCCCTACCACGCCGTCAACACCGTCAAGATCCAGCTTGTCAATGCTGGTTTCAGTGAGATATCTGAGCGCGATTCCTGGAACCTTGAGCTCGGCGGCAAGTACTTTGTCACGCGCAATGCCTCGTCGCTCATTGCCTTCACCGTAGGCCACAAGTTTGAGGACGGTAACGGAATCGCGATTGTGGGCGCCCACACAGACTCGCCGTGTCTCCGTATCAAGCCCATTTCCAAGAAGAATGCAGAGGGGTTCATCCAGGTGGGAGTGGAACAGTATGGTGGATTGATTGCCCACACTTGGTTCGATAGAGATTTGAGTATTGCGGGTAGAGTGTATGTAAATGAGGACGGGAACTATGTGCCACGTTTGATCAAGATTGAAAAGCCATTGTTACGCATTCCTACATTGGCTATTCACCTCGATAGAGGAAGTTCAAACAAGTTTGAGTTTAATCAGGAAACAAAGTTGGTTCCGATAGCTGGTCAGACGGAGTTGGATAGGAATGAGAAGACTAAAGAGAAGGGTGAAAAGGAGGGAGAGAAGGAGGGAGAGAAGAATGAAAAGGAGAGTGATGATGACAAGAAAGAAGGTAAGAAAATTGAGAAGTGCTCTGACGACCCAGCCCTCCAACTTTCTCCCGAACAATTCGTTTCCGTACAAAATGTCATTCAAAGACACAACCAATCCATGATTGAGTTGATTGCTTCTGAACTCGGGGTTGGTGTTGACCAAATTGAAGACTTCGAGTTGGTGCTTTTCGACCACCAAAAATCCACCATTGGTGGATTGAATGATGAGTTCATCTTTTCCCCAAGGTTAGACAACTTGACCTCGTGCTTTACTGCCACCGTTGGTTTGATTGAGCTGGCACTGCTGTTGCAATCCCAGACGGGAATCCAGATGATTTCGCTCTTTGACCACGAAGAAATCGGGTCGGTGTCGGCCCAAGGAGCAGACTCCACCTTCCTCCCAGATGTGTTGAGAAGAGTCACATCCACCAACTTTACTGGAAAGGGCGACTACTTCTTCCAGTCGATGGCCAAGTCCTTCTTGTTGCTGTCTGACATGGCCCACGGTGTGCACCCCAACTACTCCGACAAGTACGAGGTCCAGAACAGGCCACAGGTGAACCAAGGACCCGTGATCAAGATCAATGCCAACCAGCGCTATGCCACCAACTCACCGGGTATTGTGCTCATCAAGAAGGTTGCTGATGCTGCACGTGTTCCACTCCAGCTCTTTGTTGTGAGGAACGACCTGCCGTGTGGGTCCACCATTGGTCCTATTTTGAGTGCAAAACTAGGAATTAGGACGTTGGATCTTGGTAACCCTCAGTTGTCGATGCATTCCATTAGAGAGACTGGAGGGACGTTTGATGTGGTGAGATTGGCGGATTTGTTTAGGGAGTTTTTCGAGAGGTATGGGGAGTTGGAGAGGAGGATTGGATGTGATAATGTGAAGATTTAATCCATCCTTCTCGCGAAGCGAGATGGATGGTATAGTCAATTAATCAACCAATCGAGCGAAGCGAGATTGGTTGTTGAAAAGATTTCACCTTCAAGTTTGTTAACCAGCGTAAGGTTGACTAGGTTGACTAGGTTGAAAATTGATGAAAATTGATGAAATTGACAAAATCAAGATCAGTGCCGATGAGGATTGATAGATGGTGGTGTTCTGATAGATGGTCGATGTTTGCTGGTGTTCTGATAGGTGGTGTTCTGATGGATGAAATACTTGGGTGCTCTGATGAACGATATACTTGGGCTCTGATGTAAGTTCCCATCCAAGAACTGAAAGTCAAAGTCGATAGTTCTGACGAGGTTCCTCACTCCACACTCGCTTGATTGTACGCGAACAATGCTTATTCGGAAGGAGGCATCGGGAACAGAATGATAAACAATGATAAACAAAGGTGATGACTAGTAAACAAAATAAATAATATGGGGTGAGTACAGGTTATGGAGGAGGAGTAAAAGAGATAGGGATATGAGATATGGAAGAGTATGGAGGTGGAGGGTGAGTAGTGGAGTACAGGGGTAAGGGAATGTGAAGAGTAGGAGTGATGGTAAGAATATGAAAGAGATAGTGGCTAAGAACAATTTCTATGGGACAAGCAGTTCACCCGCGACGCGTATGACAGACGCAAAAGGAAATGATTCCAATTGTTTCTATTTACGCACGTTTGCTTGTTGATACGGTACAGAAGATTAAACACGCACTTCGGCGTTCTCACATGCGAGCCCTGAAATTTTTTGCGGCAATTCACCCCATAAGAAAGGTTGAGAGGAGTACAGTAGGAGTGCTAGTGCACTGCTAGTGATACTACTAGTGATACTATTAATACTAGTGCTACTACTACTACTCTACTACTACTAGTGCTACTACTACTACTACTCTACTACTACTACTACTACTACTATTAGTACGAAGTACTAATAGTAGTACTAATAGTAGTAGTAGTATTAATAGCGCAGAATTTCATGGGTACACCCCCAACACTCACTTTTTAGTATAAATACCCTTGCAAAAGTATACTTTCCATCAACCCTCACACTCGCTATGCAATTCTCCACCGCTGCTACACTCGCTGCTATTTCCTCTGGTGCCTTGGCCGCCTACTCCAACGACACCGTTGTGACTGTGGACGTGACTTTCACTGGCTACACCACCTACTGTCCTGAGCACACCACCATCACCGTGACCACATGCAAGGACCAAAAGTGTGCCCCCAAGACCATCACCGTGACCGATGCCTCCACCATCACCATCACTGAGGAGTGTGTTGTGGCCACCACCTACACCAGTGTTCCTGCTGCTGTTGCCGCTGCTGCCACCACCACCAAGTCTGCCTCCAAGGCCAGCTCGGCTCCCCACTCTGTTGCTGCTGAGTCCACCAAGGCCCCAGTTTCTTCCAAGGCTGCTGAGTCGGTGTCCAAGGCCTCTGCCTCTGCCTCTCCTTCCATCTCCACCTTCAAGGGTGATGCCACCAAGCAGGTTGCCGGTGGAATCGCTGCTGTTGCTGCCGTTGCCGCTGCTTTGTTCTAGGAAGACACAAGTATACCAGTACAGTAATACTAGTAGTATACTAGTAGTATAGTACAATAGTAATACTAGTACAATAGTAATACTAGTACAATAGTAATATACTAGTACAATAGTAATATGACAGCCACCAGTAATACACCAGTAGTACACCATGAGCAATACAGCTAGTAGTATAGATTAGTACAACTAGTATACATAATAAAACTAATTCAAACAGTAGTACTACTAGTACATGCTAATACATTTACTAGTAAATACTAGTAATACAATCCAACTAGTACTACTAACACAGTAGTAATGGTAATAGCAGTAGTGTAGTAGCAGTAGTGTACTCGTAGTGTAGTAGTAGTAGTACTACTACTACTAGTACCTTTGGTCTTTTTTTAGCAATTTGACAGACATGGGGTACATTTTAATATGGGGTACAGAAACACGTTGTAATTTCTACTAAGCCTCGTTATGGATCCTGTATTGCCCAAAATATCCGAGTCAATCCCTAGTAGTTTGTGTTTAATATCATAGTCAGTGTAGTCAGTAGAGTCAGTAGTAGTCAGTAGTAGTAGTCAGTAGTAGTAGTAGTCAGTAGTCAGTAGTAGTCAGTACTCAAAATCTTCTTTTCAATTCTTCCAAATCCGTACATCTTCTATTCAAATCCTTACATCTCCTATTCAATCTTCAAATCCTCTTCTCTACGTTTTGTGTGGAATACCCCACGATGTTTCCTGCAGGGTAGTACGAGCAAATGATGTAGATCCCCCAGACCTCGTTGCAGTACTTGTACGCACACCCAAGCAGCTGCGTGCTGTTCCACACCACCTGCGTAAAGTGGTTGTACGTGGACTCGGTGCCGTAGTCGTAGTCTTTTCCCTCGTTGTACCAGGCGTCGATTGCGCCTTGTGGGGTGTAGCCTACCGCCAAGTTTTCTCCATATACACCCCCGGAATGCGTGAGCACCCCGCTACAATCGTACGCCTGGGCATAACGGTGGGCGTACTCGTAAACAGTGGTGTTCCAGTGAAGAGGTTGGCTGTTGTGAAGAGCTCGTTTTTGGTTGTGCAGGGAGAGCATAAGAGAGCTGAAGTCACCACTATCACTATCACTATCACTAGTGCTTGCACTAGTGATAGTGGTGGTGGGATCAGTGGTAGTATCAGTAGTGGTAGGGGTAGTATTAGTGAAAGGGGTAGAATCTGCATCAGTTTTAGTGATAACAGTGATTATGGTGCTAGTTTTTGTTGAGCCAGGCTTGGAAGTAGTAGAAGTAGAAGTAGAAGTAGAAGTGGTAGAAGTGGTAGAAATGGAATCAACTGTAGACTCAGCCGCAGAAGCAACAATCGTGGTTATTGTCGTCGTACCAACCTTTCTTGCAACCTCCACAATCTCAATTATGGTCTTCGCTACACATGGTAATATCAAGAGGTAGATAAAATGCATGGTGAAACCATGTTTTCCGTGCCCTTTATAGCCAACTAAGTTTCATTCATATCTTATAAGTGTTTCATCTTTTGATTCTCTGAATAGTCTTGTCAGTCTTTGTTTGAGAAATGGCTGCAACATGTTGCAAAATTTTCACACGCTCATAACGTGCTGACAAATTGTGCATACGAGATGAGATCAACGAACGAAGTGAGTTGATCATCTAACCTATCACTCTACGTTACTTGATCTCATCATTCATCTTGTTATATCGTTCATCTTACTATGTAGTTCACCTCACTATGAGTTCACCTTACTGTTCACCTTACTATGAGTTCATCTTGCTATGTATTTCATCTCTTGAGTCTTCTGACATTTCCGGCTCGGACGTCACATGACTATCACATGACATAACACCATCGTAGTTAGCAAGTCTACGTCAGTGACCTCTACCCACTTCATTTATGTATAACGCATCTATTCATGTGCGTTTCTCTCTTAAATATGCTGTCTTGCCTTCTTATTTCTTGTTCTTTCTTTGCTACTTTTCTTGTCTGCCTAGCCTTGTCCTATGCCGTTACTTTTCCTTTAACTTTAACTATTTTCACTGTGGCGTCTTATTTAAAATGCCATGAAATGCCATGAAATGCTAATACTCTATGGACAAATCAAAGGACATCAGTGTGTATTCACACGACCTTGAAGGGTCTCCCTCCAACCTGTCCAAGAAAGGTACTGACAACCTCAAACGTGCCCTTAATGCGAGGCAGATCAACATGATCACCATTGCTGGTGTCATAGGAACGGGTCTTTATCTCGGTACCGGTAAATCGCTTGCCACCGGTGGCCCACTTTCGTTGGTTATCACATACATTCTCATTGGAATCCTTGTATTTTTCACCATGCTCAGTCTTGGTGAAATGTCTGTACAGTTCCCCGTCTCCGGTTCCTTCACCACATACGCACGGCGTTTTGGCAGCGAATCGCTCGGTTTTGCCATCCTTTTGAATTACTGGTTCAACGATGCGTGTTCTGTGGCAAGTGACTTGACGGCATTGCAATTGGTGATGAAGTACTGGACGGATTTCCCATTCTATGTCATCTCCATTATCTTTTGGTTCTTTTTGCTTGCCCTCAATGTGTTTGATGTGCGCATCTACGGAGAGGCAGAGTACTGGCTCGCCCTCCTCAAGGTGATTTCCATCATCATCTTTTTCATTGTGTCCATCATCGTAAATGCTGGGAAAAACCCGTCCCACGAGTACATTGGTTTCAAATGGTGGAGTTACGGTGAGGCTCCCGTAGTGAACGGTTTTAGGGGATTTGCAAGTGTTTTCGTGACTGCGAGTTTTGCCTATGGTGGTGTTGAGTCCATCACCTTGACTGCGGCTGAAACAAAGAACCCCACGGTGGTGATTAAACGTACCATCAAAAATGTCTTTTTGAGAATCATCATCTTTTATGTCTTCACCGCCTTCTTTATCGGCATGAACGTGCCCTACGACTACCCCAACTTGTCCAACAAGAACGTCACTACTTCTCCATTCACAATCGTGTTCCAGATGGTGGGTGCAAAGGGTGGTGGCAGCTTTATGAATGCAGTCATCATGACTTCCGTCATTTCTGCAGGGAACCACGCCCTCTACGCAGGATCCCGTTTGGCCTATAACTTGGGAACCCAGGGATTCTTTCCAAAGATTTTCACCAGGGTCAATAGGTGGCAGGTGCCTTATGTGGGCGTGCTCTTCACGTGGTTTTGCGGGGGGCTTTGCTTTGGGTCCTCATTTATTGGATCGGGGACATTGTGGTCGTGGTTGCAGAGTATTGTGGGTCTTTCCAACTTGCTCTGCTGGTGGGTGATTGGTGTGACCCTGATCAGATTCAGGCGGGGGTTGGCCAAACAGGGCAGAACTCACGAACTTTTGTACAAAAACTGGACGTATCCCGTGGGGCCCTGGTTCATCGTGATATTTGGGGGGTTTGTGATCCTCGTACAGGGATGGTCGTCGTTTGCACCGTTCAACGTGTCGGACTTTTTTCAGTCGTACCTTGAACTAGGGGTGTTTCCATTGTCTTTTATTGGATGGTGGTTGTGGAGAAGGGGGAAGGACAAGTTTGTGAGGTTTGAGGATATGGACTTTGATACAGATAGGTATTATGAGACGGAGGAGGAGTTGAGGGAGAATGAGCATGCAAAGAGTTTGAAAGGGTGGGAGAAGTTTAAGTATAATTTTGCAACGAATTTTCTTTAGGCAAGAACACCCTCGAACTCAAACACTCACTTCGTGAGTGTTTGTTGTTCTTGTTAAAATTCAAGTTCAAAGTACGAACAAAAGTGTTCGAAGTTGTTCTTGTTGAAATTCAAGTTCAAAGTACTTTGAACGAAAGTGGTCCTTGGAAGTTTTTAAAATGATTCAAGTTCAAAGTTTGAGCGCCCAATCAACGAACGAAACGAAGTGAGTGTTCGGGTATTGTTTCAAATAATTCAAGCTCAGTTTGAGTGTGTGAGTTGTGTTTAAGATGACTCTCAAAGAAAACCAAGAAAGTTGCTCGAAGTTGCTCAACTTGCTCCAAGTTCACAGTGTGTCGACGAGCAAGTGCAACTTCACACCACGGGAGAATCCCGAAAAGGTACGTAAATAGTATGGAATTTATAGATGGGTAATTATGGATGTAATGAGATAAAAAACCAGTGTTTTTGCATTTTAGTAGTGATTGCTGAGCATGAGCGAGTGTGGGCATAATGACTGCTTATGAGTAAGTGTATTCACATTTTCATTGGTGACTACTTGTAGTATGAGACGAGTAAGTGTATTCACTCTTAGTGACTGCTGTAGTGGCTAATTGTGGTATGAGACCGACTAAGTATATTCACTTTTGGTGGCTGCTTGTAGTACGGACAAGTATTATTACTCTTTCGTTTAGTGTCCTGTTCAGTATTTTACTACCCCCAAAAACCCCTTAAGGATGTAGTCCCAGGGTGAACCAACATAACTGTGCTCTCTCCCAGATAAGACTTCGTGGCCAAGCTGGTTAAGGCGTAAGACTGTTAATCTTGAGATCGTGAGTTCGATCCTCACCGAGGTCGTTTATCTAGCCTTTATGGCCAAGTTGGTAAGGCACCTCACTAGTAATGAGGAGATCGTCAGTTCGAATCTGGC
>JAJMSN010000047.1:0-114374 GCA_030558435.1 Kodamaea kakaduensis
ACCTACCCAGCTGGTTTCATGGATGTCATCACCTTGGAGGCCACCAACGAGAACTTCAGATTGGTGTACGACGTCAAGGGTAGATTCGCTGTCCACAGAATCACTGCTGAGGAGGCTTCTTACAAGTTGGGCAAGGTCAAGAGAGTCCAGTTGGGTAAGAAGGGTATTCCTTACGTTGTTACCCACGACGGTAGAACCATCAGATACCCAGACCCAGCCATCAGAGTCAACGACTCTGTCAAGATTGACTTGGCCACTGGTAAGATCACCGACTTTATCAAGTTTGACACTGGTAGATTGGTCATGGTCACTGGTGGTAGAAACTTGGGACGTGTGGGTCACATCATCCACAGAGAGAAGCACGAGGGTGGCTTCGACTTGGTCCACATCAAGGATGCTTTGGACAACACCTTTGTCACCAGATTGAACAACGTTTTCGTCATTGGTGAGGAGGCCGGTAAGCCATACATCTCCTTGCCAAAGGGTAAGGGTATCAAGCTTTCCATCTCTGAGGAGAGAGACAAGAGAAGAGCTGAGTCTGGCTTGTAATTGGGATAGATATATTTAATAGGTCATGTACATTATTTTTGTGACACTAGTAGTTTAAATATCAAGTCAAGTCCGATCTTTTTTTCCATTATCGCCCCCACGTTTACGTAAACAATTCTTTGTCGACGATTTGAGCAACCATGACTTCGAGATACAGAGTTGAGTATGCCCTCAAGAGCCACAGACGCGATCAATTCATAGAGTGGATCAAGGGCTTGTTGGCAACTCCCTTCGTTCTCCATGCCGACATGCAGAATTATTCGGCTGAGATCGGTAGAGATTGCCAGACAATAGAGGAATACGAAGAGAGATTGGAACAACGGGCTTCAATAATTGCCCAAGAGTGCCGCAGTAGGTACTATGAGATATTCCGCGACGTCGAGAGGCTAATTGAGCACACAATCCTCATTGACAACTTGAATGAAAGCAAGCATTCTGGCCAAGGTCCTCTTGCCACTACGAGATTGCGTCAATTGGTTCCTCTGTGTGGTAAATTCTTCACACATTTACCACTTCGTGAAGCCTTTGAGATCGAGGATGAACGGAGGGCAATCCTGAAGCGGCGCTTGGTGAGTCCCTCGTTCAACGACGTGCGTATGATCCTCAACACTGCTCAAATTCGTGCCTTGTCTAAAATCTATAATGATCCAAATCTGCACGCGAAATTGAAATTGATCACTTTCGATGGTGATGTCACATTATACGATGACGGCAAGCTGTTATCAGAGCTGGACCCAA
Organism: Kodamaea kakaduensis; assembly: GCA_030558435.1. NCBI lineage: Eukaryota > Fungi > Ascomycota > Pichiomycetes > Serinales > Debaryomycetaceae > Kodamaea > Kodamaea kakaduensis. The sequence goes on from JAJMSN010000047.1 coordinate 1,288, forward strand.
TTGTCTCGCGACTCGTCAAGCTCCTTGAGTGTGGTTTATTTGTTGCAGTGGTGACTGCTGCTGGGTATCCTGGCCAGCAAGGTGCGCAGCAATACTACAACAGACTCAAAGGTTTGGTAGATGCCATCAATAAGAGCACAACGCTTACTGCAAAGCAGAAGGAAAATCTCCTTGTCATGGGGGGTGAATCAAATTACTTGTTCCGCTTCGATGCAAACTTGCAACAATTCCGCTTCATAGACGCACACGAATGGTACCTTCCAATAATGAAGAATTGGAACAGGGTCAAGATAGAATACGTGATGGAAACTATGTACCAGCATTTGAAGTACTTGCAGCGTGTCTTCAACTTGGAGGATAACACCACCATTATACTCAAGGAGAGATCCGTGGGTGTGATTCCAAATGAAGGTTTCAAAATCTTGAGAGAGTTTTTGGAGGAGATGGTGTTGCTGTGCTCAGTCAAATTGAACGAGGTTTTGATCAAGATAGGTGACCCCTATTTCGTTGAGTCACGTCTTAGGTCTAAGGGCTTGGACGTTAAGGAAGGTGATATTTCACCTCATGAAGAGGAAATCAAGGTGTGTGCCTTTAATGGAGGTGCTGACGTGTGGGTGGATATTGGTGATAAAGCCTTGGGAGTCGAATCCTTGCAGAAATTCTTATGTCAGGACGAAGAATTGCACCATCTCTGCCCCATCCAGAAATCCGAGAGTTTGCACATTGGAGATCAATTCGCAAGTCTTGGTGCAAATGACTTCAAAGCCAGATTAAGTGCATGTACAGTCTGGATAGCAAGCCCAACGGAAACTTTGGCTGCGTTGGATGACTTATTAGAGCAGATAGTAACTGAGTGAATAGAATAATACCATATGCTAATTTTCGATCGATTTAGACATTGTGTAAAGGCTCAAAAAGTGTAACGACCTGCACCTGGTGAAAAGAATTGAAAAAAATATAACGACAACTGCAGGACTCGAACCTGCGAGGGCATAGCCCAAAAGATTTCAAGTCTTTCTCCTTAACCGCTCGGACAAGTTGCCATAGACTGAGAGTTTGGGCTAAAGTTTGAATACACCATAGCTCACGAAAAAGGGTTTCACCGCCAAAAACGCTTTTCAAGCCTTTCTGAGCCTTGTAATAGATCTTCTGGTTATCTAAGACCACTATCCTCTGAATTACTGCTCAAACTCCGTTATTTTTGGATGTTTCGCAGTAACTTCATTAAAAGATCAAAATAGCATCTTATGACTGCAGTGAAAACTACTCAGACAAAACACATAGAACGGGTGCTTGATACCTTAGTGTTTTAACAGCCATCGGCTTCTTGTGCTAATCTATTCATTGAGTAGTTCCCCCAACATGACGTCTTTTGAAGTATTAATTGAAAAAACAAAAGGCTCCTAACGGGATCGGGGGTCTCAGGTAAAATCAAGATCAAGTATCATTACAGTCTTTGCAACTACAGTATTTCTCACAATTAGCTGGTTTTTGTATTTTGGGGTATGATTAATTGAACATCCAGATGGTTCTCATGTCTACTTAGTCTTTTATTTTCATTTGAGAACCAAGGGAACACCATAAACAACAGGCGCAGCACCATTCAAAAGCTTCAAGTTGCAAAAGTTTCTTGCCTCCAGTACAGCTTCACATAAGGTCTTCTTGCTAGGTCTTTCCGGCATTAAACCCCACTCGCGAAAGACATTCTCTGTGAACAGATCAATGTCTTTATCTGTAACATCCCATAAGTTTGCCAAAACCATTGGTGATCCACATGTGAGCCAATTATATATATTTCCGCTTGGCTCTAGGAAACCGTTCGTTTGTAACGCACCCAGAGAGCAGCCAATTAACAAGCTGGGGGGTAACTTTGGACCGTCTGGTAGACATTTTTTGTAAAGAGAAGATGTCTTTACGTATTGTTCGCAACCTCCGTGTCCCAAATAAATGAATAAATCACTTTCCGTAATGCTGTTTAACAAGGCGTCGTTGTTGTTTGGCTTCTCTCCGACAAGCCCATCCCAATTTGGTCTCAGTTGGAATTTTTCCTTGAATCTTTCTTCTGTTCTCTTCAAGTCTCCACCTGGATTTATCATGAAATATACGCTGTTAGTAGATACTGGTTCCAGTCTGGACTTCAAGAGATCCATCAACATATGCACAGAAGGGATTCTAGAAACTGATTTACCTTTCAAGATTGGAAGCAGTTCCCATGGGAAGAAGGAGCAACGTGCGCTTGGAATCAAAACAAGATGGTCAAAAATATTCTCACGTAATCCGAAGCATTTATCATAAAGAACTTCAATTGACTTGTGGAGCTTCTCGAAATTGATTTGATCATATGGGTTTACTTCTCCATGGTAGGCAAGCTGGTCAATGATGTAAAATATCACATCATCCACATCCTCACGACAGTAGGTATCCATGCTGTAAAACGAATACATGAGACTATCATCAAGTTGAAAAGTGTTATTCGACTTTCTGGAAGGCAATGCGCCATCTATCAATTTGGTAAAGTCATTTTTAAACTTTTTGAAAAGAGCGTCATTGGTTTTGAAATTGTTGAATAAAGACTTGAAGCCACCAAACCAGTAGTTTTCAACGTGCTCTAGTAATTCCAGCATCTGTTGGTCCAAGCTGAATCTCATCTTCCACCACTGTTTCCGATCTTCCTTTGTTATTACCTTGGAGGTGACGGCACTTTTAGTCGAACGATCACTTTCACGAATCAATTCTTTGAAGGCACTAAATATCTCCTCAAAAGAGCGTGAGCCACCCCTTCTATTCAATGGTAAACGAACAAAATATGGTTGTGAACCATGCGTGTACCTGCTCATGACTAAATCGCCTGTCGAAGGACACACATCAACCGAAAGAACAATCCACTTCTCTGGTAAGGCCCTGTTCAAATCGGCATGGAAATTGGTGGATACGTTCAACAATGAAGTCTCACTTTTCAGGAAATCAACTGCATGCAATGGATGTGGAAGTAGATCTTCAGAACCGCTAGATGCGTGGTTCAAAAGCCTGTCATTCTTGAAAGGTAGGGTGTTGATAAAATCTTGTAGGTAGTATAAATCATTAAGAAGGTTTGAATCAAGCCGGAATATCGTCATTGAGGAGAGGAGTGAAATGCAGTGGTTAAGGAGACTATTGACATCCCTCATTTCGTACATTGTGAGCTCCGTGAAATTTTTGGTTGAGACAAACGAGATCAACGCTTGATTGCACTGTGAAAGTTGCTCTATGACGCTCAAGCACAGTGGAGGGATGCGATCCAAGTTGGTTTGGCTCAAGTTCATTGCGTCTTGACTCTTTTGCGACACGATAGTGGGGAGAACTTTAATAGAATCTTTGAGATTTGACAACAAAGGTAATGTGCTCAAAGCCGAAGAGACATGTTTCATGGTAGCACGTGCTTGTACAGGGACCATGTTATGCTGAGATTTCGAAAACGACTTTATGGTACCAAAATCCAAGTTGAATCTGAAAAGGTAGTCTCGAGGGACTGCCGTTTCGCTCGAGTCACCACTGTCAACGCGAGTGAAGAGCTCATTCACACAAGTTTTCAAGTACTGGACGTATGCGTTCTCTTTCACCATGGCACACGGCTCGTAACTCTTTGCTTTTTCCACTAGCGCTGCCATCTCTTGAGTGTCTTGTAAGAATGCGTAAAAAATGACAAAGTTGTAGCAGTTTATGCTTGAAACAATAGGATTGTCGATCGTTTCTGATATCTTCTTAAATTCGTTAAGGTAGTAAATGAAATCGCGTGTAATACCCAAACGCAGAAGGATGCTGATAATGATTGTATACAGTGAGAAAACTGTTTGAATTGTGCTCCACTTGAGTTCGTTGTAAATGGAAAACTCCATCAGGGCATTGGTCTTCTTGATGATTGAGTACAATATTTTGATTGCAATCTTCACACTGGTGAATGCAGAGAAGTAATTACCCGAAGCTCCGTTCAATCGTGCGCTAATAAGCTGGAATTGAGCAATCAAAAGAAGGTTGCTGAACTTGGTGGCCGTAGATATGTTACGCGCAGCTAAGCTGAATTCGCTCCGTGAACGGAGAATCTTCAATACCTTTTCAAACTTTTCGCCTGCTGCTTTAATTTGCTTTGTTGCAATGAGATAGTCGAGCTGCAAAACGTTGAATTGGAGAATCTGTGTTATTGCGGTTGTCTTCAGTGATTTAAGGAGGCTATTGAGATTCGTGAGGGCGTCTGCAACGTCTTTTGTGGATGATTCTGTGCGATCATCGCCCGTATTTTTACGGGCATTCAAGCAAGTAGCGTTGCAAAACTCAATCTGAAGGCTCACCTGATCTGCTGGATCAAGAGAGCTCGTGCGAGTTCCCAAAAGTTGTAAAAGTTCAATGACAACCTCTGGCATTTCAACGTACCTCAAGTACTTCAAATAGTGCTTGAATATATTCAACTCGGTAGAAGTGCATTCAGCGAGCTGAGTGACCCATTTCCTTGCTTCGGCCATTGATTCAACAAGAGTGTCGCTATTCCAACCAAAGTTAATCAATTTCTTCATCTTGATACCGCAATTCAATATGGGGTTGCAGCACAAATCCTCAAACGGTATCAAATTCGTAAGCCCGTTCGTGTTATAATATGCATAGCGAACTAGAGCCAAGTAGTCTTGATTGGAAATGGTCAACATGGTCATGAAGTTCTGAGCAATTGATGATCTATCGATCACCTTTTCGCACTTTTCGATATGCTCAAATATCTTGATCAGAAGCACCGCCTTTAATTCATCTGAAGTTACGCAATCATCAAACTGTGTGGTGAATATAGGATCCATAAGACACCGTGCTAATCCTTGGATCAAGCTGGGGTATTGAAACACTTTAATGTAATACTCTATAAGCTGAATTGCACCGGTAGCACCGCTTATTTGGGACTTCTTTGACAACAATAGAGCAGATGTTTCGTTCAACACAGGAAGTACCTGAAGCAAAAGTTTCGCAGCCTCTCCATTTCTCTGACGCTCTGTCAAGTACCGCGCAGCTTTCCCTGTCTTTGCGGCGAGATTATGAGGAGTCTCATTCTTTGCAACATAGATTTCAAAATCCAACAGACACTTTAAACACTGAAAGTTATCATGGGTCAAGCCATTCTGGAAAAGGACATTGGAAATGTTCGTGATACGCTTGAACTGTTTGTAAGCACTCAATATGTTGTACATCACCTGAGCAGTAGACTCGATATCCTTCTCATCTTTCGAGCACAAGACAAAGTGATCGAGGATAGTGAAATGTGTCTTGGAGAGTCTTCTATTCTCAGTAACACTTTTTTGGATGCTCTTTGTGACGCCATAGAGGAAGTCTGTCAGTGGAGGGCACTTCAAGATGAGCTGCACGACATTTTCGTCCTGAAGCTGCTTTGAGTTGGAGTCAAGCTTCTTCAAGATATGCGAGAGTAACTGCGGACGTGACGAGTCATCGCGTCCCCCTATGTATTGATGAAGAAGCTCTGTAACAGGCGTTTGTTGAAACTGGCTAGCTTCCTCAAACTTGACATTGGAATTTGTTTCTTGGAGAAATTCGGCAAGTTCCGGGGCACTTTGAACCTTATAGTCTTCTTCACTAGAATACAGAAGCAACTTGAGTACCAAGCAATCTCTCGAAGCTTTTATATCCAAGCCGCGTGCAATAAGTATATCACAAATTTTGACAAAGCCCTTTAAAAGTTTCACGATATTTGCCTGGTACTTCTGTGAGTTTGGAGATTTCATCTCCACACTCTTGTTCAACCAAAGGCCAAAGTTGCTAGACTTCAAAAGCAGGCGGGCCAAGACTTGAAACGTGCCCTTTCCGAGTATTCTGTTCTCTTGAAGGTACACTGAGCGCATGTTTTTTGATGTGTACTGTAACAAGCACTGCAATGCTAGAAAATGGTAGGATATCGCAAGGTGCACAATCGGGAGTTCTGTGTCTTCATCGAACGGTATTCCTTGTAAGACCTCAATGCAGTGTTGGTAATTCACAGGACTGTCGGATGCCGTGGCGTCACGAGAAATCTGGGTATGCAATTGTGTACTCGACTTGGACCAAAGGGTCTTCAATTCGTGCAATTGGTACAAGGCCTCATCGTATATGCGGGATTCAATCAAATTGATGATGAAAAGCTGGTACTTCTTCATTATGCCTATTGAGTTCATTTGGATGTGGTGCTGGCACTTTAAAGCCTTGGCCATGAGGTCTATCACATCTGCAGTGTACTGTTTGTTTGCAAGGATGCGGTTGATTATTGAGTTTGATAGCAGGTCAATCTCCTTGGAAGACGTGGTGACGTTTCTGTTGTCTATTTGAGTCAACGGAGTCACTGGTTTCGTCAGAAGAAACGCATCTAGCGCGTCGACATGGCCTAGAAGGTCCATTGGTCTATGCTAGAATTTTATTTGTGTTTACCAACAGTGAAAACGCGCGCTATACGCACAAAAGAAAAACAAAGGAGCAATAGAAACAACTTTGACAAGGCAACAATAAGAGCAGGTGCAATGAGAATATGCAATGTCACTCCGAAACTATGTACTTAGTTTATTCAGTTTACTCGGTTCAATTTACTCAGCTGTCAAATTTTACGATTTCATTGTGGTTTGCACCTTTCATATGATCAAGCGTGTCGCTTCGGCTAATATCTTGCTTCACGCCCCATCTAAATCTTGTATACTTTTTCCATGCATTACTATATACAGCGAACTGTGCATTGCCAGAGATAAACCCTGTTCTATAATTCTTCCGCACTTTATCACGCAGAACTGGTTCCACCTTTCTCCATCATTCAAAATACATGGTACCCGGTACCCGGTACTAAGCTCCGCTAGGTTTTTTGAAGTATCCACTTCCACCACTAGAAATGTCCACCATGAAATAACCACTTCCACCACTAGAAATATCATGAATATCCACCATGAAATATCCATGAAATGTCATCTGAAATATCTGAAATTTTCAACTTCTTAAAAGACTCTATCACCTCTTGTTTCCGCATCCAATTCCTCCTGCTTGAAACGTTCTCTTTCTTCCAAACGCTTCAATGCGTTCTTCTTGGCGAGCACAGTAGCTCTGTTTCTTTCACCACCGTGCTTCTTCTTACCACGAACGTGCTCTCTCAAAGGCTCCAAGTTGTTCTCGAATTTGTTGATCCATCTCAACATGTATCTTCTTGTGGACACGTCTATTCCGAGGTTCTTCATTTCCTTCGAGGAGGTCTTGAGGAACTTTTGCAAGTCACCTTCAAATGTGTCGAGATGCTCGATTGTACCACGGCCAATCAAATTGAAGAAAGTCTCCAAATCATGGACGTTTTCTTTGGTTCTTGTCGAGGTATTGGTTTTGAAGAGCGCGGAAGTCGTCGAGAAGTGCGACAATGGAGCAATCCTTTGCGTTATGCGTGGTATACGGATCAATGTTCTGAACATCTTGGTGGTGGACTAAGTGAAAGTTTTTTAAAAGTAGTGTGCGTGACAAAAATGTACCCACATAGTGGAGGGCAGTCTCCATCCACAGTCCTAAACAGAACTCTTCATTACTAGCCACTAAATCTTGTCCCCCGTCCCTTCTTTTCTCTTGTTCTTCTTGTTCTACCTCCTACTTCTACTTCTACTTCTACTTCTGCTTCTACTTCTGCTTCGATCTCTACCTCTTCATTTAAAGAATTCACAATCTCGCTCCGCTCGATTGTGCGCTACACTCAATCTAATCAATTGTATTATCTAATGTCTATTATCTAATGCCAATCGAAGTTGTCTTACACTCATCTCGAATATGTTACTTGTTTTCAGCTACTCTATCACTTGACTTACAACAAGTTCTTGGCCTTGAACTCAGCCAACAAAGAGTTACCCAATCTAGCTGGAGAAGGCTCAACAACAACACCGGCACTCTGCAAAGCAGCAATCTTGGACTTGGCGTCACCCTTACCACCGGCAATGATGGCACCGGCGTGACCCATTCTTCTACCTGGTGGGGCAGAAACACCAGCAATGAAGGAAACGACTGGCTTTGGCACGTCTCTGGTCAAGTTGTGCTGCTTCAAGAACTCGGAAGCCTCCTCCTCGGCGGTACCACCAATCTCACCAATCAAGATGATACCCTCGGTCTCTGGGTCGTTCAAGAACAAGGTCAAGGCATCGATAAAGTTGGTACCTGGGAATGGGTCACCACCCATACCAATAACGAGGGACTGACCCAAGCCGACATTGGTGGTCTGGGAGACAGCCTCGTAGGTCAAGGTACCGGACTTGGAGATAACACCAACTCTACCCTTCTTGTGGATGTGCGAAGGCATGATACCAATCTTACACTGCTCCGGGGCAATCAAGCCCGGGCAGTTTGGACCAACCAATCTGGTCTTGTCCTGTGTCTTCAAGATCTGTGCGATTCTCACCATGTCGTGCTGGGGGATACCCTCGGTGATGGCGACGGCAAGAGGAATCTCGGCGGCAATAGCTTCCTCAATGGCTCCAGCAGCGATCGATGGAGGAACAAAGATACCGGTGGCAGAAGCACCAGTCTCCTTCATGGCGTCGGCAACAGTGGCAAAGACGGGTCTGTCCAAGTGGGTGCTACCGGCCTTCTTTGGGTTGGTACCACCAACAACCTGGGTACCGTAAGCAATAGCTTGTTCGGCGTGGAAAGTTCCCTGTTTACCGGTGAAACCCTGGTAAATCACCTTGGTGTCGGCATTCACCTTCAAGTTCTTGATGGTGGAAGCGTAGTTCTGGGCAGGCTTGCTGGAGGCGAAACCACGAACGAATTGTCTGGACAACATGATGAAATCGATACTAGAAAGAAGGGTGTGTTTAAAGAAAAATTGTTGTTCTGATGTGTTTTCGTTTTTTCCTGTCTTTTTTTAACGTTCACCGTTAAACAAAAATTGAACGCCCGGTCATTATGTGCGCGGGACTGATGGGCCTGTGAAACAAACCTCGGTTGACCGATCTGCTTCCTGCCTCACTCCATCTGTGGCCGTTTTTCTTGTAGACCGATTTTTGTAATGGCCGAGAACTGACCGAGGACGGCCATCTTTACTGATCCGATCGAAACCGGGACTTCACGCGAACCCACGCACGTGTATCACAAAGCAAGGGAGCTGTCAAAGTTGTTGGGACCGTCAAAGTAAGGTACATATGAGCTTCAATTAAAACGATTCAATTCTACATAGAGGTCATTGCCAGGACAAAGGGCACCCGAAAGCACTTTTAAAATCAGGGTGAGGGGAAGCCATGATGGTGAAATGTGAACCTGAAAAATGAAAAATCCACCAAATGAAAAATCCCAAAATGAAGACCGAGAATTTTACTACAACTAGTAATGAGGTTTGTTTGATGATGAAATTAGGTAGGAAAAGTCGGCATTGGAGTTGGCTTATAGATATTGGAATGTGTAATACAACACTTTACTTGATACTTCTTACTTTTTACTTCTTACTTATTACTACTTACTTCTTACTTCTTATGCTTCTTATACTTTTTGTTGTTCTTATACTTCTTATACTTCTTAGACTTCTTAATTGTTGTATATTCCAGTATCTTGTTGTTGATTTTGTTAAGTCTCTTCAAAATCTATCAAAATGTTGGATCAATTTCTCTAGTACTTTTTCCAAATATTGAAAAATCCAAACATTTCTTAATCTCTAATAAACTGTTGGTTGTAGTTGATTGAGAATCAATCGTTCAATCCCCTAGCCTTATTCATACTGTACCAAACATTCAGGTAAATCAAGTTAATCACTTTATTCAGCTTTTCAATTTTAGTTTTTCCAACCATGACGGAGGAGGATAGCGAGGCGAAGAGACGGAAAGTCCCTCCTGCAAACGTAACTGCGCCCGAGGCATCAGTCTTGCCAAATTCCACGGCGAAACGTCCCACCGCGGAAGCTCTCCAGCGCCGTAAGGAAGGTCGGGTCAAGGCAGCACAAACCATTGCGGAAAACCTCAAGAAGACTGGAATTGGACGAGTGGAAGATGTCAACAAGTTCGGACTCACGAGTGTCAAGCCAATTCCGTTGATCAATCAAAAGAACTACTTTACTGAGTACTTGAGGAAGGATGAACAGGTTGGATTCATCCGTAACTGGAGGCGAGAGAGGCTTCTTCTGAGTAAAATCAAACAAAAGGTAGCAGCCCAATCAACCAAGACCAACTTTGACAACTTTGACTTGAATGAGATCGAGGCCGAAATGAAACAGAATGCGGCTGCAGCTGCTGCGGAAGAAGAAGAGGAGGAAGATGAAACAGAGGAACCTGCTGAAGAGAAGGCTAAATTGGGTCACGATACCGTGGTCATCCACTTGGGTTCTGCGTACTCGAGAATTGGTAGGGCCACCGATGCCGTTCCACTCACAGTGCCTACGGTTATAGCAGTACCAAAGCATGACGATGACTCAGAATCAGAAATCTACCCCATCAGATCGACCAACGAAGACGGTGAAACATACTTTGGCGAGGACTTTGCTGAATCCAAGGCTCTTATGACAAAGGACTTCAAGGCAAGAATGCGCTTCTACAAACGTCGTATTCTTCCAAACTCTCGTGAAACAGCCGCAAACTTTAACAAAAAGCAGGAACCAGAGAGAATCCCCGACCATAATGACCCATACAAAAAGGAGTGGCTCGACTTGAGCGAACACAAGAATAAGAGGTTTTTTGTGGGTGAAGAGGCCCTCAAATTGCCAATCAGCCAGGGAATACCGTGGAAGTTGCGTTACCCAATCATAAATGGTACCTTGAACGAGCACCTGAGGGACTACAAACTGTCACAGGAACTTCTTGGAGATATCGCAGATATAATCTTGGACCTGTTGCTGCAGATAGAAATCACTAAACAACAGACTCCACAGCTCAAAGCAGTGTTTATCATCCCGGATTTGTACGACAAGATGTTTGTGGAGCAAATATGTGGAGTCTTGTTCAAATACGTGGGCTTTGGGAGAGTCGCAGTGATACAGGAGTCAGTAGCAGCCACATTCGGAGCAGGAGCGCTGACTGCATGTGTGATTGATGTGGGTGCTCAAACAACTTCCGTCAGTTGTGTTGACGAGGGTTTGGTGATTACCGAGAGTAGGGTCCAGCTCCAGTACGGTGGTGACAATGTGACAGAGACCTTTGTGAAGATGTTGCTCGAAAACAGCTTCCCATACCTGGACATAAACTTGGTTAGCAGAAACGACGACTGGGAATTGGCGCAGCAGTTGAAGCACGACTATGCTACCTTCCAAGACGCAGATATCGCCGTTCAACTCTACAACTTCTACAAGAGGAAACCAGGCCAAAATGTGGCCAAGTACGAGTTCAAAGTGTTTGACGAGGTGATGCTCGCGCCTTTGGGTCTCTTCTACCCTCAGGTGTTTCTGGTTCCAGACGATGGCAAGGAGTCATCCATTCCATCGGTGCACTCGTCTAGAAGAGCTGGTAATACACATGAGAAACACTTCTTCTTCCCTTCCGTGGACCAGTACACCGGACGCCCGAATAACCCCACCTCGAAAGCACAAACCAGACTCTTGACTCTGATGCCCTTCTGTGACATGAACGAGGAAGATCTTTTAGTCGAACTCGGTAGAACACGTATACTGAACGAGAGTCAGCAACAACAACAGAAGAGGATTCCTCCATTGGAAGACATCCACAATGTTCCACTTGAAAAGGCGATTGTAGAGTCCATTACCAATGCCGGTCTTGCGACCGACCTTGGGAAGATACGCAAGTACTATGACAATTTATTGCTTGTGGGAGGTGGTTTTGCAAAGACTTCGGGATGTGATTTGATCCTTTCCGACAGAATCAATATTTGGAGACCCAAGGTTTTGTCGAGTAGTGCACTCGAGGACGTGCTTGCGTACGTGGGCAAGGAAGTGAAGCTGACTTTGGCTTCGAGAAAACAACTCACTACAGCAGCTAAACAACGCAAACAAGCACTGGGCGAAAAACAAGTACCTGTGGATGACATTGAGCTCACCCCCGAGGAGATTGAAGAAATCGAGGAGCAGACACCCATAAAAGTAAATCTCGAAAAGATAGACGAGATGTTGGATAAGGGTACCATTCTCAGCGCAAATGTTTTGCCACCACCTCGTGAATTTGACCCTGTCATGTTGACATGGAAGGGCGGTAGTGTTTTCGCAAGATTAAAGGTTGCAGGAGAAATGTGGATAACCTTGGCGGACTGGGAGTTGTTGGATAGCAGATGTTTGTACTTCAAGAGTATTTTCAATTATTAGAAGATGGAATATAAAGCAGAATTGGAATGTGTAGATACGTAGACGGAAAGTTCCCACGATGTATTTATGAACTAGATCAATTTAATGTTTAGAATGAAGAAAACAATGTACGATTGTAACCTTGATGGTTTGGGCCCAGTAGCTATGTGTATTTAAACTTTGCAATATCGAAACAGACGATTAAAATCTTTCTAGACTCTTTGTATGCATTAAGCGGGGATGAAGCACGGAGTAGCCCAAGCTTGTGAATATCTCCGATAATAACGTGCCATCCGCAACGTGCCGCTCGTGTTGTCTGCCTCGTAACCAATTTCGTAGGATTGCTAGTTCCATTTTGTCGCTGACGTAATTGCAGCTTTCAATCCTTGTAAAGTTAGGCTTTTGAAAGTGAATGCAAGTGGTTGCAGGGAGACAACCAACCTCAGCATTCTCATTAGCAGTTCGCCTTTTATGCTCATCAGCTTATCAGCTTGTTTTCTTTAGCCACATCGTTCCTACTTAATTTTATCAGTCCTACTTAATTTCATCAGTCCGCTTCTACTTAATCAGTGAATCCTTGTTAAACAAGATATGCCATTACAATTTTTAATAAATGAAGCTTTATTAACTTTATTTATGTGGAAGTAGTCATCACCTTGATGCTATCCTGATGTCCTTCAACCCATATTTACCCACAAGTTTGCTCAGCTGCAGTAAAAAGAAGTGTAATGAAATCAATAGAGATCTCCTGAAATGCAATCAAAAGCTGGAATAGTGCGCGAACAACGCTAAATCATTCACACAGCGATATCCAGCAAAAAATAGATATGGAAAAACCAGCGTTGTTGGTGCATGCTTTGTGTCCCATTATTTTAGTAGTCCAACATTTTTACCTTTGCCTGCTTAACCACAGGTTGCGGCTGTGTTTTTTTGTGTTTTGATAATCCCATAATTCTTTCCTTCAGGCGTCTTTCCTTTTCGTAATCCCACAAGCTCTTTTTCCATTGGGAGAGCAAATTGTGCAATTCAAACAATTTGACCAACGTCTTTTTATCTGTGTCCTTTTCATCCTTTAGTTTTAGCTTTTTGTATAGTAGTTCATACTCCTTGTACTTGAGTTTGAACTTGGATGCCAAGTTGGTGTAGTATTCGATTCTCTTTGATATTTTGCTCTCGGGAACAACCTTTTCCTCTTCCAGCGAAGGTGATGTCGATTCACCCTTCAACTTCTTTGTCAGTTTCTCGTCCTCCGAAGATGAAGAGGAGCCGTTTGATCCAGTCGACCCCCCACTAGAAGACGAAAACTTACGCTTGGCCAACCTTGGGGAGTTTATCGCACTCAAGGACTTCTTTTCCTTTTCTACGGACAACTCCTTTGTTGAAGCCAACTTTGGTGAATCTGTGTGAGACTTTTTGAAAGGAACGCTCCTCTTTGATACGAGAAGACCCCCCCCGAGCCTGCTTCGGCGGTTTTCTTCGTCTGATGCAATGCTGTTTTCGTTGATTTCCGTGATTCTTTTCCGTAATGGATGTGTTTCCAGGTACCCTAGGCGCGTTAGTGCTCTATTGACGTTTGCAAGTACTAGCCCACGTTCGAAACGGGTGTATGCAGCCCATTCCCAGGGTTTGAGGTTTTTGTATGCCTTGTCTTTGAGCACGTGCGACCCTTGTGCGACCTCGCCCGCGGCGTCGTCGTCATGCTCATCTTCATCGATATCCATCAGGTCTATCTGCTCGTCGTTCTCTCCTATGCTAGCGCTTCCCAAGAGTCGCTGCCGTCTTTTCCGCTCGACTCTAGGATATCGATCTGCCTTGTTAAAAGATGCCGCCTGCCATACCTGAGTGTATTCTGCCGCGAGTTTCTGGAGCTGGTCGTTCGGTATTTGAAGCTGTTTGCCCACCTCGGCAATGGGCATGGGCCCTAGAGCCATAAAGTGGAGGAATTTTGTGAGAGTTCCTGAGTCATTCGACGTGCATAGATATTTGGTGGTGCGCCTTTTCGTGGGCGATGAGGTTGGGGTTAACAGGGGCTTTGGCGTTGTCGCTCGGGCTGTAGCTGCTTGCAGCTTTCTTTCGAGATCTTTCTTGTACTCGGCAATTTTCTTTTCATCAGTAATGGGGTTCAACTTGGTGGAGACCCGCCCATTGAATTTGGAGTCCCCCAAGGAATAGATATCAACGTTAAGATGCTCGGGGATCTTTGAGCAGGGTATCTCTGCCTCCTCCACATGAATAGTCTAGATGTTAGTATCGAGCCTTGTGTGGCACAATTTTCGCCTTGAGCCACTAGAGGTCCTGTACGTACATAGTTCCCGTCCTTCACCACAAGCTTGGGAGTCTTGTTGTTGAGGGCACATTCTCGTAATCGCTTGAGAAGATCAGCATTTAGCCTGATCAGGATTGCTACCGGAGGGCCCGTTGGTGCGTCCAAAGGCGATATCAACGGAGCCATGGTGTGGTCGGAAGAAAGCTGATTTGATTAAATCAAAAGAAACCATTTTCTGTTTTTGCTCCCAAACGGGAAAGGAAACCCTGTGAGCGGGGGTTGGCGACAATCCAACCCCAGCACAAATCGGTCCCCTCCAACAGGAGGCAATCACTACAACTACATTACATCGCACAGTTACCAACATACGGGGACGGGGGGAGACTTACACTTTAGCGTAGACGGCGTTATTATTAGTAGCTGGTAAATCATTTATGCAGTATCTGTGTTTTCAGCTAATTAAGTGCACTTGGACAATCACAGAAACAAGTGCAACTGACCACAAAAAAGTCTTCGCGTGAAATACATGAGCCTGGGCAACACCGTTAGCGATGAAGAGGGCCTTTGAAATGTGAGTGTTTGCTTGTTTGGGAGCGAAATGCTTTTCCGCGCACCGTTTCCACTTGTATTTTGCAAAACGCGAGTTTGTACGCTTTTTCTACAGTCCCACAATAGACATGCTAGGGGCTCACAGATGCTAGGGGCTCCCAAACGATGCTTGCTCACCTTGCGAGTTTGAAAATTTATCTATGCTGATAAAAATACTTCAGAGGTCACCCTCTAAGGAGCCATGGTCCAACTTAAATTCCCCAAGAAAAATCGTTGTATTGTAACATCTGCTACATAAAACACACAAGTTCTTTACAAGAACTTTACAAGAACTTTACAAGTTTACAAGAAGTTTACAAGAAGTTCACAAGAACTTTCAAGTACTTCACACGTACTACTGAAGTACCTCGAGGAGCTTGTAGCCTATCCAATATGCCGTAACACATTAGTGACTGAAATTCGTGGAATTGCGCACACTTTTTCACACATTTTCTCGGAATTGGAGTCTGGGAATTCTGCGTACAGAAGTTAAAATCCAGATCTTGGTCATTGAAACGAAAATTAAGGAACAAAAAGGAACAAAATATAGCCCTTCATGACATCACCGTGGACGGGCAATCACTACACGGCTAGCAACAATAAAAGGAAGAAACTTGACAATTTAGTCCAAAATAAAAAAACTTCTCCCAATACGTCTTCTCCACAATTCATGAGGAGAAGTCTCCTCATGACTCCACAAGCTTTTCTTCTCCATATGCTTCGCGAGTTATCCTGTTCTATATTTTACACCTTCTAGAAGTTCAAGTTCTGATAGTTCGGTTATTCTGCAAATTCTGTAGTTCTACCAGTAGTCCGATAGATTTCTGCTAGTTATCGCTAGTTCTTCTAGTATCTGGCAGTTTTCGCTAGTCTGCTATTCTGTAGTTCTTTGCTGCCCACTATTTTTTACTGACCTTGATCTGCCATGCCATCGAGACGGCAATTCTTCCTTGAAGCGAAAAACATCACAACACTTTTCTGAAAATATTATGTCATGGGGACTTGTGATTTCTCGATTGTATGCCAAATTCGTGTGAAACAGTCGGCTAACTTGTGTCAATAATTCGCGCGCATTAAACTATAGAGCCGATGATGCCATTTATAATGGCAAGACACTTGGGGGTCGATGCCCATTGCATGGACCGGAAGTGCCATTGCCCCTCGCTTGCATTTCTGTCGTGTCTCAAATTTCTGTGTGCAGTAGTAGCGCAACCTTTTCTTTACCGCCCTTCCGCCCCTCAAAAAAAAAAACCACATCTCACTATCGTCATGTTGAAGTGGGTTCAATCAGGGCTTTCAGCTGTTGCGGGTACCGCTGAGCCAGAATATGGCAGAGAGGCAATACATACTGTTGTAGATAGCATTGTTACCGATGGCTCGGACGTGTCTAGATCAACCACTTCGGACGACTTCAAGTGGCTCCAACCCGGATCCACCAATGTCGAGACCCAGACCTTTTATTTCACCGACTTTGCCCAGGATATCATGGGGTTTGCCCAGATCATCCACTCTTCCGTCATGGGAGTGCACACCACCGCCCAGTTTACCTTTAGATTGTACCAGAATGGCAAGGAGAATATCTGGACACTGACCAAGTTGGACAACTTTCGTATCGAAGGTACCAACTTTTTCGCTGACAACTTGAGCTTTGTCATGAATGGCGACGCCACAACCTACACCTTGAAGTCCGCCGTCACAAAGGATTCCGAGGTGGAGTTGGAGGTGGTGAGACTCACCGAGGGTGTCATTTTCGGAAGAAATGGTCTCACGCTCTATGGTGACAACAGGGAACAGCCATGGGGTGCGCTCAGGCACGTCTTCTGGCCTCGTTGTTCGGTCAAGGGTACCGTCAAGACCCAGGAAAAGCTGTTTGAGTTGAATGGGTACACCATGTTTGTCATGGCATTGCAGGGCATGAAGCCCCACCACGCCGCCAAGGCATGGAACTTTCTCAACTTTCAAAGTGAGAACTATGCTGCGGTGCAGATGGAGTTCACCACTCCTCGCTCATACGCCACCACCAAGGTCAACATTGGTATTGTGGTTGCTCACAACAAGATTGTTCTTGCCCTGATCAACAATGAGGTTGTGCACTTAGACAGCGAGGTGGACGACGTCGGCTGGCCTGTTCCAAAGAGCATCCAGTACAAGTACATTGAGGACAAGCGCGATGAAACTCCAAGCGAATCGGACAAGGTTTACGGATCTGTCCTGGGTAAGTTGGAGCACCTCGTTGAGAGAGTCGACGTCATGGCTGAGATTCCCCAGTTTGTCAAAAACATTGTCAGCGGCGTTGCTGGTGCCAAACCATACATTTATCAATATGCCGGTGAGTTCGAAATCGAGACTCCTCAGGGCAAAGAGAAGGGATTGGGTTACACTGAGGTGACTTTTATTTCCGAGTAAATAAGCAGCTCCACGAGCGAAGTAATAGTAATGAAGAAAAACGCGACATAATAAATGTAGAAGGTTTTTATTACTAGACATTTTAGCGCTTCATCGTACAGTCTTTATCGTACAGTGTTTATCCTAAAGTCTTGATCCCTAGAGTTCATCCTACTCTTCATCCTGTTCTTCATCCTACAGTCTCCATCCTTACAGTCCATCTTTAGGGTCCGTCCATTATCTATACTGTCGTTTCCTTATCTATTCTGTCCTTTCCTTGAGCCACTTTGCGTGCTTTTCTTCTCTTGCTTTGGAGCTACCGTTAAATTCATTATCAATCATTTCCTTTGTGAGTTCTTTTATGAACAACGATTCGCTCCCTCGCCTGCGTTCCCAAGGCCCCGTCATTGCCTCGTATTCTTTATTGATTTCCTTCACCTCGTCTTTGGTCTCTGCAACAAAGACACCAAAGTGCACCGAGCTCTGATTCAAGATTTCACCACCAACAAGCACGAGTTCGGCACCTTCCTCGCTTTCGATTTTGATTTGGCTGCCCTTTTCTTCCAAGAAAGCATTGTCGTACTGATTCACCTCTGTACCGTTGATTTTCACCGATCCATGCAATATGTATGCCATGTAGTTGAATCCCTTGCGAGCAGGCTGCACGTATACGCCATCTTTCCCAAACTTGGCATGGTAGTACTCCAATGGAGTATATGTGAACTTTTCATTAGATTTAACACCATTCCATTCGCCAGAAATCACCTTCACCTCTACGTTATCGCGACGGGAAACCCCAATTTCCCATGCCATCAAATCCCTGTACCTTGGTTCCACGTTCTTGAGATCATGCGCGAGATCCATGGAGATCTGGAGTCCTTCAATGGGGCCCCCATCTTCAGACGCAATGGGCATTTCTGAGTGGATGATTCCCTTGCCCGAGGTCATAAACTGCAAGTCTCCAGGAAACAATATTCCCTTCGATCCAGTGAAGTCTTGGTGTGCAAGCCGGCCGCTCAAGAGGTATGTAATTGTTTCGTTTCCTCTGTGCGGATGCTGAGGGAATCCCTTACCACCACTACTTTGGAAGTGGTCAAACATTAAGAAGGGGTTGAATTCACGACATTGCCGTATACCTATCGAACGGCGTACCAAAGCACCAAGTCCTTCTATCTTTGTCGCTGCTTGAACAATGCTCAGAACTCCTCTGTTCATGATCTGTTTTTGGGTTGCTACTCAATACACTTTATTCAGAATGAGATGCTATCGAAACTTATACAATTTTCAATATTAGTAATGTATGTGAACCAAGCTATCTAGCAATCACATTTTTCAACATGTGACTCAAATAGACTTAGTAACAAATATGTAATAATTAGTAACTTTGTACACTTAGTTGTCTTCGCAGACGTGGGCAGCTTTGTGTTCCTTCTCGGTTATATGGCCCATTTGAATTGTGGAGAAGAAGAATAAGCATGCATACAATGTAAAGGTAGTTGCAATCATGACCAATCGAACGTATATGAATGCAAATCCCATGGAAATACACGTGAGCAAGCAAATGTTGAGTGTGAACTCCATGGAGTCCATGATGAGTAAAGCGCTTAATGCTGTTGCTGGGCTATTCCATGTGGACTTGCGCTCTATATTTGCAAACGCCAATATCAATGCGTTGCAAAATCCAAGCACTATAGGCTCAATACTGCATTGATCCAAGAGTATGATGGTACTGACTATTAGGTACAAAAAGTAGACCAACTTGGCCGATACACACAAGTTCCAAAGCGTGAGGTATTGGTCACAAACACTGTCACCCATGAGCGCTAATTTTTTTTGATTTGGGTGCAAAATCTACAAATTTTCAAGATACGTTATTCAATTCCCACACATCAACTATGTATACACCTCAACTAAGTTCCTTTGGCAAAAAGGTAAACCAAGTTTGCCATACCCTTGACACCAGCCCACCAGTTGAATACGGCACCCGGACCACCAACATTCACATCGTTCTTTCTGTCGAACCAGACGTTTCCATTGTATGTGCTCATGGCGACGGTGATCAAACCCTCCTTCTTCTCGTTGAGAGGTGGATATCTGGAAAGAAGAGTGAACTCGTTCCACAAGTGCTGCTCGATGGTGGTTCTCTCGTGTGTGAAGGAACGGAACGAGTAGTATCCGTGGTAGGAGCCCTGTCCGGACTGTCCAATACCACCGAAAGGAGCGTTTGGCAATCCCACATGCATGATCACATCGTTGACCATGACACCACCGGATCTCACAGTCTTCAAAATGGTGTCAAGCTGAGGGTTCTTGTTTCTGTCGACATTGCCACTTGTGAAGATGTACTGCGCCAAAGGATTGTCGTGGCGCTGCTGCAAGGGCTTGAAGACATCCTTCAAGTCGGTGTACGAGATAATTGGCAACACAGGACCAAAGATTTCGTTTCTCATTGTCGAGTCATCCCAGCTGACATTGTCAATGATGGTAGGGTGCAAGAATCTGGTCTTGGGGTCAGACTCACCTCCGTACACAATCTTACCCTTGGTGGTCTCAATCATCTTGCTCAAGTTCTGGAAGGCACGGTCGTGGATGATGTGTGTGTACTGCTTAGAAGACTTGTCCAAGTTGGCAAAGAACTCGGTTTCTGCAATCTTGACAATCGCCTTCACAAACTTCTCCTTGATGGACTCGTGGACCAAGACGTAGTCAACAGCCACGCATGTCTGACCAGCATTGACAAATCTACCCCAAGCAACTCTACGTGCAACAACCTCGATATCCTTGTCCTTGATATCCTCAAGAACAAACGCGGGGGATTTTCCACCCAACTCCAAAATGTATGGGGTCAAGGTTTCGGCAGCCTTCTTGGCCACAATGGTTCCCACCATTCCGTTACCGGTGTACAAGATCTTGTCGAACTTTTGGTCGAGCAAAACAGTGGTCTCGGGGATAGCACCATTCACAGCAAAGAAAATATCAGGGTCCAAAGCCTCGGTCATCAAGTCCGTGAACAATTTGGAAAAGTGGGGTGTGAGCTCAGTTGGCTTGTACACCACAGTGTTTCCGGCAGCGATGGCACCGACGATTGGCGCAATACTTAAAAAGAATGGGTAGTTGAATGGGGCAATGATCAAAATGGTACCGAGGGGAATTCTCTCAATGTAGACGTTATTGTTCATCAAGTTACGGGGAAGGTCCGAAACCTTCTCTGGCCTCACCCACTTGTGCAAACTAGCCATTGTGTGCAACAATTCATTCAATCCTGGAACAACCTCAAACAAACGGGTCTCGCCTGGGGCTCTCAGGAAATCCTTCTCCAATGCGTCGCAGATTCTGTCAATGTTATCTCTGAGAACAAAGTAGACGTTTCTGATCTGGTTCAATCTGTACTGGACCGAGTGGGTCTTTTGTGTGTTGTAGAAAGCAGACACTACTCTGTCTACCCCCTTGGGTATTTCCTCAAGGGGAGTGTATTGGAGCGGGCCATTTGAAGTTTCGGCTTTTGGTTTCGAAGCAGTGCTTGCAGACTTGATCGAAGAACTTGCGCTGAGGCTTGAAGTTTCCTTTTCTTTACGAGATGTCTTGTTAGATGCCATTGTGATGGTTACTGTTGTGGGAGGATCGGAAGAACGTTTTATACCCCAAAAAACAGCGCGGGGTGCGCAAAATGAATGTGAAAAATAACGTTCAGCCTTAGTTAACCGTCAAAAAAATGCCATTGTCAATTCCTCACATTTGAGATGAGGGTCTCCACACCATGTCCCACTATCGCACGATGTTGGGATGTATCGCTTACAGTTACTTTATTTCTTGGTTCCGATTCACATGGGTGCCCCATGGCATGGGACTAAATAATCAGAGGACAATTTTCGCCACTACATTGAATGCAGTACTTGCTGATTCTTGTAAATACATCGGAAAAGTACTGAATTCCGTCCCGGTACACTGAAATCGGTTCAATTGGGCTTAGTTTTAGACTGTTTTTCCCAAAAATGCCCATTATCCACAATTACTATTACCATTGCCATTACCATCTATTACCAATCTATTACCAATCTATTACCATCACACACCAACCCCGTTCCGCGCATCCCGCTTTGTATTTTATTACTCTCACTAGTGCATCTTATTGTTCCCGGACATTACATGAACGGTATTGTTTCTACTCTTAAATGTGTATTATTAATCCCCTATCTGCATACTAGTCAATACCAATTGTTCAGCACCCCAGTCTGCACATGTAAGCTTCATGATGTAACTCCCCTGGCCAAGGCATCGGATCTCTCTTGCCATACTGTTTTTCCACTGCAACTGCACACCAGCTTATCATTTTCCCAGGCACCAGCACTTCTGGCAATGACACCGACCAACAGGTCCGAGCTGATTTTGTCCTTCAAGCTGGATAATACAACGCTTCTACCTATAAGATCATTGATACTCAAGTCGGCTTGAAGGAAGGACTGGCCCGAAAAAAGACCCTCACCTTGGATAATTTGTGTTCCTATCGCATTGATTGTGGTCGAAAGGTTTGCTGGTTGGTCGACTTCTATTGGGGCAAAGGCATGGAAGATTTCACCTGTGCTAAATGCACCTTCGCTGAGATTTCCAGATACACGAATACTGGGGTAGTATGTTCCCTTGGGTAATCCATTGACTGTCAAATCAACAAAGAGTTTCTGTGGAGCCACACTGACTATACGAGCCAATCCCTTGACTGGTTGTTTGATGTCAGCTTTATCGAATGACTCTAGAATACACACAGCGGCGGAATTCGCCTTTCCTGTGCCCCTGATGATGGCATCACGGCCTGTTTGTTGTATGGCCTTTACGATCTCACTGGGGGAGACAGTTCCTGTGGTGGTGACTCTTTGATCCGCAAGACTAACATTGTAATCAGATACACCGGGTAGCTGTTTAAGGACAGAGGACACTGAGTCCACACAGCTCTGGCATTCGAGTGGTACGTTGAAGACGATCTCGAATGACATGATTTGTAATTCAATTTGCCAAATTGGGTTCCAAATTGGGACTTTTTTTCGTTTTTGCAGTAATAGAAGATTAACGAGAATAATGAGCGAAGCGAGTTATTCGAGTGAAATGTGGAATTAGAGTGGAACTGATGAATTAAAGTGGAGCTGATGAACTAAAGTGGATATGATGGATTAAAGTGGGTATGAGGAATTAAAGTGAAAATGAGGAATTAAAGTGCAGCTCTTCCAACATGTACCATTCAAGAGCTAAAAGGGTGCAACTTTACAATTCCACATGAAAGTAACAGAAGTGAAATACGAGTCTACATAGCTGGGTATGGCTTGGAAATTTCACACACCAACTGCTTTACAAGTTGTCAAACTTTTACTTCTCCTAGCTGATACAATGTCTAATTTATCACATCTATGCTTATAATTGCAAGCTGCTCATTCTTCTTCTAAACCCAGAGCTTTGGCCCTCCTCGACCCCGTGAATTTTGGTGCAGACCCAGGTGGATGCGTACATGTTGACTCTGTCAATCAGCTCATTGGGCAATCTGACAGCTGCTGCCTTACACTCGAAACCCAAGCTCTCAAAAGTCTTGATGTACCAAGGTTCAGTGCTTGCTGATCTCAACATCACACGTCCTCCATCAGCAAGACACGAGCTCAATGCACTAATCTCGTTGATGGCGTCTTTACCCTTGGGGTCAAACCAATCCATGTGGTCCATGATGATGGCAATTGTGATGGCCTTGTCGCTGAGACGGTCAAAAACGTCGTTCAAGGTATCGGTGTGCATTCTGACATTATTGATTGGAGCCGACTCCAAAGAGGAGTCTCTACCAGTCAACCTCTTGAAACCTTTCAAAGTGAGGTAGTCGGGGCAGTTGTCAATCAGGTACTGTCCAGTGAGACACAAGTAGTAGAAGTAGTTGTCCTTAGAGATCAACGAACGGTAAAGCAATGGCTCCAAGGTGTTCTTGACATAGGCCCAGACCGAGTTACCCATCATCTTTGCTTGGTTTGCTGGAACACCCAAGGCCTTCCACAAAAAGACAGGGTTTCCAATGAGCAAGGTGGCCACAATTGGGTTGAAAAGGGCAGGTCTCAATTTGGTTTCCCAAATCTTGATCTGGTCTTCCATCTTGGTAGCACGGATGAGCTTGGTGACATCACCGGAAACACCAAAGGCTTTGAAAACAAGAGCAGCAAGTCTAAGAGCCCATCTGGTGGACCCGGTGTCGTACAATCCCTTCTCAATAAAGGTCTTCTCACCTCTGTCCATCCAATACTGGAAAGCATTGGAGCTCATGTGAGGAGACAACTTATCAATAAGCAAGTCCAAGAAGTTGTCAATCTTTCCCTCTCCAAACATCTTCCAGATGGTCGAGTGGTCCAAGGCCTTGAAGCTCGCCAACTTCAATTCCAACAAGTGACCCTGGCATGGGTTCAAGTCGACTGCGTGGATTTTCTTGGGAGGGTTGGGCAAGCTTGCGTATGACAAGATATTGTCACCAGCACTGGAAATGGCAAGCACAGTGTCGTCAGAGGAAAATTTGAGAATGTTGTTGTCTTCCCTGGGGTCTTCCCATGTGAAAGCGTAGATGTACTGGTTCTTGAACTGCTCAAACATTGGATTCAATTCATCGTAGTACACTCTCCAGTTCTCCTTCTGGTAGTAGATGGATGGGTAAGGCAATCTCTTGGACAAGTTGGACATGGCAGCTTCATGACCTTTGGAAACCGGCAATTCGGCGTCTCCGTACGTCTGTCCTTCCTGCGGAGCCAAGTACGGGGATTCGGTAGCCAAGCAGTTGATCTTGTGCAAGAGCTGGTTGGCCTTGGACTTGTCACAACCCACCCAAATGTAGTAGGGGATTTTACCCAAGGACTTGTTGAAGCTGTTCCAGGACTTGACGGTTCCAAATTTGTACTCCAAGTAGTTTCTTCTGGAAGGGTCCAAAAACACCTTGTCAGCCTCGAACCAAACCCTCCAAAAGTTACGCAAAACCCAAGGGATATCGCGGTTGACCAACCCACCCAAAGTGTTCACACGACCAACGACTGTGTCACTGCTTTGGATACCGAAATCAACCAGGGCAACAATTCCGTGCTGTTTGTTCAATTTGGTGACGGCGTTATCGATGGTGGAGTTGAAGGTGGGAATCATGGAAAGCGAGTACGAAAAGGTAATCAAGTCAGCATACTCGTGGTCGATTTGGAAATCACAGGCGTCAGAGACAACAATGTGTACATTGGGCCAGTGAGCACATCTCTTGCGGGCAACCTCGCAAAGGGAAGGCAGCAAATCAACCAAGTAAACGGCTGCAAAATTATCCTTGATCAGATGAATTTTGTTCATGTAATCGATGTTGGCACCAGTGCCTCCTCCAATGTCAATCCAAACGATATCTCTCTTCTTGGTCAAGTGACTGATAGCCAAACGAAGACATTCTCTGCGTCCTTTCAAGAGAAACTCACGGGTATTGTCGTAAATGTGGGCTTGGTTCTTGTAGAAAGTCTCCAAGGACTCCTGCTGATCGGCTCCCTTGGAGAATCCAAGCTTCTTCTTGTGGAGAAGCGGCTTGACGAAACACTCCCAAGCAAAAACGAGAAGTGAGTGGAAAGTGCTGTTGACTCTATCTATGAACAAGACCAAAGCCCCAAAAGTGAAGATGGCTATGAAGAACATCTCGAAATTTGCTTTGTTGAACGGCTCTATTTTGATTGTAGGCAAGGGGAGACAAACTTTGATCCTGGTGCCCACACCCTATTTATGCTGTGCTTTGATAAGATGGGCACGTTGGACCACTCGCATATTTTTTTTGCAATCAAAATGCCTGTCATGGAAAACGTGCACTGAAATAAGCACGTTGCAACAAGAGAGAAAATGGTAATCCATCCTCCCCTAAAAAAAGAGACACGTTTAGGGGTTTCGGCATGTGATAGGTGCAAGAAAAGTTGTATTCATGCCGTTTACAGACGCGTCGGTCCACTCTGCTTATGCCGTCGTGCATCCAAGTGGATTGGCCAATCCACCACTGCTTTCTTACTCCACTCTAGTAAAACCCCTCAATTAGTATACTCAATTGTAAGATGAATCTCGAGAAGATAATTGCCAGGTGACTTCATTTACAACCACCTTGGCTAATGTAGTTACCAAGTAGATAACAATAAGTGCACTAAGGCTTGAAGAGAACAATAGGAGAAAGCCCTGAATTTTGTTGGCCTAGATCCACGACGAGGTAATAAGACACAACGAGGTAATAAGACACGAAGAGGCAATAAGAACCAGTATCCGTATATATTATCGCTTAAAAATCCCTAAAATGGAGATGCAAATCTTGGCTGGATATCAGATTCCATTGAAATTCATACGAGCACTTCCTTCTTTCTGGGTTGATCTTGTGTTGTTATTTCTCAATCTTACTTCATCATTGATTAATCGATTTCAATTGACCTTACTTTATCATTGTTTAATTTATTTTGATATCTTGGGACGACCCCACTACTATTCTCCCTACTCATCTTCCAATCTTCTAAGAAGATAATCAACCTCCACCTTCTTTGTCAAAGGAATGATCCACTCCTTGTATATCTTAGCAATGAGCTCAGGTTTGACCTTACTTTGTGGGTTCTGTGAGTAGCGCAAGCTCGGGTCGGTACCATAGGACTTTCCCTTTTCCACCAAGCGCTCCAAGATCTTTTCCTCCACAGCAGCATTGGTGATGCTCTTTTCAATGCCCACGGTGTCTTTTGCCAAAATAAGCTTGGTGTAACCTTCTTTGTCATTTCTGAATTTGGCCTCAGCGACAAACTTGCCGAAATGGATCCTTCTTGAAATTGCCTGCAAGCACTCAATGTCGCACGTCATCACTGAGCCCAAATTCTCCATTTGCTCACCTTCCTTACAGCTCACCTGTGAGACGATATTGTTGACGTAGTAGTCTTTTATTTCGTCATTGACGTTGATCTCATCGGTGTATGATGCCAAAACCTGGGGGTAATTAATGGGAGGCAATATCAGCGGAAGTAATTCCTGAGGGAAAAATGGAGTCTCATCCGGAGCCTCATAGCGCCTGATTTGCGAATGGGTTTTCTCCATTTGCATCAAAGACCAATCTAAAAAGGAACCATCAAAGTCTGGGATTTGGAATTTGTTAACCTCGTAGACCGAAGGCAGGGAGTAAAACTGAGAACGCTCTATGAGGTCAAACACAATTGTATCCTCCATCCTCACCAATGCTTGCCTAATGTTATCAAGACAGAGAACTGTCTCTGGTTTCATGAAATCCATGCTGTGACTCAAGTTGGAAAATTTGGACTGTTATCGACAAAAGTTACGTAATGATAGGAGGTCTATATGCAGGTGACAAGATAAGCACCAACCCTCATGAAGGCCACCAAATGAAAGACGGATGGCCAAGCAAGTAGCCCAGACAAGTAGTACAGTGAATAACAGAGATAAATAGTAGAGACAAATAGTAGAGATATGTCCACGACAAAGAATACTATCACTCAGAAAACCCCTTAAAAGAAGACAACTCTTCTTCACAAAGCTTCGCTATAATTTCCCAATATTCACTATACGTCTAGTCTTTTCTCTTTTACAACTACACTTTCTTGCTAATTCATTTCCCATAAATGTCATACTCTAATCGTTTCATGTGCTCAGGCCAGTCGTTTGAGGATCAAGACCAAGTTCGATACTCCGTTGTCTCATAAGTTCATCTTCCTTATCCCATTTTTCAACCTTTGCCTTTGCATAATTTGTCAATAGTTCCTCGTCGTACAGCTTATCCATGCGGTTATCTGGGTCGTGAATTCTGTCCTCGCGAACCACCTTGGTTGATCTACGAGTAGTCAAGAACTTCAGGAGCCGGGATAACTGCGACTCTTCACTGTAATCTGGGTATTGCTGTTTGTTATTTGCCATCATGAGTCTATGCTGTCTGTTCAACTCCTCCAGCTTTTCAAAAGCTCGAATCATCTGGAGCAGAAACAGAAGTGTTGCTGCGGCCAATACTACCGCCAATATCTTGTACTTGTTCTTTTCCACCTCTTCCTTGGTGGGTGGCTTCCTATTGTACTTCATCTGATAGTAGTCCTCCCAGGTTCCTGCCCTCCAGAATTCCTCATTCTTCTTGAAGCCGTACGCTGTGCGGTGGGCCTGTGCCCGCCTAAAAGCCTCAAAGTTCGCCTTGCCAAAAGTCTCGTTCGGATTGTGTCTATACCTGGGGGCATCGTCCCAATTTGTCTGCGCGTACCGAGTGTATGCTGCTCTTCTTTGCGGGTTCTTCAAGATATCGTATGCCTCCTGTATCTTGTCAAAACGAGCACGTTTCATCTCGGGACTCAACTTGGATCCATTGTGCATGACTTCAACACGCATATCGGGGTGGTACATCTTGACGTAGCGGTTGTACTGGCTCTTGAGACGCTTGTTCCACTCGATAGGTGGGAGGTTGTAATCGACTGGGCTGAATCCAAAGATTTCAAATGGTGTGGGGTCACCACGCTTGGGCCATTCAGGGAGCTCGGCTGCGGTAGCGTAGCATCTAAACAAGCGAGGAAACACCGCTCTGTTGGGTGGACTTTTAAGCATTAGTGTATTCATCCGAGGATCGGTCTATTATCGCACGAATATTAACTTTCCTGTATCACAAAAGTACGGGATCGCAACTTCTAAGCCAAAACTACAAATTGCTCATACACGTTTGTACTTGATGGAACTGTAACGCCCAATATAAAAGTATAGCCAATATAAGATAGTAAAATTATGGCCAATACAAGATAGTAATTAACACGCACCAAGTATATTAAAGGTATTTAAAGTATTTTAACCAACGAATACCAACAGCCCGTTGATTCATCTGCCAAACCATGCATTGTGGCATCCCGCACATAGACCCGCAAGGAGAGAAAGTTCTAGCCTAACGACAAGCATGCATCTTTATCTACAGCAAACCTGTCCCAGTCATTAACAAAACCCAACATTCTCTTTTCACGCACGGTCATTCCTTCCTCCTCTTCGACCAAATCCCTCTTCTTCCAGATTTGCAGGAGATAGTTTTTCACTTTGACCACATTGCCAAAGTTGAACTTGGCAATCTTTTCCAAGCATGCCAACACGGAGTATCTGAGTTTATCGGAATCGTCCCACGACGACGATATTTGTGATCCCAACACAAACAACAGCCAGAGCAAATTCGTGATCCAATTAAAGTCGTTTTGGAGCACCAAAATGTCCAACATGAGTAGGCAGAATTTCACCATTGTCTCTGTCTCGGGCTCGTGGGGCCCGCTATTTCGCACACAACAGTCCAAGTACACCCGCACAGACAATCTCTTGACCTCGCAGCTTAGAAGGAAGTAGAAGTCTGTGGGATTAAAGTCCTTCATGAGAAACTCTATTTTTAGCTCCATGATTTCCGAGCTTAGTTCCTCCTTTTGAATGTAGTCTAAGAGCCCGTCGAAAAGCTTCAATGTTAGTGAGTCGATTTGCCCGCTGATCAGGTCAGCAAGTCTCTTGTAATTGGTTTCTGTTATCAGGGACCCCAACCGCTCGAACGAAAGGTCAGTGATGTCTGAAATCACATCGAGGAGAGCTTTATCGCACCCCATCCACGACACAATCTTCATGACATTGGCCGCAGGCAATGGCTCGGGATGGAACTCCGCAAAGCACTTGTTTTGCTCCTTACAAGCCGTTCTCCCCACGGTGTCCTGGTACTGCAAAAATTCTAGGGAAAACTTGAGGAGGGATATCTCTAGAGCGTCGGTGGGGTACACAAAATCAGCCGTCAAGAGGGACTTGCACGAGGCCAAATAGAATGCCCAGTTGTCGGCACAGTCGTTTGCTAGCTCGTATAAAATCATCAAAATGCAGGTTATCATCAGGTTTGTGTCGTTGGTCAAGTGGATCCGCTCTATGGCCAAATCCCTGAATTTCGTCGCCTGCTTCCTCCAGTACATGGAGTGTGATTGCTTGAATAGATAGATAGATCCCAAGCTGAGAAGAAGGTAGAACATGTGTGGGTACAGCTGGCAGTATTTTATGAGAGACGGGAGATCCAACCCTTTTTCAATGACGATATACCTGTCTTCTCCATTGTAGACGTGATTGAGGTAAATATTCTCCCCTGTGCCAATGGGGTTGAATATAGGAGATATGAAATGAATGTAGTAGTTCAACGGATGGTTCACTGTGGTCAAGTCCTCGATGTGTCCCTTGACATCAGTGGGGATAATGGAGGGCAGAAGCGTGTGAAACAAGCGGAAATCTTTCACCTCGAAATTGATAAAGAAAAAGTCGCTCTGCTCCATCCGGGCAAAGAGAGCCTGGCTCATGTCATACTCGTTCTTCTTGGCTTTGTTTTTCGACCAGACACCCTCTCGTCCAAAGGACTTGCCCTGCTTCTCCAAGTCCTCCTTGAATTGTAGTTGTATCTTGTAAATGCAGCGTATGCCTCGCAGCAAACATCGCGCGCACTCTGGTTTCTTCTCGTCGCACTTGACTCTTTTCGCCTTGCATTCTTCACAGCCGAAGCGCGAACGAACCTTCTTTGTCTTTACTAATGCTTTCGTCATCAAGACTCCATGGTTCTAGAAATAAATTTCCGCACGTGATGATTGAGCATAATTCGGACTCGGACCTGACTCTTGATTCACGTGCGTAAATTAGCCACTGCAAACAGGGGCGCTACGAGGGTTTTTTCAGCTACAAGCATGTCTGTTCCAACGCCCATCCAGTTCCTCGCACAGGAGGTGGGTCTTCATACCCTTTTGAGCCTGCACGCGGATGTGTTTCTTATTGTGTCAATGAGGATGATTCGGCTTTTTGCGTTCGGCGCAGTGTCCCTTATTCTAGCACTCTACCTCAGGGACTTGGGAGTCGGTGAAGACTTTATAGGTGTCTTCATGTCTGCGACGTTTGCGGGAGACTTGGTGAGCAGCCTCTTGTTATCGCTCGTCACAGACAGAATCGGACGGCGAAACTCCTTGGTTTTGAGCACGGTGCTTATGACCATTACTGGGTTTGGTTTCTGTGCTTCCACAAACCCCTGGGTGCTCACCATCATCTCGGTGATTGGCATCATGACTCCGACCGGTGTCGAGGTAGGCCCCTTCCGTTCTATTGAGCAAAGTTCAATAGCGAGTTTGGTCCCTAAAGAGAAGAGAGCGGATATATACGCATGGTACACCTTTTTGGGCTTCTTTTGCTCAGCAATTGGTTCGGCTTTGTGTGGAATTTTTGTGGATTTTACCCAGGACAAATGGGGATACTCATTAACCCGTGCATACAGGTCGACTTTTGCTGGGTATACCATCCTTTCGGTGTTGACCATCCCATTGGCATTTTTTCTCTCGCACAATATCGAGGTTGATCAAAAAGATTCTTCAGAGGTCCCAGACGAGACCACCCAAACAGAGGACAGTCAAGAGGACAGTCAATCTAAAGTTGTGCCAACCGGCAATGTTTCAGAAACCAATGAAGAAAGTTTGCTTTTGCAACCTGTTGAAACGCATTCATCAAATGTAGCACAATCTACGCTTTCCATCATTGTGAATTTGTCAGTACTTTTTGGACTAGATGCTTTTGCTTCACTGATTGTTCCCTTCTCTTGGCAGACATATTACGTGCAAAAGAAGTTCGGGGTCACTACCACTCTTCTCGGGACTGTCTTTTTCACAACTGGAATCATCAGTGGGTTTTCGTCTCTTGTGAGTGCTTCGTTGACCAAACGAATTGGTGTTGTGCTCACAATGGTTGGCACACACCTTCCTGCGCTGATGTTGCTCATCATGGTTCCCATTCCCAGTTCATTTTTGGTGACGTTGATTATCTTGATATTGAGAAGCTCAACGCAGTCCATGGATGTTGCACCCAAACACGTATTTGTGGCTACCTTGGTTCCAGATTCGCAGCGGACTGCTGTTTTTGCTTGGGTCAATGTGGTGAAGACCCTTGCACAGCTGTTGGGGCCCACTGTTGCAGGAGTGTTGACCAAGCATGGAGCTCAGTGGGCAAGTTTTATGATTGCAGGAAGTTTAAAGGTGATTTATGATCTCGCAATATTATTGACATTTTACAAGTACAATAGGCATGGTATACACTAAAGATAAAGATAGGATAGACAAGAGGATAAGATAAGGTATAAGACAAGATAGGATAAGACAAGATAGAAGATAAAAGATGAATGTAGATGAAAGATGAAGGTGGAAGATAAAAGATGACCGTAGATGATAAAAGATAAAGGTAGATGATAAAAGATAAAGGTAGATGATAAAAGATAAAGGTAGATGATAAAAGAAGATGAAGAGAAGATAAAAGAAGATGAAGAGAAGATAAAAGAAGATGAAGGTAGAAGATGAAGGAAGATGAAAGAAGATAAAGGAGAGAACATAAACTGCATTATCTTTCCTTTTGTCACGCTGGTTGGTTGCAAATACTGCATATAAAGCGATGAGGTCTTGGCATCAGGGATCCTCTGTTTGTAACCGGGGCAGAAAGGCAATAGAAGCCCCCAAATACTTTGTTTCTACAAATCGGCTAAAATTGTATAGCAGAGTGCACCCCTAAAAAGACACAATCATCACAAATAAAGTTAGGATGTCTGATAAAATGAAGATTGAACAATTTAACTCATGAATCACGAGTTGTAAAGTACTCTTTCCTTTTTCAAGGATACAACGGGTAATCGTAAGAGCATATGATCAGGTCGCATGAATAGCGTTGATCTTGACATCATCAGCTTTACTCAAAAGCATGATCGATAATTGGGAGTGTGCACATTCCTGCCAAGCAATCATGGAAAACTCACACATTTTTTGAAAAATGTGTCAATGAATAGATGAACCAAACGACCCAACCAATCGAAGTTTTGTATGGTTCAACCTTGTATGGCGAAGTCGGTATGTGGGCTGTGTTGCGGATCTTGAGGCACGGAAATACGACCAAGCCTTCTTGCTTAGCCACCTAATTGTATTTTTCACCCTCAGAATTGGCCTGCATTTATGCATAGCCGGTACACCCCGGAAAAATAGGCCGCAAAAGTCCAAGCCACCAAAGGTTGCAAACGAGATTTGAGATCGCGATGAGCTAGTAGAAATGCTACAAGTTTACTGCAAGTGATCGTCCTTACTAAAAGTAGCACAAGTAGTACAAGTAGTACAAGTAGTACAAGTATTCTACAAGTACAAGTATTCTACAAGCACACGATACTTATGACAAACCCCCTAACATTCTAGTCTATGAAGTAAATTAAGATAATGGGTCGAAAAACTGTTCGATTTTCGTTCCTTTGAAAACCCTCATGCCCATGGTGGTTCCTTCCAGAAAATCCATTCTGGATCTTGCGGACACGAACCTTTCGTTGACTTTTCTGAACCCGCCCCTCCACAAGTGCAAAAACATGTAGAGTGCGATGGAGTACATCATCCCCACAAAGAGGTCCAAGCGCCAGTGGTGGTCCAAGTAGATTGTGGCCCACCACTGTAGCGAGACAAACATGAGCCCCACACATCTGAGTATTCTCCATCTTGCGTAGTAGCACAAGAAGAAGCAAACTTGGACAGCCATGGCTGAATGCAATGAAGGAAGAGCTCCAAAAACGATGGGCAGCGCATGGAAGCCCTCCGAGTGCAAATGCGTACCAAGAGCAACATCTACTCTCGTGAGACCTGCGGCGTATGCTGGCATATCGTAGTCTGCAGGCAGGTCCTCACCGTGTAAGTGAATGAACCACGGTGGAGCGTTTGGGAACAACAAGTGTGTCATCACACCTGCGATATTTTGAAGGCCCAAGGCGAGGCCAAATAACTTCAAGGCGCCAGGGGCATGGAATACATAGAGCCACACGGCAGTGAATATCGGGGCCAAGATGTGGCCCAAGACGTAGCTGAACCATGCAAGAAAGTCCTTTTCGATGAGGATGGGCTCGCGGGCCCAGTATCCAAAGTTGAGTACGAACCAGCTCGTCCCCAAAACGAGAGCTGGAACCAAGTACCATGACCCTTGAGGGTTGTAGGAGCCTTCGTTTGTAGATGGAACCTTGTAAAAGTCGTCGGAACCGTTCCCGGACGAGCTGTCACTACTTCCATCGTCGATGGAGAACTCGCTGAGCTCAAGGTCGAGGTCCAGGGCCTTTTCGTACTCGCTATCCTTGTCGAGCAGCCTCAACTTCCTCACCAAAATGTAGGATAAAAGAGAGCACCCCACAAGGGTTGCAATCAGGCCGAATGGGTAGTCGATGCCATTGTACATGTATTCATCTAGGCGGTAGGCCAACTTGACATGGATGGGTGGACGAACGCTCTTTGGTATGAGACCCGCATTCTTGAAGATCAATAGCCATATAAAGACCGGCAGAAAGTTGACCCAAAAATTGAGCACTAGGCCCACGATCCCACGCTTGTTGAGCCCACCCCAGAATATCCTCTGTATGAGGTCGAATATCAATAGAAACGGCCTCAAGAGTATGCGAATCATTACAGCAAAGATGATAGGATTTTTTTCTTAGAAAAAGAAAACAAGGCTGTAGAAAAATAAATCCTTTTAGCGGACTTTGGCCACTAAGTCGAGGAGGAAAATGTCCCGCGCTTTTGTTCTGCCTCTGCCAAAGACCAAAAAATCCGTAACGGGCATGGTTTTTTCCACTGCTCTAAACAAAAGCCATCCCCACATAACATAGTCCTTTTTACCAAAGCCATCCAAAAGGTACCCCCAGTATCACTCGTGTGAGGAACCTCCAATTTTGTGTCAGAAACTTCGTCACCCTGTTTCTTTTTTTAGGCTGTCTTGTATGCAGAGACAATCCAGGGAACAGATAAGACGGTACCTGAAATGCCAAGAGGCTCAGATCGCTGATCACAGTTCTTACCATTGGTTCAGGAGCTCTTCCTAGGATACGACAACATTTTTAGTGCGTTGACGAGATACTCCGATTAGGAAAAGCTGAGTGAAAGCCATGACATAAGCGATGGGAAATTTAAGCCTTGAGATGGAAGAAATAGAAGCGGTGCACGGTGGAGACAGAAAACAGCAGGGGAAGGAACAGAAGAAAGAAGAAGCGGAAGCAGAGAAGAAGTAGAAGTAGAAGTAGAGAAGAAGTAGAAGCGGAGAAGTAGAAGCAGATGCAAAAAAGTAGAAACAGGTGGTATGTTAACATAGCAGATGGGAGAATGAAAATGAACAAGTATGGCACCGAGGTACTAAACGAGGCGAATGGTTAACTAAAGAGGAACGGCATCGACTGCAGTCAAAAGAAATGTTTGTCTTACTTTGGAGATCGATGGAGGCTCACTTCATATGCAGTACCGAGATGGCTTAGTCGAGGGAAAGTCTAAGAATGTAATCAAGACACAATTTGGAACCACCACAAAATAGCACGCGACGTGTTATAATTGGATCGAGTGCCAGCTTTTCATTACCTTGGTACGGTTAGCTACTTGGGAGCAAGATGAGCAAGATGAACATGGCATACTGTTATGGGAAGATTGAACTGTAGAAATGTAGAAGAAATGTAGAAGAACTGTAGAATGAACTGCAGAGTGAACAGTATAATGATCTGTAGAATGAACTATTTAATGATCTGTAGAATGTCAATGTAGAATTTCACAATCATGAGTTTCAACCGTAAAGTAACTTCAATAATACACAGACTTAGAGCTGGTCATGGTTAAAACTGCTGATTGGAGGATCACCTGGTATATGCAGTATAAGTTACATAATCAGTAAGCTATGGTGGTTCGGGGTCACTTGGCCATACCATTTGGCCAAACTCATTGGAACCAGCACAGATAGACAATGTTCAATGGACAAGGATTCAAAACCGATTGAAGGGTAGCCGTATGAAGTTACACAGAACTGTGAAAATTCTGTATTCGCTAAAAGTAAACAGATTAGTGAAGAACAAATGCGGCTATAAACGGAGCGGTTGAACTCGGAGAAGATGGACGGGAATTTTGCGGACATGATGGGTTTAACATGGAGGTAAATGGTTTAAGTCCGTTTGGAAACAAGGAAGAAAAAGGGAAGTCAAGGAAAGTCAAGGAAAGAGTCAAGGTATCGATTTGTTAATCTGCTAGCTTGAACTATCGTTTCTACTTTAGCTAGCTTTACTGTAGCTTACACAAGTCTACCAGAAGCTTTAAACTAATTCACAATAACTAAAATCAGACGATACTTGATTTTCGCATCCATCGCTGACATAAGCACGTAAGCCTGGCTGCAAATTAAGAAACCCACGCTACACAATACCGTGTCGTGTGGGCATATCCCCACATTAGCGTGTGGAGAAGCGTAAGCCTAGCAGATCCCAATTACGTGATTACTGAGAGATATGAGCTAGAAAGTGTACTTGATATTACAGTCTACAAATCATATCTTTGATTTGACAGGAGTTGACACTCTTTAACTTTGGTCAACTTTGATCAACTTTGATCAACTTTGATCAACTCTGATCAATAGAATCGCTAGCATTACGTCGAATGGTGAACGATCGAGAGAAGGTCATTAAGACAAGACCATTATTGATGACAGGGTGTTTCCGTTACCAAGACGCAAACAATTCAGTGAGCGTGTCGTATAGCTAACCTTGTCGTATCCTTGTCGTATAGCTAACATCGTATAGCTAACAAGTCCTAATTTATCTGAACACTAACTGAATACCCTACACTCTTTTATACGATTTGTATTTTGAGATGACTTGACTGAGATCGATTGACTCGGTGAAAATTGACTTCTCGATTTCTTGTCCTAAAAACTGACATTGACTTGGCTCTTAACTGCAGATTCCAGATCATTCCCATGATCGGCAACGTCCGTTAGAAGCGTTCACTGGCCAACACGCTTGAACAATTGACACCAGGGTGCGAGGCCTCGTGCCATGCTTTGCACGTGGACTAATACCAACGTGCACCATTTGCCCATATGGATAAAATGTCCCGCCTTTTCACATGCCTAAAATTGGCGATTTACGTTGGGCTCGTATACTTTGTACCCGTGGTCACGTGTATTGATACCATCGTTCGTACAAATTTCTGGATTTGCCTGCATGTAACGCGATGGCCACTACCTGATTAGGTGCCAGCGCTGTGACTGGCGTCTTTGTGCTCCCGAAAGCGTCGTACAATAAGCCTGGCACTGTAATATTTTTCTTAAACTGTGGCTTTTGTGCTTGTCCGCATCAACACGTTAAAGTGAAAAACTTTTTATCAAGGTATTTAAACGACGCATTCCCAGGGATTCCACTAGTGTTCCGCATTCACTAATAAAAACACCATGTCTACTTTCCTCTTTACTTCCGAGTCTGTTGGTGAAGGCCACCCTGACAAGATCTGTGACCAGGTCTCCGATGCCATCTTGGACGCTTGTTTGGCTGTCGACCCATTGTCCAAGGTTGCTTGTGAGACTGCCGCCAAGACTGGTATGATTATGGTTTTCGGTGAGATCACCACCAAGGCCACCTTGGACTACCAAAAGATTATCAGAGACACCATCAAGCACATTGGTTACGACCACTCTGACAAGGGTTTCGACTACAAGACCTGTAACGTTCTCGTTGCCATTGAGCAGCAGTCCCCAGACATTGCCCAGGGTTTGCACTACGAGAAGGCCCTCGAGGAATTGGGTGCCGGTGACCAGGGTATCATGTTTGGTTACGCCACCGACGAGACTGACGAGAAGTTGCCATTGACCGTTTTGTTGTCGCACAAGTTGAATGCCGAATTGGCCAACGCTAGAAGATCCGGTTCCTTGGCCTGGTTGAGACCAGACACCAAGACCCAGGTCACTGTCGAGTACGAGAATGACAACGGTGCTTGTATCCCAAAGAGAGTCGACACCATTGTCATCTCTACCCAGCACGCTGACGAGATCTCCACCGAGGACTTGAGATCCGAGATTATGTCGCACATTGTCAAGAAGGTTATCCCAGCACACTTGTTGGACGACAAGACTGTCTACCACATCCAGCCATCTGGCAGATTCGTCATTGGTGGTCCACAGGGTGATGCCGGTTTGACTGGTAGAAAGATTATCGTTGACACCTACGGTGGATGGGGTGCCCACGGTGGTGGTGCCTTCTCTGGTAAGGACTTTTCCAAGGTCGACAGATCTGCTGCCTACGCTGCCAGATGGGTTGCCAAGTCCTTGGTGAATGCTGGTCTCGCCAGAAGAGCCTTGGTGCAGTTCTCCTACGCCATTGGTGTTGCTGAGCCATTGTCCATCCACGTGGACACCTACGGTACCTCTAAGCACTCGTCTGCTGAGTTGGTGGCCATCATCAAGAACAACTTTGACTTGAGACCTGGTGTCATTGTCAAGGAGTTGGACTTGGCCAGACCAATCTACTTTAAGACTGCTTCCTACGGTCACTTCACCAACCAGGAGAACCCATGGGAACAGCCAAAGAAGTTGAAGCTTTAAATTTTATGACACATTGCTAATACGAACGATCAATGCAATGACGGTATAGCCATGGCTATAATGAAGAACGCTCAACTCGTTCTCATTTCTCAATTCATAAAGTGATTTTCACCTAATCTTTTTTTCTATCCTAATCGGATTATTGCATTATTGTTGGGGTCCTCAACGGACGGTATTATTAGAAGAGTATAGATTGAATATAATTGGTATTCATGGGTGTAGCAAGCAGCAATTGAGCGCAGCGAAATTGTGAGATAAGAGGAAGCGACATTTTAGGAAGGTAAAAAAGAAGGATGGATCCAAGGAATATCGGTAGAAGATATGTGCAAATTCTAGGCAAAGAGTTCCGTCAGCTATTGAAAGTGTTGCATCCTGACACCTACTAGAAAACGCATGTAGATTGCTTTAAGATAAGGGGGTATCTTGAAGATAAGAGGGTCTTGGGATACCTTGAGAATCTCGTAATTATTTTCCGGTAAAGCCACTTTCGAATCGTGTCATTCAATTAGCGATCCAACTACCCGTGTGGCTCTTTGTGAAGCCCGTGTAAGCCTACGTATCAGCCCAATTACTACAAATCATTAAAAGTAATTTCGCGGCTGAAATCTATTCTATGTTACATCTCACCGTTCCAACGGAACGTTTGAATTCTCATCATCGATGCTTGGGAAGTATCTGCGGTAACCCAACCAGCTCGCAGTAAGCCCAATCAAAGACCCCAACCCAATATCAAAGAAATGGTGTCTGTAGTCTTGGGTTCTCAGTAAAGCGATGTAGGCTGCAAACACTAGGGGGAGACAGAATGCCAACAACACCGCAGTGTTGTGCGCAGCACCCTTCTTGAATTGGCCAAAGAGCCAAAGTGTGAGGTAGCCCAATCCGGCAAAAGCCAAAGAAGAATGCCCCGATGGAGTGGACTTCATACCGTCCATCAAGTACATTTCACCTAGAGGTGCGGAGCACACCGACACATCGACTAGGATATCCTTGGGGGTAAGAGGGCCCGCTCCGCAGCGCTCCAAGAAATCCGGCCTTGGGTTTCCTATCCAGCATTTCAAAATGTCAGTGATCACTGCTGTAAATGACACAGTGAGCCAAAACCCCACATTCGACAGCTGTATCAAGTGCAACTTCTCCGAGCCTTTGGTACTGGCAGCCGCGAACAATGTGATCATCACGGACGGCAAAATGCAGGCGTATAGGTAAAGCTCATTGTCCGTGACCCTTTCCTTTTTGGCGAATGGATGAGCCAACCTCTGGTCTGAAAGAGAAAATTGCCTGTAAAAGGGGCCAGAGACTTCAAAAATGAAGAAGAAGGAAAGCACCAACACAAACACCACAATCCAGTCAGGTATACACCTCCTGAATCTCTCTGAGCTAGTGTACACACGGAGCGACATGTTGACAAATTGTCAGTGAAATGTTTTACTTGTCTCTAGTATTTAAAAAACGGTTTTGGCACGAGGCCTCATCAACGCTAATTAAACGCAGGAAACTTTGTACACCAATTAAACAGAAAGACGTTTTGTGCACTTGAGCGGAAAGCTAATTATGTGAAAAGAAAGGGTATCGAAGCCTCTGAGTCTTATTTTGCCGATAAGAATTTGGTAATTTTAACCCTCTTGAGCCATCATTAGCGCCTTGTAACGTAAACGCCATTATCATACATTTTTAAAATTACCATCTCATGATGCTTAGACTTTCGCCTAGACCGTCTAAGCATTTCAACAAACACTTCAAACAAGTACTTCAACAAACACTTCAAACAAGCACTTCAAATAAACATTTCAAACACTCGAGGGGTATTTGGTTTCCTTGAAAATTGCTAAAGTATAATTTTTCCAAAACAATCCCAATCGGCACTGAAGTATCTAAATTTTGCGTCAACTGGCAAATCGATACAGTAGGGCGCTTAATGATAAATGCAATTGCAATTTGGGGTGACATGCTGTCGTGGTCCATTTTATGAAAATGCCGTGTGAAGTGACCAAAATTTGCGAGAATGAGGAAACACCAGATCGTTCCATTGTTTGACATCCACATGTTTTCAGGTGCGGATTTAGGGGTGATAAGAGGTGTTTTGTGGGCTTTTGGTAAGGCTCTTTTCATGCTCAGCTCCAAGCTTACTGATTAATTACTAATCAGTTATCACTTGCTTATCTCTAACCACTATCACTAACTACTATCACTATCACCATCACCATCACTAACCAATATCACTAATCTGCTTACAGCTTTTGAATCTTTTCTAAAATTAGACATATTAACATGGGTATCCAAGTACCCTCATCAGAAGTAAAGTTATTTAATGCAGATATAAAGGGCGCGCCTAAGCCTTGAGCTCTTCAGAGTCGTAAGACTCATCCTGTTGGTGGTATCTGTCCTTGACCATCTTGGTTGTGTCAATCTCGTCGTGGTACAACTCACAAATCTCCTCCAAGGTCTTTCTCTTGGTCTCAGGAATCAAGAGGGTCAAAAAGATACCGAGCAACATGAACAAAGCGAAAATCTCCATAACATGTGGCAAGAAACAGTTTGGCTTGTCCTTAGAACATCCGTGGTTAACCAAGGTACCAATACAGGTCTGGGCAATGATGGCACCAACCTTACCAGCAGCAGCAGAGATACCGTGGGCAGAAGATCTGTATCTGGTTGGGAAAATCTCACCTGGGACGATAAAGGTGGTGGTGTTTGGACCAAAGTTCTGGAAGAATTGGGCCAAGACGTACAAAGCCAACAATCCACCACTGGAGATCTTGTGGTAAGCGAAACCAATGATACAGAACAAGATGGTCAAAATGATGAAACCACCCAACTGAATTGGCTTTCTTCCAACAGTGTCGATAGTGGCAGCAGTAACCCAGTAACCTGGCAAGGAACCAGCACAAATCAAAATCAAGTTACCGGCAGCAGAGTTGTACAACTTCTTGTAGACGTTGTTGTCAGAAGCGTAACCAATAGTCTGCAAGATAACCGAAGTGTTCAAACCCAAACCGTAAAAGGCGACATCCAACATGAACCATGAACCAGCAGTACCGAGCAAAATCTTACCGTATTTCCATTGACCAAAGTGGCGACAGAAGTCCTTGAAAGAAGCCTTTGGAGGGGCAATGTCTTGAGCAGCAACATCAATGACAGCTTCTGCATCAGCAACCTTCTGCACGTCGTCGTGCTCATTGACATCCAAGGCATATCTTGGGGACTCGGCAATGGTTAATCTGTAGTACAATGCGATACAACCTGGAACACATCCAAGACCAACAATAATTCTCCACATCTGGTCAACAGCCTTCAAACAAGATCCACGACAAGGCTTGTTCTGCTTGTAGTTGACATCCTTCAACTCATCCTTGTAACCAGCGACACAAATCATTGCAACGATACCTGCAAACAATTGGCCCAAACCCTGGTTAGAGAAAACGGCAGCCATGATCGCACCTCTCCACTTGGTAGTGGAAAATTCAGAAGAGATAATGGAAGACAATGGGTAGTCACCACCGATACCGATACCCATAACAATTCTCAAAGTGGAGAAAATGGCGACAAAGTTGATGGCTGGGGACGAACCCAAGGAACACTGCAAGATGGTTGCGGCAATCATGATAATCAATTCCAAACCGTAAATCTTTTTACGTCCAACCAAATCAGCCATGGTACCGAAACCAAGCTGACCAATAACAGTTCCAACAGAGGTGGACACCTTAATCAAAGTAGTGGTGGAAGAAGGCATTTTTCCGTCCCAGTAGACATAGGACATCATGGTGATACCCAAGTTAATTGCGAAAATATCGTAGGAGTCAGTCATGAAACCAACACCTGCAATCATAATCATCTTGACCTGGGTCCAACCAAATCCGGCATTGTCGATTTCCTCCAAAGCCAATCTTCTTCTCTCGAGTGGGTCCTCAATGTGGGCAAACTTCTCAAGGTAGTCCTTGAACGCAGTCTTACCACCGGAAACGTTCTCTTTGTAGGCGACCTCGTTAATGTCAGACATTTTTGATTGTTGGTTGGTGGCTATAGAAAATGGGAATTCAGAGTATTTATATGTTTCATTACGGTTAATGGGTCTCGTGGGCCCCCCTTCATCTGTAATTAGGGCATTCACTGCATTGGGAATAAAAAAGAAACTGCAGCCTTGGAGCCTTGTGAAGCCAATTTACTTTTATTACATAGGCGTAAAATAAAAAAAAAAGGTCCGGAATGCTTAGACAAGCCCAACGTGCTTTGACTGCCCGGCTTTTATTGCTCTTGTGATCACTTCCCTAGAACAGATTGGCCAAGTAATACCAAGAGGTTCCATGCCATGACTGGCCGAATAATACGTCTAAAGAATCTGGCAAGATTTCTTGTCATTCTGGGCATGCCAATGTGCCTCAAACCTACAAATACCCACCTGTTTCCTCGCTCCCCGTACAACCTATATGCAAAAAAAGTAGGGTGTTTCATGGCCGCTTGGATTTCCTGACATTTATGCCCCACGTGTGCTGCAAAAAATTTGGAACTCACTTCTCCTTTGGGACGTTCCTGGACCCACGTTTGTGGTTGGCGCACGACGATATCGTATCTATGCACATTACACAAACCTTAAAGCGAAAGGTGATGAGTTCCCCACGTGTTTGGCGAGCCGCACCAATGGATAAGCGCACAATGGAGGTTACCGAATACAATGAACAATATACGGGGTCTTCACGGGTAAATGTCTTCTACGTCCCGTAAGCCACTAAGAACTTTCCACAGAACTGGGCATCTTTCCTTGCATTGAAACAGAAACCACTCGCGTAATGTCTCCCATCGGATATGCTTTATAATTGAAAAATCAGACAATGGGCAATAAAAACGGGGGAACGGGTAGTTACAAACAGCCAACCAGCCATGCTGAGAGATGATTCACTCCATATCCTTTCAGCAGCTTTGGACCAGCTCCAGCTTGACCCAGCTGATCCAGCTGTGGTGGACCAGAATGAAACATTCGCGCAATTAAGATTTCATTCCACCTTTAAACAAGGAGATATCTCGCGTTTTTAGATAAGGAAAGTTATAAGAGACTTGAGGCCTCGACAAGGAGTTTAACGTAGAGTTTATCAGAGAGTTTGGAGAGTTTGGAGAGTTTGGCGTGGTTGGAACCTTGGGTACAATTTCAGGGACTTGAACATGACTACCAAAATTGAGTCAAACGTGGGTGAGCAATTATGAAGTTATATTTAAATAATGTATTGAACTAGCGCTCTTGCATATGATAGATATCTAGCAGGTTGCACAGGGCATAGGATCAACCTAGTAGGATCAACCTAGTATAGGGTCAACCTAGTAAAGGATCAACCGAGTATAGGATCAACCTCGCATAATAAGCATAGTGTTGTTTTTTTAGGGTCTAGAATAGGGTCTGCATATGGTCTTGCATCTGTTATTGTATGCAGTGGGGAGTGCATGTTATTGTATGCGATGGTTACTCTGTCTGCTGCTGCTGCTCCAATCTCTTGAAAAAAACATTCGCTGCATCAATGTGTTCTAAAATGATGTGATAACCGTCTGGGTCTGTAATGGAAGCCATCATGGGTGACTTCATAACCCACGGCGCTTTTTTTACAGTCTCCTCAAGGTTTTTCGCTGTAAAGGTGAAACTGGAG
Organism: Kodamaea kakaduensis; assembly: GCA_030558435.1. Classification (NCBI taxonomy): domain Eukaryota; kingdom Fungi; phylum Ascomycota; class Pichiomycetes; order Serinales; family Debaryomycetaceae; genus Kodamaea; species Kodamaea kakaduensis. Next base: position 44,783 of record JAJMSN010000047.1, read on the forward strand.
AAGCCCGGGTTAGCGCCATTTTCGGTGCTGACCCCATCATGGTACCCCTTGAAGTCAGGATCGGATTCCGTTCCCCAATTGTGTGTGAGTTCGACAATACCTTCCCTTCTTGCCTGGGCCTGAGCCTGTTCAGAACCTTCTTTGAATTCGCTGCCCTCGTTCGCCAAAAAGTAGAGTGTGAACTTTGCATCTTCAAACTTGCGCACCGATAATAGTTTCATCCCCAAGGCCTCGCGATAAAATGCCAATGATTTTGCGGGGTCCCGAACTCGAATCATGGAATGGTTAAACCTGTACGACTGTGGGTCGCTAACTCCTTCCTGCTTGTCAATACCGTTCTCGATCAATTCTATCCAGTATCCATCGGGATCCAACGCAAACGCAATATCCTTTTGCCTGCCATCAGCCAATTTTTTTTGAAACTCCACCTTGCGTTCAATAAGTTTCTTCTCCGCTGCCGCAATATTGTCGACAGAGAGACATATGTGCCCGAACCCACGGTGTTCGGACCCATTGCCATTGTTGATCACCACCAGACTGTCATTCAGCTGTCTCAAAAAAAGAGCAGGTCTCGATCCGTAGGGCCCGGCGTACGCCAAGCAGTGGTAACTGTAGGGCCCAAGGTTGAAGTTCTTGGTGTTAATAAGACCAAAATTCTCCGTGTAAAACTTGATTGAGCGTTGTGCTTGCTTCACTAGAAGCGTGGTTCCCTTGAACTGGACATTCATTGGCAACTATGATATTTTTCAATCTGAAAAGTGGAAATTGTGAAAAATCTAGCTCCTTGTGGATGGTTACGTCACCTCAGACCCTCTGGACCCCTAATAATTGATCATCCACAAAATCAAATAAAATATTTCGGACATTGGATGCGATGAGGGTTAAGGATGATAAGGTCTTCAGAGAACGATGACTTGATCTAAAGTAATTTGCAAAATTTTAAATGCAACCATTAATTTCACAATGGATAGTAGAGTTCAGAATTGTCCAGAATTGTCCAAATTTACTAAAAAACTGACAAAGTTCACTAGACTGATTATTGTGTCTACTCATTATACTGTCTAGTCGTTATACTGTCTACTCATTATACTTTCTAGTCATTAATCTCTAGTCATTATTGTTGTAGTCACACTTTGATGAGAATGATATCCCATCATCCTTATCAATTTCACTCAAAATTAAGAGGCTTTGGCAAAAAGTAAAATCCCAGTACTTCTCCAACATACTTTTATTAAATGTCTTTACACAGTGAGAAGCTCAACTACATATCCATCTGGGTCTTGGAGAGAGTTTGAAGAAATCCAAGTGGTTGTTTGCAACTTTGTGTTGATGGACTCCTTGAACGCATCGAACTTTCCAGTGCTTATGGTAATGTTACTGAATCCCTTGGTGGCACCGTTTTCAGTGGTGTTACCATTGTGGTAATGCAAGTCAGCCTGGGACTCGGTTCCGTAGTTGTGAGTCAATTCAAGGATTCCCTCTCTTCTGGCGAGGGTAGTCAAATCCTCGGAGCCCTCCTTGAAATCTGGGTCATGTTCATAGGCCAAGAAATAAAGAGTGAACTCTGCCTCTGGGAAGTCTAACTTTGCAACCATCTTGAAACCCATGATGGTCTTGTAGAATCCCAAGCTTCTGACAGGGTCCTTAACTCTGATCATTGTGTGGTTGAATCTGTACAGGCTCTTGTCAGTCTGACCGTCTTTCTTGCCAATACCGTGCTCAATCAACTCAATCCAATATCCATCTGGGTCCAATGCGAAGGCAATGTCCTTTTGACGGCCGTCAGCCAACTTCTTCTTGAAGTCAACACCGTTACCCAACAATTGCTTCTCAGCTTCTACAATGTTGTCGACAGAAATGCAGATGTGACCAAACCCACGGTGTTCGCCATTGCCGTTGTTGGCCACGAACTTGCCCTCGGAGTCGCCGCGTTTAAAGCGAAGCACACCCTCCTTTGGGGAACCGATTGAAATCGCGGAAATTCCATCCTTTTCACCAACAAATTCGAATCCAAAGTTCTCTTTGTAGAATTGGATCGATTTCTCAGGGTCGTTCACACGGAGAGTGGTACCGTTCAATGTACGGGCTGGATCGGAAGACATGGTGTAGTTGTAAATTTTATGAGTCAGGTGGAATTTTTTGCCACAAAAATTATTTCCACGCTAGGCATCTCTCATAGCATTGCTCCGGTTATTTACTGCTTTTGTTAATTCCAGCTCTTTCGGTCCTTTACTCCCTTTCTATTTACATTTACGTAGCCATATCGAAGTCATATGCCCAAAGCCTCACCGGATCGCACCTCGGACCCAAATGTGGGGCAAAACTTTTTTCACGGTACGATCGTTTAACTTGACCATTTATAAGCACTAGTTTATCTTCACCGCTTCTCCCCAGCTTCTAAAGGTCGCTAGCGAATTTCGTTTACCTTAATTTCTCATCTTGCAAGATACGAACCGATCATTCATGTCTGCGCGATTCTTGAGACAGTTGTCAACCTCTACGCGGTTGAGATCGGCCCACGGCGTTGCCAGTCGTAAAACGATTGTGGATATTGCCAACCTTCACAAGTCCGGACTGCCCATAAGTGTCATGACCTGTTACGATAGTTTAACTGGTGCCATGGTTGATAAAGCAGGAATAGATATCGGTTTGGTGGGAGACTCGCTCGCGATGACTAGTTTGGGGTACGACGACACAAATGAAATATCACTCCAGGAGTTCATCTTCCATGCGAGATCTGTCTTTAGAGGAAACAAACTGTCGTTTTTGGTTGCGGATCTTCCTTTCGGGTCGTTTGAGTCTTCCATTGAGCAGGCTACCCAGAGTGCGATCCAGTTGGTTAAACAAGGAAAGGTACAAGGAATCAAAGTGGAAGGAGGCAATGAAGAAACCCTTCCCATCATCAAAAAACTAGTATCGATTGGTATTCCTGTTATGGGTCATGTTGGGTTGACGCCCCAGAAGCACAATGCCATGGGAGGTTTCAAATTGCAGGGCAACACCACCGAATCTGCGTTAAAAGTTTACCAGGAATGTTTGAATGTTCAAAAGGCAGGTGCGTTTAGTGTGGTTCTCGAATGTGTTCCTAACAAATTGAGTGAATACATAACCAAGAACTTATCGATACCAACCATCGGAATAGGTGCGGGTCCCCACTGTTCAGGACAGGTGTTGGTCATTGCAGATATGCTTGGTATGAGCGACCCAGAAGAGTCCCATACCCCAAAGTTTGTTAAGAAGTATGATAACTTTTACGACAGAGCTGTGGGTGCTTTGAAGCAGTATAAACTTGATCTCCAAGATAAGACTTTTCCATTGGAGGGAGAGCACGGGTACAAAATCAAGAAGGACGTTTTGGAGGACTTCAAGAACGCTGCAAATTCTTTAAAATAGACTTGTAAATACATATAGAGCACATAGAGATTACATAAAGATACACGGGGATATGAGGGTAAGTGAAGCTTAGAGAAGCTAAGTACATCTGAGTGAAGTTTAGGATATGGGTGCTATTTGTCTCGTTGAACATTTCAAGTACTTAGGTTGATATGAAGTTTGCTGTTTTTGTTAAAGTATAAACGTGCCCATTTTCGAATCTTATGATGTAACTTTCTGATGTAACTTTTTGCAACTGAAAATTCAAGTGTTGCTATTCTTTTTTTTCCGTAACCGATATGACTCGAACTGTCTGTCAAAATGACACTGACGATGTGATTAGGTTCTTCTTTGTTAGACACGGCCAGACCGACTACAACAAGCAGAAAATCCTTCAAGGAAACTTAGACATAGACTTAAATGAGGAGGGAAAGAGACAGGCGGTACTTTTGGGATCTGCCTTTTCCAAGATCGGTTTAGATGCGGTCGTATCCTCTGATTTGATAAGGTGCCAAAACACCGCTTCGGAGATCCTTAGGCGCCAGCCAGAAGATTTGAAGATGGAGCTCACTACTAATTTGAGAGAGAGCGATATGGGGAAAGTCGAGGGCATGTTTTTGAAGGATGCCTTAGCCAAATACGGCCCTGACTTTAGGGCCTTGGGTGAGGGACCCATCAAGTTTAGGGAGCGGGTATTGCATGAGTGGAAAAACATGAAGAAACAGCACTCCAATAGCAAGAACGTTCTTGTTTGTACACACGGAGGAGTGCTACGCATGTTCTTCAACCATTTGCATCAATATGAGCACTTCAAATTGAACGAGGAGATGACATCGGATGATTTGAAAACTCCCTTCAATACCTCGGTGGCCATAGTGGATGTGTACCGTAGTGATCCAAGTAAAGGTATTATTCAGATGTTCGGTAATACCGACCACTTGGGTGCTCATTTCGAGGTCCAAGACCAGTTGTTGAGATAGGAATGAGGTACAAGCAATAGAAAGAGGTACAAGCAATAGAAAGAAGTATAAGCAATACAAAGAGGTATAAGCAATACAAAGAGGTATAAGCAATACAAAGAGGTATAAGCAATACAAAGAGATATAAGCAATACAAAGAAGGGTAATAGATAAACTAAGACAAATAGTAATATGAGAATTATCGAAAACCGTTATCCTCGATTGTCCGTTTTGAGCCCCGTCTTTTGACGCATCGGGTACGCAATCAAATTCAGACAATAATTTCAAAAAATCAATCATGATTACTCGGATGAAGAATGCCTGGGCAGGCCAGTTCAGGATGATGAAATGCCTGAATGTCGCGTACAGCCGTGGGTATTCGACATATCTTGCTGATTCCATGGCAAAGGATATCGAGACGGTGGAGTTGGCGTATGAGGAAATCGAACCCAAAAATGAAGCCGGCGAAGATGCCGCACCGATAATCTTCCTCCACGGTCTTTTTGGTAGCAAAAGCAACACCAGATCCGTTTCCAAGCTGTTAGCTCAGCGTATGAACCGTAGGATATACGGTATTGACTTGAGAAACTTTGGTCAGTCCCCACACATCAAGCGTCTTGATTACCCAGCATTGGCCGCTGACGTGGAACGCTTCATCGAGGAGAGGGAATTCAAAACCAAACCAATTCTTGTGGGCCATTCAATGGGAGCCAAAGCGGCCATGGCTGTGGCTTTACGTCGTCCTGAATTACCGGGAATGATTGTCTCTGTAGACAACTCGCCCGTTGACCTCTTGCCAAGTTCAACTGCCGGGTTCAGCAAGTACGTGAACCAGTTGAGATTGTCTTTGGAGAAGTACAAGTACACTGATATCAAAGATGTGGACGCTCAGCTTGAAAAAGTAGAGCCGTCAAAAGTTGTTCGCCAATTCATTCTCACCAATGTCAACCGCAATAAGCTGGATGAGCCCATCACCTCAAAGGTCCCATTAGACATCATTGGAGACTCTATAATAAGTGGCCAAATTGCTGGTTGGCCTTTCGACCCAAGTTTGGGTAGATGGACCGAGGGCCCGGCCCTCTTCATCAGAGGTACCCAATCATCTTATGTGGCCGATGATGTCATTCCAGACATTGGCAAATACTTCCCTGACTTTGAGGTGAGAGACATTGACTCAGGACATTGGGTCATCAGTGAAAAGCCCCATGAGTTTATGGACGTGTTGCAAGAATTCGTAGAGAGAAAGGAGGATATTTAGACGTTGGTATTTATTAGAATAGAAGTGATATTGTTATTTTATTCATATTTACTACAAGTCGCTGACCTTAACATCACCCTTCTGCACGAAGTCATCGTAGACATCAAATCTTCTTTGATAGTGCACAGGAATACTTTCTCTGGCCTTTGGTAACAACTCCTTGTCCAATTCAGCGTACAAGATTTCTTCTCCTTCACCTGCTTCAGCAATCACGTTTCCAGTTGGATCGACGACAAGGGAATGTCCATACGCCTGGTATCCGCCACCTTCAACGTCTCTTGCGGGGCTGCACAAAACAGTGAACAATTCGTTATCGATGGCACGTGATCTCGCCAACAAGTGCCAGTGCATTGGACCTGTGGTGGTGTTGAACGCACCAGGATAGAACATTGCGAACGCGTTGTGTGGTGCACGCGAAGCTATCTGGGCCAATTCAGGGAATCTGATATCGTAGCAAATTCCTAAACCTACATTTCCCAAGTCGCCCATTTTGAATACCGTAGCCTTGTTTCCGCTAGAAAAGGTCAATGACTCCTTGAATGTGATTCCGTTGGGAATATCAATGTCGAATAAGTGCACCTTTCTGTGCTTTGCGATGATATCTCCCAGAGGTGAGAAGGTGAGGGATGTGTTGAAGATCTTGTTATCAGCCTCAGGATCCAATTCTGGAATCGATCCTCCCACAATGTAGATCCCATGCTTGGCCGCCAAATCGGAGAGAAGCTTTGTAGTTTGACCACTAGGAATCAATTCGGCATAATTGCGAAACTGATCAATGGCGTAGGGAGAATTGAAGCACTCGGGAAGCATAACGAGATCTAACTTGCCAATCTTGGAGTCGGCCACAGCTGCATCGATAAATTTAGAAACCTTGGCGAGATTGGCCGCTTTATCACTTCCAGCCTTCAATTGGATCAAGGCGACCTTCAATGATTTCTGCAATGGGCTTTTGAGAACTGACATAGTTGGTTTGCTTTCACTATCTGTAATCTATTAATTACTTGTGGAGAAAAATTGGAAAATATGACGCAATTATGGATTTTCACAAAAACCCGAGGATCGCTCAGCCAGTTGATCAACAAGCCTCCCATTGAACTTCTCTTTGTCTTTGGAAGTAATTTCTCTTTCAAACACTTTGGAAATAATCTCCTCTTAGTGTGATATGAATCTCATGCGATCACGATTCATCAAAATCGAACTGGCAATTTACCACTGCGGAATTGTGTCTCTATCGAGTAATCTTTATATCGCATCTTCTTTGAAGAAATTACCCATTGAGCATTGCTATTCTATAGTTAGATTTAATCAGCTCATTCGACTGTTACTGAAGCGGATTCATCTTGACGCAATTATCCGTGCTGCATAATATTCATGTTGCATTTTAAAATGCGCTTCATCGAATGCTCAAACGCTGTGCGCGTGTCAATTGTCTGGGCCATAATGCTGTGGCCAATACTACACCATACTCGTCTAATGATTATTTATCCAGGTAATTATATGCAACTTATCTAAAGCGAGCATGTGTTCTATCAATCAGGTCGTCTATAACTTCTCCTCCTCCAACTCCTTTTGCCCACTCTCAACGTCTGGATTCTTTGGTTTCTTTGAAGACTGAATTATTACAAATACCAAAGAGAGAACCACACCGAAGCCTGCAAGTCCCATTCCCATTATATGACTATTCTGAATCCCCTTATATGTCTTCTCGAACAGAGGAGCCATGTCTTTGGTTGTGTAGAATTCCACGGTACCAGCAATACCTAATCCAATAGAGATGGAATAGTTCACAAACGTTGCGACAAGGGAGCCGGCAACTCCCTGTTGGCTAGCAGGTAAGGATTGGGATAATATGATAGAAGCAGAAGGATAAGACAAATCCATGCCAATTGGCTGTATCAAAAGAGATACAAACCTTTGTGCCCAGAATATCTGGCCTGCGGGACGCGTTCCCATGATGACACTACCAACCAAGAATGCAAGCATGGCAATCAACATAACCCACGACAGTGGCAATCTCTTGAGAAGGAATGGGGTCATCATTGCGGCAGAAAAGCCTGCAACACAGCATGGAATGAACTTGACTGCGCACATCAATGGCGAGTCATGGTCAATCTCGAAGGACCAACGTGTAGTGTAGTAGATCCATACACCAAAGCAAGACCATCCAGCGGCGATGCACCCGAGCACGAAACCCGTATCACCGCCCAACACAGCTGGAGGGACCAATGGATCTTTCACTCTCTGTTCAACAAAATAAAATGCCACCATTGCAAGGAATCCAACAATGAGCAAAACGTAGACATAAGGCTTGTCCCATCCGATATTTGGTCCCTGGTTCCATGCAAAATTTATCAAGACAAGACCCGACAAACCCACAATGGAGCCCAAGTAGTCGAACTTCTCATCCACCTTGACACCAATGTTCTTGGGGATGATGAAGTAGGAAGCCACACCCACTAACGCGGTACACATTGCTCCCAACCAATAGCCCCATGGCCACCATACCCTGACCAATGCACCATTTATGAGACCGCCAATAACAAATCCCGCAGCAGCAACAGCTCCCAAGAAGGAGAATACAACATGCAGCTTACGCGATCCAGCAGGCCAGTAGTTTCCAATCATTGCTTGAGTGGTGGGCATGAGAACGGCTGGGCCAATTCCCTGCAATGCTCTAAAGACATCGAATGCAATTGAGGATTTGGAGAAGGCAGCAAAGCCTGATATCAAACCAAAGACGGTAAGAATTCCATATCCCACGAGAAAGACGCGTTTGTAGCCATAAATATCACCAAGGCGCCCTGATATAAGAATGAAAGTACCCACGGTTAACGAGTACGATGCGGAAAACCAGGAGATTTCACCGGGCAGGTCAGACACATTGAACGTCTTTGCAATCTCCATCTGCGGTACCATGCTCTGGGCCAAGCAAGCCTGTGTAAGGATTTGTGATAGGCAGAATATCACTATGAGAAGAAGCTCGCGTACCCTGCCTATTTCCTCCGCATTGGGAGAAGCTAAGTGCTGGGGGTAGGGAAGCGTATTTTCAGATGTCTTCGTGTCGCTGCTCTGGGATGATTCAGGGGTGCTCATGCTGTTGTATGTATTTTTCCAGAATCGCTTGTTCATATAGAGACCATCCCCAATAATTTATTGATATTTTACTAATATTACTAAAGTATTATCAGGGTTTTGTCACAGGGACTTTGACGTACCGCTGCAAAAATCACTCGTAGTGGGGATAACACGTAAACGCCACAATTATTCTACGATATAAGTACTCTAGTACAGAACTGCGCCTGTCAGAAACCTTCTTTGTCATATCAGCAGTGCCTAGCCTCCATTTGGAAGCTTGCGGCTATCCCTTCTCATTAGTAAGACACGGCTTGGAAAAAAAAGCTTCTTTTCGGACCGGTTCCGATTTTTTTTACATTGCGCTTTTGTGAAGACATTGAAGTTTACGGAAATGATACGCAATACGGATAAGATACGCAATACGGATTATTTATTAATAAGAATCTATCAAAAAGACATTATCGTACGATCCAGAAGCCCGACAACTGTTTGGCTTGAGTAAAGCAGAATTTTCGATTTTCGCCAGGGTATCCAATTCCTCTGTTGGGCAACCTAATTTGTGCTGTGTTGTGTTGAGCTAATATTAAGGGTATATGGCTGAACTGAATAACCCCGTAGGTTTCAGGTTTGTCTAGACGTGTGTTGTCGCTTGCCTACGTCATGTCAAAAGACGTTGGCAAGGCTAGGTCTAGTCGTTTAAATAGACTTGTCGAGCTCATACTTGGTGGTCTCCTTTAACCACTTCAAGTGCGGGATGAATATATCTGAGCACCACTCCGAAGTTTTGTCGATCGATGTGACGTAGTTCAAATAGTCGCCCATGTACTCGTCCTTTGTAATTTTACTGCCGTCGACTGCAGTACCATCCAGATTGTAATAGTTTGGACACATGCCCTGAACGAAGAGCTGCAAAATGCGCAAATCGAAATCGTACTTGACATTCTCGTAGATTTTGTAGTACATTCTGATGTGCTCATCCAGATCCTTGTATACCAAGTCGTGGTTGTTTGCCAACCAGTCAGGGTAGAGTTTAGGGTACGACAAGTGCATGAAGATCAAATCGACTTGCTTCAACTCGGGGTCTTTTGCTTGCACAGGATCAAAGTGGCCCAAAGCCTTCGATACGTACTTTCCTTCAGCCTTAGAGTCGTAGCCAACCCATTGGAATTGTTTCAATGTCTGGTGCCATGGTTCATTCATCACGTGTGCGGCAGCAATGAACGTTTCCTTATCACCTTCACCCGCACTTCCCTGGGTCATCAATGGGTAGTAGAAGTTTGGTCCGTAAACATTGTAGTAAAGACTGAGGAGAAGTGTCTTCAAATGAGACGTCTTGTTGATAATCAACATACCTGTTTCAGATGTAGGGTTTGGAAGTGTTCCCTCAAAGTCGTGGAAATGAGAGTTTTTAAAGGTGTACTCCGACAATGGTTTCACTTCCAGGTCTCCTGCAAGGGAAGCCTGCTTTCTGTCATAGTCTGAGTATCTCACCTTTTGTTCCTTAACATCGATTCCAGCAATCTCGTAGTACTTGGGGTTGGTGGTTCTTCCCCAAGCATCTGGCCAAATAATCATATTCTTTTCCTTATACAAGTCGCTTTCGAACAAGCTGTCTGGGTTGTGGGTTGGGAAGTTGTCGGAGTCCAAGTACAAGATATTTTCAAACTTGGAGCTCATGAAAGCAAGCATCTTGTACTGGTACCCACCAATGTTGTACTTCAGTTCCAAGTGCAGAGCCAACTTGTCGTCGAACACATTACACCTAGCATTGTACTTGGGGAGAAGTTTTTCACAAAAGTTCCCCTCGTATTCGCTCGAACTAGAGATGAAGAGCTCAATGGGCAACTTGGCACCAGTGCGTCTGAGCTGCTTAATAACCAAGTAAGACAACCAAGAGTACTTGCCTCCACCAATGAGCACATATCCTGCAGAGCCCTCGTATTTGCTCCACTCTGGGTCGGTTTTCATGATGTTACCGAAAGTTGAAACACCATAGTCATCGACCAACCTATTGACGTGGTTTTCGATGTAGTGCTTGTGAGAGGTCTTGAGTTGCTCGAAAGTATCTTGAGGTATGTCCAAGACATTCTCGAGGTACTCCTTGTCGAACAAGAAGTCACCGTTGGTGCTGAAAATTTCCTTGGCCTTCTCTGTCTTGTAGTGCTTCTTTATGGAATCCGCATTGATTGCATATCTGTCAAACTCGTGGAAGAAGATTGTGTAGTCCTTGACGGAAGTGACGACTTCCTCCTCCAGAAGAGGAACGGGACTTGAGTAGGAACCGCCTGGTCCGGACTTTGAAGCTGAGCCCGATTGCTGCCAGCTCGGAGAGTGGGCAGCTATTGTTTGCGCACCTTCCAGAACGGCATTCTTGATGGAGCTCGGCACGTAGTCGTTCGAGAAGACATGCACAAGTATCGTGAGAGCTATGCCTGCTAACAAAAGCTTGAACTTTTCCCTCTTCAATATCCTTATAACGCTCATGTTTGTTCTACCTGGTCGCAACAAAAAATTTATATCGATGAGAAGCAGATCACGTTATCAATGAACGGGGGTTTCTGATTTCAAGACACAAATGCAACAATAACAACCCTGATAATACTTGGACAATCTCGCGTTTTTCCACAATGTCGAACCAGATACTCGCAATTAGGCTTCGGTTGGAAAAACTGGTGTACTTAACTGAAGCTTTGTTTCTTTTTTTAGATGCTACGACCGTCTAACTGTTGCAAGCTATTAGGTATATTTCTTGAACCCTGAGATAATTGAATTAGAAAATCCCTGCTAATTGAGTTTGTTGCAAATCCACGCTCAACAAAGCTTTGCGTATACGTGTTGATTACCCCCAAGCACGGAAAACCGGGAATTTGAAGGTATGGGGTTCACTTTTGTGCCATGAACCAAGCTTTTAACGTTGTAGCATCTGGGCTTTTCTTCGATTCAAGATAATTATGCTTTTGTGTCGCGCCCATGCAAGCATACATGCGAATTACCAATGAAAAAATCCATCGCAATCCCTGTACGCTTCTAGAAATCCTCCCATTGTTTGCCCTGCCACGTTCTGAGAGCTGGAGCAACTTCGGAATTTATCTGGGTTAGGTTAACATTGCGCAAGTTAAGCTCAAACTAGCCATCGGAATCCAGTGATGCACAGTTGCTCCATCTTTAAAGTATCACCTACATTAGGCCATCTCGATACGTGCAGAAACTTTCCAAGAATAATTTGACATGGATCTGAAATTCCCATTAAACTTCTTCGAAATTTCATCAAAGTGTATGTGGCTCTCTTAATACTCAATCCCATCATCAGTTCATCCATCAAGGCGGAATTTCATAGCTTCCATTTTCACGTCTTAATTTCAAATGTTCCTGACCTGAGCTTATTTGAATGAATGAGTACTGCAATTTATAAAGTAGTGTATGAAGGAGTAGTTTATGAAGGAGTAGTGTAGTTCATGAAGAGAAAGACATGTTTTCACGGTTGCTAAGTCTACTTTTGCTAGTTTTACTCTTGCTAGTTTTACTCGATTTTTTTAGAGGAGATGGTTAGGCTGACTTTACATGAAGCTACTTTACTCTTCCCACTCTTAGACTTTACGAGTACTCTATTTAGCATTTCTGACCAGGAGAATCTCATCCTACAAGAACCAGTAATGGTCGTGGAACTTTAAAGCATTCGTAGTCTTGGTGATTCTCTCTGTGTGATTACGTAATCAATTCAGTTTGGCAGTATGTCACAAGATGAGTTGAGAGGTATAGACGAACGGACGAGCGAGCGAGCGAAGTGAGCGAGGGAGGGAGTAGGTGAGTTGGTGAGGGAGTAGGTGAGTGAGTATGTGTGTTTTTCAGTGAGTAAGTCAGTTTGTGAGTGGTTTTCAGTGAATGAGTCAGCTTGTGAGTGATTATGACACTTCAGTAGGTGAGCGATCAAGACTCACTTTATGAAAACAATACTGTTTAAAAGTTTGATCGGCTGTTGCAAGTTGAATTAATTTGCAGCCTTTGAAATCAACTGGAGCCTTAATTTCTCCAAAAATTACGCTAAATTCGATGGAAACCTCATACCAAAATCCGAAGTTGAGACTCTCCACAGTACGTTTAATGACGTAATATTCTAATATTCTCTAAGCTGGGACAAAATCTAGGAGTGATTTAAATCAATATCATTGCTATCCTTCATTTAACTCCGAAGCTATTGTTTCGATGAATTACCCCATCTCCAAGGCATTTGCTTGAAGCTCTCCACATCTTCTGAAGCAATCGTTACTGTTATGAATTCCTGTTGAATTCTTGTGGCTATTACAAAGTGTGCACCTTGCAGTATAATTACTAAGATTTTCAATAAAACTAAAATGAGTTACAGTTATAGCCACAAATTAATCACCAAACTGATGCTGTATTCAACAAAGACGGGGCGACTCATAGATCTCCCTAAGACCCTGACCTTCACTAAGGCTCTTCAACCAGACGCGCGGCTCAATTCGCCGTCTGTGGCCATTAAAAACCAGAGCAACATAGTGCACACTCCTAGGGTGCTTGCGAAAGGAGCATTTTCCTACACCATCCCAGAAAAGAGAAAGAAGTCACAACACTTGATATCTAGCGAAGCAGCCTTGGAGGATCTTGGCTTGGATGCTAGTCAACCAAAAGACGAGACCTACCAGCAGATTGTCAGTGGCGAATACCATCTTGAGAATGCTGCGGATCTTGAGAGCAAGGGATTCCCTTTCCCTTATTCACAGGCCTATGCTGGGTGGCAATTCGGGCTGTTTGCAGGACAATTGGGAGACGGAAGAGTGGTCAACTTGTTTGAGGTTCCAAAGAAGAAAACTGGGGTAAACCGCCTGCTGTACGAGCTTCAACTCAAGGGGTCTGGCAAAACTCCTTACTCTAGATTCGCCGATGGTAAAGCAGTGCTACGCTCGTCAATTAGAGAATACATCATTTCCGAGCACTTGCACGCAATAGGAATCCCCACTACCAGAGCACTTTCCCTCACATACCTCCCGGAAACGGTAGCGCAACGCCACACCTGGGAGAAATGCGCAATAGTTTGCAGATTCGCAGAGCTGTGGGTACGCTTGGGCACCTTTGATCTCTACAGGTGGCGTGGTGACAGAATTGGTATCAAGAACTTGGCAGACTATGTGATCAACGAGTTGTACACTATAGATGGGGAGCAGTACGGATTCTTGACAGAGATTGCCAAGTTGAGGCCAGACATCGTGGAATACGATTTGAAGGACTTAACTTCATACGACAAGCTCTACTACGAAGCAATTGTGCGTAATGCGTCCACAACAGCAATGTGGCAGGTGTACGGATTTTTGAACGGTGTATTGAATACTGACAATACCTCAATCTTGGGTCTTTCGATGGACTTTGGACCGTTTTCCATCATGGACAGGTTTGATCCAAACTACACTCCAAACTCAGAGGACCACGAAGCTAGGTACGGGTACAGAAATACCCCGACTTCCATTTGGTGGAACTTGACTAGATTTGGTGAGGACCTTGCAGAGTTAATTGGCTGTGGGCCAGAGTTGATTGACAAATACGACAATTTGGAAATGGACAAAAGCTTGGAAGAGAAGATTATCACACGTGCAACCAAAATTATCGAGGTCGGAGGTGAGATTTACCAGTACGCCTTCACCAAAAAGTACGTGGAGACGTTTTACAACAGATTGGGGCTTTCCCATAAATTGATAGACTACAAGAACTTGGATGGTGCTAACGAAGAGTTGATAATGCCTCTTCTCAGCGTTCTTGAAAACATAAGGGTGGACTACAACAAATTCTTTTTGACTCTTCAGGAGATTGCCAAGAGTCCTGAAGCAGCCACCAAGATCATGGACCTGAGCTTGGACTTCGATGAAGCAACTTCGAGATACACTAGGGATGAGCTCATTGCACAGATCAATCTGTGGCTCGACATATATCGCGGCAAGCTTGAAGAATCTGAGAAGATCGACTCAAAGACAGGAAAGGAGATCAGTTCCAAGAGCAACCCGTTGTTTTTGCCTCGCAACTGGATTTTGGACCAGGTGTATGAACACGTGAGAGACTCAAAGGGCGAGGACACTTCGCACTTAGAGAAGCTCCAAAAAATGAGCTTGAACCCATATGATCGCCTGAAGTGGGGAAGTGAGCTCAAGGAGATAGAAGAAAAATGGATGTTACAAGGAGACATCGGAGAAGACTACTCCATGCTCCAATGTAGTTGTGCAAGTTAACCTGGAGCACCGATAATAAACGTTCGTTACGATTATCCTGAAGTATAGATTGAAGTAGATTGAAGTATGCCCAATTTTGCACTCGTGAATCAATATAATTTGAAATATGCCCATTAAATGTGTAGGCACATGTTCACGCATTCCTGGGCTGAACAGTGAAAAATTGCTTAGATTACTGTGCTACACTTCATCATTCAAAACATTTTATTGCTAAATACTTAGTGGTTCAATGCCTTCTTAGCGTCGTTGTAACCCTTGTGGAAGGCATCCTTGGCCTGCTCTTGGACCTTTGGATCCAACTTGGAGATCTTGTCATCCAAACCGTGGTTACCTGTGGAGAATCCAGAACCGGTGTGGCTCAGGTGAGTACCGGTAGTACCGTGGGAACCAGTGATACCAGAACCAGTGGTACCGTGAGAACCAGTGACACCAGAGCCAGTAGTACCGTGAGAGCCAGTGATACCAGAGCCAGTAGTACCGTGAGAACCAGTGATACCAGAACCATGAGTACCGTGAGAACCAGTAGTGCCGTGGGAACCAGTGATACCAGATCCGTGAGTTCCGTGAGAGCCAGTGTGAGAACCGGAGTGAGAGTTGTGAGATCCGGTTGAGACGCCGTATCCACCAGCGGTGGCATCGCGGGTACCAGCAGAGTTGAAGTCAGTCTGACCTGTGGTACCAGAGGTACCGTAACCAGTCTGGTGAGAGCCGTGGGTACCGTGCGAACCGTGCGAACCAGTAAGGCCGTGAGATCCAGAGTGGGTGTTTCCAGAAATACCGTACTCATTTCCAGTAGAACCGTGAGTGGTACCGTGAGTAGTGGAACCGTGGGTGTTGGATCCGTAAGCGTTAGAACCGTGAGTACCAGAACCGTGGGTAGTGGAGTCGTAAGCACCAGTGCCATGAGTACCGTGGGTACCAGAGCCAAGAGTGCTGGAACCGTGGCTGGAGCTGTGAGTGTTTCCAGTAGTGGAGTGGGTACCGTAAGATTCAGGACCAGTTGCGGAGGAACCGTGAGTCTTCGAACCGTAAGTGTCACCGCTCAGGGTAGAAGAGCCGTGGTGACCTGAAGAGCTGTGAGATCCGTAAGCAGCACCACCAGCGGCACCAGCAGCACCAACACCAGCAGCACCAGCACCAGCGCCAGTAGAGCTAGAGTGACCTGGAAGGTATTGCAAAGCATCCTCCTTAGAAAGCTTACCTTCCTTCACCTTCTTCTGAATGTCCTCAGGAAGCTTGTGGAATTGAGCGTCCAAGTTGGAGTATTGATCCTTGGCTGAGTTCAAGTCCTTGTTGTTACCTCCCAACTTCTCGGATATTTTGTCTGTGAGTCCCATGATTGCTTGTAAATTTAATTGATTGAGTTAATTAATCGAATTGATTGATTGTGATGTCTAAATTGGGCGTCCACCTGGCCTCATTTATAGACTTGAACGCGTTGCTTCAATTGCTCTAGACTGACGTTACGTTGCTTCAATTTCATCACCCACATTTCAGAGCAAAGGTATGAAAAAAAAGAAAAAAGCAAGGCACCCCGAATTTCGCAACCAAAATTAGGTTTGCACATTGGCCAATATTGACTTCAGAGTCAATTCGCTCGAGAACAATGGGCCAAGGCTGATCACGCGGGGGTAGCGTGTCAATTCGGGCCATCGCCAATTGCCTTCATGGCGAAGATATCCGAAGGCATTCTGCAGGAACATCAATCTGGTTAGCCTTTGTGACATGATGCAAGGATGGTTGCGAATCTTCTTTCACTATAAATTCAGGGTGGGGGAACATGCATGATGTAATGATTGCGAACACGCTCTAAACTGAGGTGTGGCGAAGTGGCATGTGGCATTCCATAGCAAGCCTATAGAGGGCGAAGGCAGTCCAATTAATCTGTAATCGTGCGGAATTAATGATCATTCGCCCGCCAACTGTGGTGCAGCCGCACATGTATTTTTAAACGTATTTTTCGGCACCGTGGAACATCGTGGAAGATCTCAACTAATCCTTAACCATAATACCCTTTGAATTTGTAGTCATACAAAATTTCAATGAAACAATTGCCAATTGATCATGCTATCGAATGGAGAAGGTAATACACTATAAGGTACGTGTATTTTTAGCATAAGCCAATATTGAATATTTATAGAATGTAGATGAATGATGGGGAACACTCCACAAGGGTTTCCCAAATAAACATTTCGCTTGGAACAATTAGCAATTGAAACCACTAAAACCTGCAGAAAACTCATACGTGATGTGTGATTCTAATAGGAAGCTTCAAATGTAAAGATTGGTTATTGCTCAAGCGCACAATAAGCCTCAAATGATAAAAACGACCCATGTAGCAATTCTGGAAATCTGGAACGAGCTCGTACTTGTCGTAGGTTTTCAAATGCAGGGCCATCTTGGGGCTCCCCTTCAGGTGAGCACTGCCCAAGTCGATCTCGAGGTTAAGGGACATTTTGGACGTTTGCCCTTGGGTCACCCAGTGCGTGTCGCCTGTTCTTGCAACCTTGGAAATTTCGAGATTGATTTGCTTGGTTTTGAGAGCGGAGATGGCGCGGGCGCTATTGACCAAATTCCTCTCCACTGGGAAGCAATAACCCGCGTTCACAATCTTTTTACCGAGAGAGTACATGGACATGCTCAATTCACGAATGGGAGCAATAATGTTTGCTGTGATATCATCATCATCGTACGCGCCCACCCTCGAAGCAACCTGTTTCTGGTTGTAAATTATGTCGTGGTGTAATTGTATCGGGAGAGCATACGATGAAGCGATTGTTACAATAGCCAACTCCGCAGTTATGGATTTCACTGAGATATCCTTCTTGCCTCCACCGAGTTGGCAAGACAACTCCAAAGGTACGTCAATAATCCAAGACGCGGCTTTTTTCGAGTCCACTTCAGATCTTCCAATGCCACACTGCGGAATGTAGTCAATTGTATAGATGTCGCGTGGGGCTTTAATGTTTACTGTATTCAAGTGCTGAGTACCAAGTATACCACTCTTGTACACGGGGAAGTAGAGGTCGTAAATATGGGGCCCGGTGACCAATGGCCTTGTCTCGTAAACATGCTTCCGTTCTTCGGATTTTAAGTCCTCGTTTTTGTGTAATGAGATGGGTGCCCCATAAAGAAGCTTTTCAGCTTCCTCGATTTTCTCTTTGAAACACCCAATAAGGTATTTGAAGTCATGAGCACAGCCCGTGGAGCTGGGCCAGTCTATACGCAAAGAAGGCAGAACGCGGAATTCCTTGTCACCTGCTTTGAGAACCACATATTCATCAGAGTCTAATGTGTTTTTCAGGTATTTTGAGTGCCTACCCACGAATCTAGCGCAAACAGTGTATTTGATCGATGTATTCACGAAACCAAAATCCCGCACTTCAGTTCCTTTGACAGTTTTTGCAGCCCCCATGGTCGGGGGTAAGAGCACATGCGAATCGAGGTGGTGGTCACACAGGGAGTCCAAAAGTTTCTCGGGTAGCTTGAAAGAAAAGAAACGTTTGTACGTGGTATGTGGCATTATATGGCGAGAAAGGCCGAAACATCCTATAGTGTCGTCTACAGGGTCATAGATAACTGGCTGGTTACCGATCTCCTTAAATTCGGGAGGACAGTTTTTGTTATGGTGCAAACTTCCCTCGATGTTTGCGGAATTGTAGCTTGCCTGAAAATCAAACATCTGCAAAAAAGTGCTAACTTTCACTCGCGGCGCACTTTGCTCATTGCATATGCGTAATTGACCCTCAAGAACCAAGTAGAACATGTCAAATGGAATTGGCATGTCGCTTGTGTTTTCTATCAAAACATGTCCACTCAATTGATCACCTTGCGTATATTCAAAGTCTTTCGGATCAATGACTTCTGGCGGGATATTGTACTGACCTATGTCTTTAGTAAATACCACGTTCATTTTAAGCGCTTTTGCCAGTTCATTTTTGGATTCCGTCAAGTTTTTGATCTTGTGGATGTTATCAATGATGTTGTCTTTGATTTGATTTCGTTCAAATGCCTCGTCGTTAGGAGCACTAGTGGTTGTTGTGAGATGGCTGGACAATTCCAATGATGAGGCCGTGGAGTTGATAAACAGGCTGTTTTCTGAGTTCGAGGAGCGAACACTGTTATGTCTATTGTAGGTGGGGGGGTCACAGGAGGTTTCCCGGACTCCTGTGTTTATCGTGTTGGAGTACATATAGTATGAAGGTAGTATGGACCAAATATGATCAGGGCCCACCTGGTCCTCATCGATGAGCATAGAAATGTTTTCATCTGTGGTGTTATTGGAATTACTAACAGCGGATGCTAGAACTGATTTGTTGGTATTGGAGGGCATGAATCCAGCTTGTTCTCTGCTTATCGAAGAGGATAGCGCCGCTTTATATTCGTAATTACTAATCAGAATTTTGTACCACAACGGTATCGTGACTCAGTTAATATATGCAGGATAGATCAAAAATCGGAAATACGAACCTATTGAGACAAGCTATGAGTAATCTATAGTGCACCCAACAAATGAGTTCTATACTTGAAATTGTTCTATACTTGATCGCGGGTATCTATTGTGAGTCATCTAATCCTTTATCATTAAGAATCTCTAATGTAATCGTGGTTACACACCCCATATTTTTCACCCAAGCACAATCATCTCCCAAATTTCTTCAACTCCCAGTACCTCAAACCTGGGTAAACCAATCCGCTGAAACCCATACAGAGCCACATGGCGATATCTCCACCATATTCGCCACCGACTAACCGAGCGATCGGGCCCACCCAATATGTTTGTGCCATTCCCACAGCCGCACCTGTTGCGCCAACGAGGAACGCGGCACCTGCGGCGTAACCTTGTGTCAATTTCCCGTAGTCATTCCATATTTCAAAGTTGTAATACTTGTGACTACCTGTACTGGTACCGATAAGTGGCCTTGATGACCCAGTTTCCGTACCCTCGAATTCTTTCGTGTAGAGATGGGCAAACCTCTTTGTCCTAAAGATTTGGTTCTCTTCAAGAAGGATGATAAAGTACATGGATATCCAGTATCCAACCATGGGCAAGAAATTACCCAAAATCTCAGAAAACTTGTTACGCCCCACTAAAGCGCACACCAAGTAAACAGCTGTTATTGCTATTGCCCATAGCCATCTAGGAATCAGGCGGAAGCGGTCACCAATCAATTGAAGACCAAATGCAGCAGAGTAGGTGTTGATGATATTATTGGAGATGAGAGATAAGTAGATGAGCGTAAGTAAGAACTTACCTCCCCCGTGCCAGGGCTTGAAGGCTTCGTTCAAAAGTCCACCCATTCCGTACTCTGAGTATACCTCATTCCAAGGCTGATACGTCAATGCGACATTACCAATCAAGATACCAGCCATACCCACAAAAGTGGTGGGGACCCAAATGCCCAAAAAGGTTAGTGAAAAAATTTGGATATCCGGGGTATTTTCAGGGAAAAGAATTATGTAGTCAGAGGCAATTGAGCCCCATGTGGCAGTGATGGAATATGCCAAAGAAAAGAAACTGATACAGTTTCCCTTGATGGTGGCAGCGTCAAATTCTGGCGAGTCTTCCCAGGTCAAATACTTGTACTGTTTGGACGAGCATACGAATAACATCAAAAATGCAAAGTTCACAGGAACACTCAAATAAGCCTCCACGCGCAACAAGTGCTTGATACCGAATGTAGCTACTGTAAAAGAGATCACAGAGATGATCACAATACCCACGGAGATGGTGACACCCCCGTTGCTCATACTCGAAATGATTTGACCACCAACAACACTATTGACCACGGACCATCCCATGACTCCAATAATGCTGACAAGTGCCACAAGCTTCACGAACCAACACCCGAAAAGGAACCTCGCACTCACCATTTGACGGCACCCGGATCTTGGACCCATCAATGCACAATATGCGGCGATGGCGCACCCCAAAGTCTCACCGAAAAGTCCCGACAATAAAGTCTTCTTCAAGCCGAGGCCAAATAAAAGTGGAGCCAAGTAGAAAGACGACATGGATGAGAGACCTCCACAGGCAGACAACCATAACCCTATCACAGTGATCAACTGCTTCATTTTGTTGGTGGAACGCTCATATGGCATTATTCTCTCGATACCTCTGGACTCGATACCCAAGTTGTCAAGCTTTTTGGAGATCATGGTGATGGCCAGCCAGAATTTGTTCTCATTGCCCAGCGAAGCCTTAGATTCATCATTAGAGTTCGTTACCTCTATATTATCTTGAATCTCAAGGTCATGGTCGATGTTTCCCACGACTTTCTCCCTTTTGCTCATTTTGATGTGACTAATTAATATTGTGCCACTCGAGATGCACTCAACGGCTGACAGAGTCAGAAAAAAACCAAAAAATTAAGCCCGATACGGGGGTCGAACCCGTAGCCTTTTGATATCCTATTTAAGAGTCAAACGCTCTACCGATTGAGCTAACCAGGCATTTCTTGTAAAAGAAGGGATCTGGTGGAAACACCAAGAAAGCGGGATTGTTGCGGTTATGAGCGTGTGTATTTAAGACGAGGCTGAATACATGGAAGCAGCGGTATTTCCCACAAGGGTGGCTGAAAATATAGAGGATAAAAGTGTGATATAGGGAACGTGATTTGTGGTTGCATAGGTTACCCCATGCGGGGGGATGAAGATGCTTCCAAAAAAGGCTTTGTAGCAATCAATGCCATCCGCAGATGCTCGAACGCCTCAAGAATGTAGATGTCGCGCAAAGGCCAGGTATTTTCCAAAAACAGGTTTGAACACTCTAAATGTGCAGAAAATGCTCTCCTCACCGCAAAGTTGAGTTTATCGAGAAAAGTTTCCGCAGCAAGTCTATTTTGTTAGAAGGTTATTTTTGTTTTTTTCCTCGTTTAAGGCTGAATTTGTAGGCATTTCATTTAAAACAAACACATCGTCTCTACCATTGCTAGGACCGCGCGCCAGTACTAAATATGCCTGACATTCAGAACGTGGAGGCGCTCGATGAAGACTCTCGTCCCGAGGTTCGGAGACACTTGTCGAGAAATCAACCAAGTGACGGACAAGATGGCCACGCATTACGTGACTTGGAAAACCCAAGTGAGATCTACTCAATGGTATCTCAAAAGTCCAAGAATGGAACAGCGGCTCCAGATTCAAAACACAAGAAGCATCTGGGGCACAGCCACGTCCCGGATCCAAGTGAAAACTCAGCAATTGTGGGTAACCCGCTCTCATTTTTTAGCAAAAGAGCAGACCACCAGGAATCTCGGTACGCAAACGAAGAGGAAGAGGAAGAAGCTGGAAGTGCCTACGTATCTCCTCGAGAGGACTCTGATTCTGTGGAGGAAGATGTAGTCGACGATGAAGATGAGGAGGAACAAGAACATGATTTTGTCCCCGATCTTGATGGGGCCTCACCAGAGATCAACGAAGAAATTCCTTCTCCCTCGGCTCGTGCTTCGTTCTTCCCCTCTAGATTCACCAACAGAAGTACGAGAGCCGACTTTACTCCAGAAGCGAATGGTAGCGAAGAAAACACGCAGCAAAAATTGAAGAGCAAGTTGAGATTGTTTAGAGGCAGAAAGAAAGATAAGACTAGAAAACAAAGTTTGGCTGCTGATTTCGTAGCAGAGGATGAAGATGAAGATGCAGCCACCGGTGAAAGAGCACGTATATTAGTGGGAAGATTATCGATCAGTGCCGCGGCCATCCATTTGGTGGGGTCTTGTTTGCTTGAAGATGAAAATGGTACTGCCAGGGCTCCACTTTTGATGTCCCTCCTCGGTTTCAAAGTCACCGATGTATCGCCATCGGTAAACACCAGGATTAGAAGATTCAGACTCGATCTTGAGTATGGTGTGGGCCCACAAAGATTGAAGTGGTCTGTGGAAAAAACAGCTAAGGACCTCTTGTACCTCCACTCGAGATTCAAGTTCGAAAAATGGAAGACTGAGGTTGTGCGCAGTAATAAGACTGACTTACCAAGATATCCTTTACCACCCTTGAGGAACGCTCAGGATCACCATGGTAGAAGACGCAACGAAGATCACTTGTCGAAACCAAACGGATCGGAGCCCATGCCAGAAAGAACCGAGACCAGAACATCTCCTGATGATTGCTCGTTACATTCTTTGCACACAAATCATACACTCAGAGGCCAGTTCGCACACTTGAGGGCACATATGACGAACACATCTTCCAATGAGGACCAATCACCCGAGGTTCTTCGTTTGCGTATTCGCAAGAATCAAGAATACATTAAGGAAGTTACCAGCTACCTTAGAAATTTGATATCATTGGTGGGATTGAAGCCGCAGTCGAATAGGCTTTTCCAATTTTTTGAAATATCGCCCATTTGCTCGCTCTTGAGTTACGAAACCGGATACAAGGGCAAACAAGGTATTGTCCATTTGGGAGGAAGTGCAAAATCTCAGGGTTGGAGAGTAGGCCATTTCAAGGCTAACGACTTGAAAGGAATGATTGACAGACGCTCTGAGAAGTGGTTGTTGGTGAGAAATTCCTACGTAATGTACGTTGCCAACATCAATTCTACCCTACCATTGGACGTCTTTTTGGTTGATTCTAAATTCAGAGTTATATTCAAGCGCTTACCTGAAGGAGCTCGTGAGGACGACGAGTCTGAGTATGACGACTCATCTTTGATCCAAAGACAATTGGCCGAGGAAACGGTTGAGAGTGAGGTCTCGCATAAGAACGTCTTCCAGCATTTGAAAATCACCCTTGAAAATTCAGAGCGTAAACTCACCATTATTCCGAAATCGACTAAGGAGCAAAAATTGTGGATTGCATCATTGATGGAAATGAAAAACCTGACAATCTATTCAGAGCCAAACAGGTTTGGTTCTTTTGCACCAGTGAGAAAGAACTGTTTCGCACAGTGGTTCGTGGACGGAAGAGACTACTTCTGGGCCGTTTCCTCAGCAATGGAGATGGCCAAGGATGTCATTTTCATCCACGACTGGTGGTTGTCTCCAGAGTTGTACTTGCGTAGACCTGCGAATGGTAACCAACAGTTCAGAATCGACAGAATCTTACAACGTAAGGCTCAACAGGGTGTTAAAATTTTCGTTATTGTGTACCGTAACGTGGGTACAACAGTTGCTACTGATTCCTTGTACACAAAGCACTCGATTCTTTCGTTGAATGAGGAAAATATTCATGTCATCAGATCGCCAAATCAGTTATTACAAAACACCTTCTTCTGGGCGCATCACGAAAAACTTTGCATCATCGACCACACTGTTGCTTTCCTTGGTGGTATCGATTTGTGTTACGGAAGATTCGACACACCGGACCATGTTTTGACTGATGACTCCGACGTGAACTTTTCCTCGTTGGATCCAGAAAAGAGGATCGGTCCTGAAGACTTCATCAAATTCCAAACATTCCCAGGTAAGGACTACTCGAACCCGAGAGTCAAAGACTTTTTCGGTTTGGACAAGCCTTATGAGTCTATGTACGATCGTGGAATCACACCGAGAATGCCATGGCATGATGTCCACATGGTGACCTCTGGGAAGGTCGCTAGAGATTTATCGAGGCACTTTGTTCAAAGATGGAATTATTTGATCAGACAAAAGCGTCCAAGTAGATTCACGCCCCTTTTAACTCCACCATCCGACCTTAGCGATGCCGAAGTCGAAGAAATGGGTCTCGACGGTACTTGTGAGGTGCAGCTTCTTCGTTCTTCTGGTAGCTGGTCTCTAGGTTTGAAGGAGCATGAGCAGAGTATCCAAAATGCTTACTTGAAATTGATCGAAACCTCTGACCATTTTGTTTACATTGAAAACCAGTTCTTCGTAACATCATGTTTCATCGACGGTAATGAAATTAAGAACCGTATCGGTGATGCGTTGGTTGACAGAATCATCAGAGCTTTCAATGAAGGCACAAACTGGAAAGCCATCATTGTTATTCCATTGATGCCAGGATTTGAGTCCCAAGTCGATGAACCCGACGGATCTTCTGTCAGAGTGATTATGCAATGTCAGTACATGTCTATCTCGAGAGGTGCGACATCGATTTTTGCAAAATTGAGAAAGTATGGAATCAATCCAGAAGACTACATTGAGTTTTTCTCGTTGAGAAAATGGGGTCGTATCGGTGCGCAAAGAACTTTGGTGACTGAACAGTTGTACATTCACGCAAAGACCATGATTGTGGACGACAGAGTTGCCATTATTGGAAGTGCCAATATTAATGAGAGATCCATGAGAGGTGTGCGTGATTCTGAAGTTGCAGCAGTTGTTAGAGACAAGGCCACTGTTGACAGTTTCATTGATGGAGAGCCTTATAAGGTTGGCAAGTTTGCACACACATTGCGTATGAGATTGATGAGAGAGCATCTTGGTGTGAATGTTGACATCTTGGATGTTGTTGAGAGAAGATTCAAGCACTTTGAAGAGCTTGCAAGAACTCCAAGAGGTATGGAATCAGCTACGAACAAATTCAGAAACGAAGAGAACACCATCTTGTCTGCAATGGTTGAGATCGCCTCAAGAGATATTCTCGACACCAAGGATGGAACACACAGGTGGAAGAACTTCCAAAAGTTGACAGCTCGCGATTCTCAAGTCATCGACATTGAGTTCGAAGATGAGATTCCAAATGAGTTGAGGAAGGCTCCACCGCCATTGAAGCTTCCAATTTCTTTCAACAACAGAACTGGTACTCACGAAGCAAACAGGGGTATTCGTGACAAAAAGAAGCATTCTTACGATGCCAGAGTTCAGCGCAATGACGACCATAAGAAGGACGTTTACGGAGATGGTCTCGACAAATACAAGAGCAAGCTTGCCAAGAGAGCCAGATTGAACAATGCACGTTTCCTCAAGGAATTGGCTCACAAGTCGATGACAGAAAACCCAAGTGCTTCATTCTTGCCTGATCTCCACAGCGTTATTGACTTTTTGGAATCTGACGATATTGAGATGGTTGATGAAATGGACGATCAGTCTGAATCTTTGATCACTGCAAGAAACCAAGAAAGATGGCAATTATTGAAAAAGATTTCGTACTTGCAGAGAGTTGCTGCTAGAGAAAAGGAAGAGCAGGAGGAGGAATCCAAGAAGAGAGTGGCAGCAGGTATGGAGGCCAACATGAACTACAAGATGCCTGAACATAACAAGAAGCACACTCCAGAGCCTGATAGTATTGCAGTTGATGAGTCGAGAGCACCAGATGCCAATTTAGACATGGGTGATTTTGAAGCATCTTCAAGAGATGAAAACGGCCATGACCAGCAGCATCTTCCAGTTGTTACATTGGATGAAGAGGAGACCAAGGCCATAGTCAATTCTTTGAATCCAGTGGGTGTTGGTAACTTTAGCAAGTTTGTTGATCCATACTCTTTTGCTGATCCATTGGACCCTGAGTTTTACGAGAACCAATGGTGTGAGCACGCCAGAAGAAACACAGATGTTTTCCGTCTTGTTTTCCACTCCCAGCCAGATAATGAAGTTGACTCATGGAAAGAGTACAAGCGTTTCTCCAAGTTGAACAGAGGATTCATTCTTTCGCAACAACAAGAGGCCAGATTCAACAAGAGGAGAGCACAGAATGGAAACTATTCGGACGAGTCAGACTCTGTATTGGATGACGAGCCACTTGCTAACGAGGTTGACAAGTTTGGACGTTCTACATCCAACAAGAGACACAGCCAGGCTTCAGTTTACGTGCAGGACCACGCTGATGTTGGGTTATTGGGCCAAGCTCCTCCATCTGCAGGCACCGGAGACACATCAGAAACCAAGAGGCCAGAGAATGGTTACAAGAAAATTGATGCCATATCTGAAGGGAACAGCGAGGACACCCACAATGAGCAAGATCAAGCCTTTGACAAAATGATTGATGAAGGAGGCGTCTTCAAGGGTAAGACCGTCATTCCAGATGTAATCGAGGCACAGCATGAGACTGAAGGCTACCTGAATGGTAATCTGGGAGCCACGACTGCTATTCACAACATGCATCCCAAGAGACGGAAGAGAGGTACCTTCAGTACTAGACGTCGTTTGCAGAGCGGAGATAAGATTTTCGAGCGTGATTCTGCAGAAAGGATTTTGAACGAAATCCAGGGACACTTGGTTGTATTCCCGGTGGACTGGTTGCTGAGAGAACTTGAAGGTGAGAATTGGTTCTACAATACTGATAGAATCCCACCGATCGATATTTATGACTAGTGGACAACTGGTCACACACTAAATAATTTATGCATGGTTCTATGGCTTGCGCTCTTGCTCTAACATTGCTACGATTTGCTTGCTAGAGACCAAAAAGCTTGCTAGAAACCAAAAATTGTTGCTACTATTCGTATATTTATATCATTAGCATGTATGGTTTGTTCGCAGCTCGATTGTAGCAGTTGGGAATTATAGTGAAATTTCCCTGTAGAAAAATTAACGCGAGGCTCTTAGAAAAAAAGTTCGAACCAATGTTACTCCAATTGCTATCATATGTGGGCGTAGTGTTGGGGATGTTGTCCTTGGTGGTTTCAATTGCCTCTGGACTTTACTTCGTTTCCGAGCTAATTGAGGAGCACACGGAGCCAACAAAGCGTTTTTTGAGAAGGGCGATTTACAGTATCGTGGTTCTACTTATTTTGCTATGGTTATTTGATGGATTGTCCTTCAAACTCACGTTATTCTCGGTGTTCTCCTACTGGGTATATTTGCAGAACCTTCACAGATTTCCATATGTTGATGCCAAATCGCCATTGTTCATTTCGAGTTGCGTCCTTGCTTTTGCGAACCACTGGTTCTGGTTCCAGCATTTCCATGATCCATACATTCCACCCATTCAAGTGAGGCTCAGTGCAGACTACGTTCCACCCAGAATCCCGACATACATGGAGGTGTGTTCGTTCTTTGGTATCTGCATTTGGTTCATCCCCTTTGCATTGTTTGTGAGTTTGAGCGCCAACGACAACGTTCTTCCCCAGCACGTTAGCGTCGAAGGCAAAAAGGCTAAACCCAGTGGTCTCGCCAAGGTGGTGATAGGTAACTTGAGAGAGTACTTCTACTCTACCTCTAGAAAGTTTGGGTATGAATTAGACCCTAATCACGGAATTTTGGCTTAGGGCAAGTATTCACAAACCAGAAGATGCAAAGCTATCATGAGCCAACTCAGGTTGAAAAGTCATTTTGATAAGATCACGTTGATAAACAGAAATTGGGAACTTTGTAGACAACTTGTAACAGAGGCATAGTCGTACTACCTAATGCTAAAAATTTCAGTTACTGTGACGATTTTAATGTGTGAGCATTCCATAACATATATACATATTTATCCCAAAAAGTTCTTGACGGGAGGGCCGAAATGGTCCAAGCTCAACAAAAACGTATCGTGGCCGTAATTACTGACTTCATCACCAAGTTCAAAGTAGTGAATATTTCCGCCCTTTGCGTTTGACTTGAGAACTTGCGCGATTTCTCTCTGTTGCCACACCGGAAACAAAATATCGGACTCCACTCCCACGACCATTACGTCCTTGTGGGCGATTTTCTTCAATCCCTCTCTCAAATCTTCCAATGCTTCTTCTGGAGTCACGGTTGCGGAGGTTTTCTTCTCTTCATAAGGTTTTTCTGGAATCGCAGTGCTTGGGGACAGTGAAGTACTACAGGCATCAGAATACCTCAAATTTGTGGAGCCGCTATTGAGAAATTGCTGCTCCGTCTGCTGCCTGGTTCTGACCGCTCTTTCTCTGTTCGAGGCACTCAAGTCAAATAGATCCATTGCTTTCAGAATGTAAAGAAGCGAATTAGCATCGTACTCCAAACAGAACTTCTCACCAGCGTGATCCAAATAGGTCTCTACTAGAAAATCAGGACACAACGCAGGTGGTTTAGAGTCATCTGCCCGGTTCCTGCCGAAACGATACTCCCATTCAGGTCCTGAACGGTACGTCACTGTTGCGATTTCTCTTGCTAGTTTCATGCCCACATGGGGAGGGATTTTGCCATAGTAAAAGCCTCTGTTCCAGTTTGGATCGCTGATCAAAACTTGTCTCTGCGTATGCCTCAAAGCAATTGAGTAGGGGTGTGAGCGCGCACATCCACTTATTGAAACCACCTTGTCAACCTTGTCTGGGAATTCCCAGGCGTACGCCAAAGATTGCATACCACCCATGGACGCTCCCACTGAAGCATGTATTTTCTTGGCCCCAAATACATCTTCAATTAACGAGTTTTGGGCCCTCACCATATCGTTCACAGTGATGATTGGGAATCTAGTTCCGTAGTAATCACCATTTGCAGGATCGAGGGAAGAAGGCCCCGTCAGACCATAGCAACCCCCCAAAACGTTTGTGCATACAACCAAGTACTTGTTGGTATCCAAGTACTTACCAGGGCCAATGAAATTTTCCCACCAGCCACTCTTTTCATTCAATGGCTGAGATTTGGCGTGGGAGGATGCAGAAAGCCCAGTGTGAATCAATATTATATTATCTTTAGCATCATTGAGCTTACCCCAGGTTTCGTAAGCAATTTCGAAATTGGGCAAGAATCCACCATTGTCAAAGAAGATTGGCTTCTCGGACTTGTAGATTTCGAATCCTGTTTGCACTTTGGAATACGATGGCTCCGGTCCAGCTTCCAAAGATGATTGGCCCTTCAATTCGCCGCCGGAGTTCAATAATTCCTGATTTTTCCTCTCCAACTTGTCCAAGCAAGGGAAACTCATTTGAGGATTACTCGATGTGGCACTAGAGTACCTGGCTCCGAAGCCCAATATCCTCAGGCCTCTTGGATACCGCAATCTAGCAATCTTATTAATCATGGTGGTTGGTGTAATTAAATTTAAAAAGACCCTCTGATGAGAGCACTGCACGTGAACCAATAATCAGGTGACTTGGTATCATTTTGATTGCGATAACAAATCTACAAACCTGAAATACTGAATCAAATTGAAGACCTGAAATATTGAATACCTGAAATTTTGAATCTGATCTGAACCTGAAATAAATCCCATCGCTTGAGGTGAACTTTTGAGCTGGCTAATAATACTGTAGCATGGCAGACGGTATTCAGAGGTACCAAGCGGGGTGTCTCGTACTCTTCTGGACCACTTTCTTGTTGAGTATCCCCTTCAGTCTCTTGCACTTGTCCAAGTATAGCGAGATTATCGGGCACTTTCCCCCCGTGTTATGGATAAATGATGTTTTTGTCCAGCGATATGGCTATTTCTGGTTCACCATTGCATACCTAAGTAACGTGTTCATATACCTGGATAATGGGGAGATTCCAAAGAACATTGTTGTGTATTACTTCCTGAGATTTGCAGCGAATACGGCCGTCTATGTTCTTTTAACTACGTGGTGTTTAGGGAACCTGGTCTTTGAGCGCATCAACGTAAATACTGGAGGGCACTGTATGGATGGCATCAAGTCTGTTGCAGATCGTGTAGTGTGTTCCCAAAAGGAGCTCTTATGGGTCGATGGATTTGACGCTTCGGGGCACTATTACTTTATTGTGTCTGCAAGTGCACTCCTTGTTCCGGAAGTGCTCAGATTAAGACAATATGACTCCATTGGTAGAATTCATATGGGTCGCTTCAGTTTCATAGGTGTCGATAAGAATAAGGTTAAGTTAGCCCTCACTGCGCTATCGTCTACACTAGTTATTCTATGGTACTTTATGTTTGTTATCACAAGCATCTTTTTCCACACCATCTCCGAAAAAGCGGCTGGGATTACGATTGGATCGGTCGTTGTGATGGTCCTTGGCAGGCTCTGGGACCTCACGAAACTCGAGGTGGTCGCCGAAAACACACCATAATAAATAGACACAGCAATAATGCAAGAATAAGCGATAACGCCACTGATAGCGACTAAACGATAAGGTGTAAGAGAGTGATTTCAGCCCATTGTTTGAGCATATTTTCCATACGCATTTAATTTCCCTGCGATGTTTTCGCGGTTGTGAGCACATTTTGCGCTTTTGCGCTACTTTTGCGAGTTTGAGAGGTTTTCGCCGCTTCTTATATATACGCCCACTTGCCTCGAAATGATGGTAACCATACCGCCATGGAGAGATTACATTTGGTAATAGATAATATACACTGTGAAGGGTGTGAGAAAACTATCACCGCATCCATTTCCACTTCGTTTGCAGTAACAACGACGTCCACTCCTCCTAGCGTGGCTGAAATCTTGAGCCTTGACGATGGACAAGCTATAGTGCAATTCGATAAAGAGGGCGTCGATGTCTACTCTTTGGATATAAATGAGAACCATCGCATGGAAAGGGCGCTCAAGAAGATCAATTCTACTTTGAAGAGTAATGGGTTTCAAGTGTCGGGATGGGAGATGTACAAGGACGAGAATATGGTGATGGCCTCCACCAGTAGTAAAGGTATAGATGCTCTCTTTTTGCAAAAGATTTTCGGAAATAGATCGTCGAAAAACCATCTCAAGCACTGTCAAGCTTGTGCATTGCAAAAAAAGCATGAGGCTGAATCTCAAGACGACAAGCTCGATATACCCGAGAGCTCGTCTGTAGATACCTTGGTGAAGCAAAATGATACGGAATTCAGAGCTGTGTTTGCGATAGGAGGCATGACTTGTTCATCGTGTGTCTCGTCGGTGTCTGAGGCCATTGAGAACGTCTTGAGTGTTCACAAGACCTCTCTGGATCATGACTTCTCCGTCAACTTGATGCAGCATACTGCCGTGGTGGTGGTGCCCAACAAGCAGGTTATCAATAAGATCAATGAGAGCATGGAGGAGGCAGGCTTTGACTGTAAATTGATTGAGGTGTTACCGGTTGAACGCTCCATCAATACAAAAGTGACTGCTGCAATTGGGGGTATTACATGTGCTGCTTGTGCCAACTCAATCGAGTCTGCTGTGAGCGAGTTATCCTTCGTTTTAGAGTCTGGTGTGAACCTTGTATCAAAGACAGGAAACTTTGTGATAGCAAACTCTGGTAATGATACAAACATTGACAAGCTTAAGGAGGCCATTGAGGATATTGGATTTGACTTTGAGGTTTTGAAGGTGGAAGAAATCAACTACGCATCTTCCAAGAAGAAGCCAAGAAGTATCAACCTCAGTGTCGAGGGAATGATGTGTAACCATTGCCCTGAAATTATTACCAACTATTTGTCGAGCTATGGTGAAGCTGTGATTATTCAGGATCCAATCACTTTGGATAAACCTTTTATCAATTTCACATATATCCCAGGTGGTAATGTGACAATCAGAAAGTTCCTCTATGATTTGAACCACTTGGCTGCATCTAATAAGAACGAAGACGGTTACGTTGTTCTGGAAGAGAAGGGGACATTTGTTTGCTCTTTGGTTGAGGAAGTCTCGATGGAAGAGCACTTGAGAAGAATTTCCAAGCAAGAGGTTAAGAAAATCGTTATCAGACTCATAATTGCTACGGTATTCGCCATCCCCACCTTCATTTTCGGTGTGGTTTCCATGTCTCTTTTGCCAAAGGCAAACTCCTTCAAAAAGTGGATGGATGAGCCTGTGTGGGCCGGAAATGTGTCGAGGGAGACATGGTCTCTTTTGTTCTTGAGTACCCCCGTCTATTTTTTTGCAGCCGATATTTTCCACAGAAAAGCTGTGAAAGAGATAAAGTCATTATGGATGTACAGAAACTCTTTCAAAAAGAGACTTTTGAAGTTTGGATCAATGAATTTGTTGATGTGCTTGGGAACAAGTATTGCATACATCTCCAGTATTGTTTCCTTGATTCTTTCTTCCCAGCAAGAACCAATGTCAGGACATGGTATGACAACAACGTATTTCGATTCTGTTGTTTTCTTGACCTTTTTCCTTCTTATTGGTAGATTGTTGGAAAGCTACTCTAAGAAAAAGACCGCGGAGGCTATTTCAGATCTCCAGGCATTGAAGTCTAGTGAAGCCATTTTGGTTGATGAAACCACTTTTTCGAATGACGAGACCATGAGCGTCAAGTACTTGGAGGTTGGTGACTATATACGTGTTGTTGCCGGTGAATCACCACCAGTCGATTGTGTGATTGTTCAAGGATCATCCGAATTTGACGAGTCGGCCTTGACAGGAGAATCAAAGCCAGTGAAACATTTTGAGGGCCACCAGATTTTCTCAGGAACAGTCAATGTTGGGAAAGAGTCAGTCATTGCAAAAATCTTGAGTTTAGATGGTGATTCATTGATCGACCAGATTGTTGCTACAGTTAGAGATGGTCAATTGAAAAAGGCCCCCATCGAAAGATCAGCAGATGTTCTCACAAGTTATTTTGTTCCACTCATTACATTGTTGGCAATCTTGACATGGATCATTTGGTTAGCACTCGGCCTTTCTGGAAGCTTGCCTCGTCTGTACCTAGACAGTGACGTTGGTGGATGGGTCTTTTGGTCCCTAGAGTTTTCCATTGCTGTGTTCGTCATTGCTTGTCCATGTGGTATTGGACTTGCTGCTCCAACAGCTTTATTCGTCGGTTCTGGGTTGGCAGCAAAATATGGTATCTTGGCCAAGGGAGGAGGTGCAGCCTTCCAAGACGGTGCGAACGTCAATGTGATCTGCTTTGACAAAACAGGTACCTTAACTAATGGTGAAATTCGTGTGACGGATTACGCATTCGCCAAAGTTGATGAGAAGCACACTCATGCAGCAAAGGCTTTTTCTTTCCAGATCTCGCGTGATTTGGAATTAGCATCCAAGCACCCGTTAGGGGATGCAGTCAAAAAGTTTGTTGAAGGATACACCGCTGACCAGCTGGTGAAGCCTTCCCAAAATAAAATACCAAAAGTTGAAACTGTTGCAGGAAAGGGTCTCAGAGGCGAGATCTTTTACGATGAGGACGACACCATGTGGAATGAATTGAAGCCAACGGAGGCCATTTTGGGTAACGAGGCCTTTATGGCCGAATTCGACGTTGAGATTTCTGAACAGCAAAAGAGCATGCTTGATTCATGGAAGCAAGAGTGCAAATCAGTGATTTTGGTTGCTATCAAGTGTGAGGCTCTTTTCGGCAACCCCGGCTTCAACCTCTTGTTCATGATGGCAGCTCGCGATCAAATCAGACTGGAAACCAAGCAAGTGATTCAGTACCTCAAGAAAAACTCGATTGAATGTTGGATGTTGACTGGTGATAACAAAGTCACTGCGAAGGCAATTGCAAACGAAATTGGTATCGACAATGTTGTCAGTGAAGTTTTACCCGATGAAAAGCAAAACCACATTAAGAACCTTCAACGTGTTCCCAAGAATGTTGTGGCAATGATTGGTGACGGAATAAACGACGCCCCAGCATTAGCCACCAGTGATGTGGGAGTCGCTCTTTCGTGTGGTACTGACTTGGCTGTGACACTGAGTGACTTCATTTTGCTCAACACATCACACCCCTTGCTTGCACTTTACACTCTTTTTGATTTGTCCAGAGTTGTCTTTAGGAGAGTAAAGTTTAATTTTGCATGGAGTTTAGTTTATAACGTGATTGGAATCCCAATTGCTGCAGGAGTCATTTATCCGTACCACAACTCTAGGCTTTCTCCCGTTTGGGCCAGTGCGGCTATGGCAGCGTCATCTGTGAGTGTTGTTTTGAGTAGTTTGGCGTTGAAGTTTTACAGGCCAAAAATCGACCCGAGCAAGCTTGAACAAGAACACATCAAAACCGATGAGGCGAAAGAATCACACTATACCGACTAGTGATGGCTTCTTTCAGGGGTATGGGTCGTTTATGGGGGTCACTACACCCCCGGAACACAAAGTTACATACACAGGCATGAACTAATTTATCAATGCATAAAGTATCTGAAGGTGCGTTTTATGCAACGAAAAAAAATGAGCTAATGAGCGGAATGAGCCGACATCATTCCTTGCTGGTGTATAGTCGGAATGTACAATGCGATTGCTTTACATACACGTAGAACGTAAATTCATTAGGGGAGCCGTAGGGCCATATAAATACAAACATCTAAGTTCATAAATTGCAACAGCAATAGGTAATGGATAAAGTACATAGTAGGAGACAAATTCTGCGGCCGTAAACCTACAGGGGACGTTCCATGGTCAGAGACCCAAACACCTCACTATCGAACTTGACAACCATGACTGTCACGTTGTCTGTGGTGGAGTTGTCGATGGCGAACTGACACAATTTTTTAGCTGCGATTTGTGGCTCGTTGGTCTTTCTCAATATATCTGCAACAAACTCGCACGCCTTGAGATCAGAAATCACATCCCATACACCGTCACACGCTAGAATCATGAATTCGTCTTCTGCTGTTATTTCTGTCGATGTTGTAAAGGGTTTCCCTATGATCAAGTCTTTCATGTAGGAATCGCCCAAAGATCTTGTGACGGCTAACACACCATTTACTCTATTTTTCATGATTAACCCCCCTAGGGAGCGCACCCTATTGATTTCGTTGGCATCTGTAGCCTTGTGGTCATACGAGAGTCGGTATGGTCTTCCGTTTTTGTACAAGACAATCCTCAGGTCGCCGACGTTGGACGTATACAACATCCTTTTGTGGTAGGGAGAAGGAACAAAGTCGTACTTTGCATTCTTAGGCGGCGTTTTGGTCGACTTCTTTTTGGCGTCACCATCAGTTTCCCACCTGAGCACAGCAACGATTGCGGTGCAACCCGAACTTCCGTTTCCCTCCTTTTCTATTAATCCATCCGCTTTCACAAAGGAGCTGTATAAAGACTTTTTCAAGTCCGTCGAACCAACCAAGGGAGCAGAGTGGGTTGTCTCGTCGCCGTCCTTGTCAGACATGTCCTTTTCAATCTCCTCCTCCAAGAGCCTGTGCAAATTGATGCCGCACCAGCGGGCGGTTTCCTTACCGGCATGGCCATCAAATATGGCAAAATACCCCCAATCCACACATTCCGCAAAGTTGGCAATGTAGGTGTGGACATCTTCCATTTTATTCCGGTAGAGAGTGTTCTTGTTTTCAGCAACACCAACTTTGAATGAGAGCCCCGTGAAAGGGTCGCTCGAGTCTGACGCCTGTTCTGTGATGTGGGTCTGTTCCAGCATGGTCTTGAAACCTTGGGGGTGTTTCAAAAAGTAGATAAAGACAAGAAATTGATGCTATCACAGCTGAGCAGTCTTATGAGCGATAGAATCTTTTATGTAGGCACTCAGGAAGTCACTGTATGGGGTCTCTTTTTTTTCTGATGTGTGTTCTCGGAAACCGATAAAGTTACTGAACATAAGTCTGCTACTGGCACGTGACCACGCCATATTTAGCCCCAAGTTCGTGTCAGATTTAAGGACGTTTCCGGAGGCTGAGCACTCCCAGAAACCGTGGCACATATCATGGAAAGCAGTAGCATTAAATACAGAAATACAAGCGGGTCAGTGCTCGACGGCAGAGCCTACAAAACGGTGTGTCAGAATTCCGCACCAATTGAATTTTAAGTCACTTTTTTTCTGTAACATTGTTGTTTTTTTAGCTTGACTCAGTCAAATTGTTACAGATGTAGAAAAAGCAAAGCGGGATGGGTATTCTGGATTGAATGCCTGTGTTTATGTCCAAACGTATTCCTTTCAGGTTTTTATTGTTTGGAATGTATTGTACATTGTCTTTTGATACATGGCGTCCAAGTAGCAAGTTCCGAGGGAATCAGAATGTCATGAAAATGTCATGAAAATGTCATGAATGTCATTAACGGTGAAAATGACATTGCAATGCGCTCAAACAATTTGGAGCGGAAGCAAAAACAGTTGCGAATGAGATCAGTGCATGCAGCGCAGGGGATGCGCAAAGTGTAAAACCAATCAATTACAATCTTTCCTCTTGATCAAAAGCTGAGAATGGAGATAGATTCAGGTTTTGAACCTCAGGTTAATGTTTGGGGTGGGCCCAGACTCATCGACTTGTCCGACAGTATATTGTATGAGGTGTTTGGGTTCGTGGGTACGGGTGATCTACTTACTTTAGCGCTTACATGTCGACGCTTGGGTCAACAAGCTACGAGGCAACTATACAACAAGATAATTGTATCCAATGACCGACTGCTCGTAAAAGGCACTTTGGAATGTACGCGGGAGTACGCTGCGAGAATCAACTATGGGACATTGATTCATTCATCACGGTTGACCCATCTCCTTTCGGTCATCAAGGAGAGCGTGTTTATCGGTGACTATGTCAAGGCCATCATTTTTTTGGATGACTGGGAGTCATACCCTAATTATCACATCATTAATATCTACTTGGAGTCACTACTCTGCGACAGGTTCAGCTTGGACACCTTTGCATTCCCCCCTCAAGTACCGGTAAATCTCCAGAGCTTGAGTAGTTTAACACAGCTGTCGGCGTGCTTTGTAAACTTGAGAGTACTTGTCCTAACTGTGGGATCTTACAGTATTGATGAAGCCATCGTGACTCCTTCGTTGGAGTCTTTAAAGTTGAGGTACACCCTGACTTCGTCACGCGATCTGTTCTTTCAGTTGTGCACCGCCATGGGTGTAGGAGGTTCACTCCAAAACTTGAGGAATTTGGAGATTCAGAGTCTTGACGGAGCTGGTGAAGATATATCTGCTGTACTTGGAAACCTAACTTTGGATGGAGTATCCACAAGCCCGGTCTGGATGGCTTTTTTCGAAGCGCTAAACAGTTATCAACTAGTACTAGATCAATTGAGCATTGATCATTTCTGGTTCAGGAAACCAGATGTTGATTTGATACGTGCTGTAATAGACTTTGATAGGTTGAGGAAACTAAAGATAGTTTGCACGGAAACACATAACCATGGTCAACTGATTTTGTCGGATTCAAAGTCAATACAATCCTTGATCATAGAAAACATCAACTGTACGAGATGCCTCAATTTTTTGGCAAGTTGGTTCACTTCGCACCGCTTAAGGTCCTTGAAGCTTTCTGGAAATGTTCAGGAATTAATACCGGTGCTATGCGCAACGCAACCACAACTCGAGCAATTAGACGTAATGGATACCCCAAACTACGATAGATACTACGGGCTATTGTCTAGGTCCCTCAACAACAAAATGTGCGTTGCCAACTACGACATTGGAAACAAAGTCCAAAGCTCCATCGAACAAATGCTCTTCTCAGATAAGTTTGACGGTGGGTTCGGAGTAGTTGTAAATGACTATACTCTCCATTTCATATGGGAAACTGCTAGCGTTGGGTTGAATTTGTTCATGAGATATTATCTAAATACTGCATTTAGTCCGTGTGTTAGCAGTGCATTCAACTTGCAGCAGCTCCTGTCATTGCGATTCCTAAGGGTGATGAATTTACCTGTTTACATCAAGAGAAATGGTTTCAAGTTATCTCTAAACCATTGGACTAACGAGAAATTGATTCAAATATAGTGATCGGTACTATCAACTATTTCTTAACACTATACCAGACTATCACTATGTCAGACTTTTCACTACAGATTCACTATGTCAGACTATCCACTACAGATCCACTATGTCAGACTATTCACTACAGAGTATTCACTATAGAACTATTCACTTTATCGATCAAACTACTAATCCATCAAAACATGTATGTACCACTGTAAATGCTTTTCATATTTTCTTATCGTCAAATGATGGGCTCGGAAATGTAATTGGTTGGAAGCCCTGTTCAATGTAAATATGGCAAAACTTAGATAGAATGCTGCGTTATGGAGTATTTCACACAACGAAGGAGACAGTCAACTCGTAAATTAAATCTTCCCAGAAAATCCCAGATATCCTCGACCTTATTCTTGGAGATTTTAGTCCAGGCTTAGCTATAGACCCTTTTGCAAAATTTCTTGCAGAACCAACCAAGATTACTTTTGCATTGACTTTGAAACGATGCGGTATGCTTGGCTCATTTATATGGCAATGGAATTCCTGCTTGATCAGCTCAGCTGATCCTATAACTTACTTTTGAAGCAACCGTGCATAGAATTTTCAACAATTATTCATTTTTGAATTTTGTGATCAATTTCTTAATTGACAGTATTCTTATGCGAATCCATACCTCGAGAGATGGGGTACACTATACGACAAAAGATCGACATCTGCCTCAAGGCCGAGTCAAATCCCGAGATGACGCAGGCGGATCTAGCGCTTTGGGCTCGAGATCGGTATGGGTCACTTAAGCCACCTTCCCAAACAACCATATCGAGGATATTGAGTTGTAAGAACGATTTGATAGCCACCAAAGACTCGGAGCTCGAGCTTATTCGGCGTCGAAAACAGCTCAATCCATTGCTACGGAGAATTTTAACTGAATGGATCACCCAAGCAATCTGGGAGAATATCCCGATAACAATACCAATCATCCAACAAACCGCGACATCGATCTGGAACCGTCTCTCGACGGACGATAAGGTCGGGAACGGTATTTTCAATCCCAATTGGTGCAATAACTTCTTGAAGAAACTCAACATTAATGTCACTGGTACTCCCGAAGAAATTGCCAATAATCCTGGAGGCTACAACCTCAATAAGGTTTGGAAGTTGGATGAGAAATTAGCATTGAAGACTTACTTGAATCAGGTAATCGCCAAAGAAGGGTACTCGCCAAAAGACGTTTTTACGTTAGATGAGTTCCAATTATTCTATTCATTGCCATTAGACCAATTATTTGACGTTTCATCCATAGATAAGGGCTTGAAGCAATCGAGCTCGCCCACGGCCAATTCGCTAACGATAATGCTTGGATGCAACATAGATGGCTCCGAAAAGCTCGATCCCCTAATTGTGGGAAAATACGACACTTTTGACGTTTCAGGCAGCTCGCATGATGGGCTTCGTTCCTTTTCAAATGAGCCCTCCGCTGCACATATCAACGAGACATTGATGAATAAGTTGACCCAAGCATATCAAATCTCATACAAGTCAAACACAAACAAATGGATAACACTGAGTATGTTCCAAGAATACCTCCTCTCTTTGGAACACAAGCTCACAAACTTGATGCCTACGAGGAAGATTTTGATTCTCTTGGATGACTCTTCTTCGCACAGAATCATCAATATGACATTTCAGAATATCCGGTTGTGCTATCTAAAGAATAGCTTGAAGCACAGGAATCCATACAATTTGTCGTATAGTGGAGTCAAGTTTGACTTTTTGCCCATGTCTTTTGGAATAATAGAGGAGTTCAAGATTTTGTACAGAACCCAGCAATACTTGGACAAGATCAACCTACAGAAGCAAAAATCCAACATTAAAGTTGAGCGAGGGTCGAATAATCTCAAAAACTTGAACTATAAGGAGGGCGGTCAAGGTATGGAGGTTCTCACGGAATCCGACTACCAAATCCCCATAGTACGTGTGATAGAATGGATTAAAAACGCATGGGACGCTGTCACGCTGGAAAAGATTTTTGATTCATGGAGAAGAACCAACTTGATCAACTTCACAACTCAATGGCAAGGCTCGATGTACGAGGGCATTACCAACCAATTAAGGGTATCATTGGTGAACCATGATGCACATAAAAGCTATAACACTCTCTTTGAAATAATGACGTATTTAAATGTGGTGATTCCATGGGAAATAGAGGAGCTTTTGGGTTTGGTCAATGAAAAGGGAAAGATCACCTTCAGTTATGCTTCAATCGAGGAGATAATAGGAAGCTGTTTACTGGAAACTTATCCAATAGATAGTGTGGACCACAAGTCAGCTTCTTCTTTTCAAAATGTGGATACACAGATGGAAGATATCACAGAAAATGGTGGCTTCGTCAAGAGAGACAGTTTAGATATTCCAAAGAGAGCAAGTAAGCATCGATTGGGGTCCGATGATTGGAGCTCTCAGAAGAGGCGGTCATCACAGGGAAGCAACGAGGGATACTTCGGAATGTCACCCCCCTCGTCATCGAGCTCATTGAGTGCAAATTTGGAAACAATAGAGCTATTAGAAAAAGTCTTGGATCTTGGTAAAAGTTCCAAGCTCCAGCTCCGTAAGGCCACCATCAGTGACTTGGAGAAATGTCTCTCAGAGTTGAAAAAGCAGGGAATATAAGAGCAATATCTCTAACAGCGAAAGTTGCAGATGAGCCCAGCTATGACAATCAAAATCATAGTAAGATAGAATCTGCACGAATACGATGCATACGATTAAATAGTATTCAAATTTGTATATACATGATTGCGCACTTGTTGTGCGACCTTATAGTACTGTAGCGATAACTCATCGACAGTTAAACGTCAGAACTTCTCCTTAAACTCTTACATATTTCAGCCCTTCTGAACCAAATCAAACCTGCACTGCTGTAGCCTGTATAGTTTAAGCCTCCTCTTTGTCTTCCTCTTCATAGATACCAAGCTCCTTTGCTTTCTCCTCCAAACGCTTGCGCTTCTCAGCACGTGCATGTCTGATTCTAGCAATCTCTGCTTGGATTTCGTGGCGTTCCTTGGGGATTTGGTTGAGGGTAGCTGGATCCGGCCAGAAACCAGGGAGGTTGAACTTCTTATCAGAGTCAATACCAACATAGTACATAATCATAATGGGAGTAAGAAGGTAGAACCCAAACTAGATGTTAGTTAATGTTCTGAAGTTTTGAAACAGGAACTTTGGCAGGACTTGTGATGATACTAGTGATGAAATGTAAGATGATATGAAAGATGATATGTGGAACCTGTAGTCATTGCTCAGTCTACCCATCTTGCAACCCAAGACCATCTCATCGTCAACACATTTGAACTGCCGTTAGCTGTTTCAAATCAATATCCAGTTAGCTCTTCAGCTTTCCACTTACCTTTCCAGTTTCCAACTGGGTTCTGGTTATTCCCCCGATAAAACGACGATAGAAACCAGACTTCATCTTGGTTTTTAGTAATTGATCCAGGAAAAAAAAGTAGACCCAAAACTCCAAACTAACAACGCATATGAGCTACACTCCAATTCAGCCTGATGAGCCGATGGACAATGTCCCGCGTGATACAACACCGGTATCTGCTGCCCCTCAATACACATCTGTGACGGGAAATATGCAGACCGAAGCTGTTCCTGGCCCTGCTGAGACCACATTACTTCAAAGATTACAGGAATCGTCCCACCCAGTGGCCTTGATGTTCTACATAGTCTTCAGACTAGCTCCGTTATTCCTCTACATATTTGGGAACGTGATTTTGGGGTTTGTGGTGGCCAAGAGCCGCTTTGTATTGCACTTCATTTTATTGATCTTGCTGGTTTCAGTTGACTTTTGGAACTTGAAAAACATAAGCGGCCGCTTGTTGGTGGGTTTGAGGTGGTGGAACGAGGTGAACCCCATAAACGGAAAAGAGGGGGAATTTGAGAACGTGTGGGTATTTGAAACCTACAATGCTGATAGAACAATCAACCCAATTGACTCCAAGGTATTCTGGTTACTCTTGTACGTCCAGCCGGTAGCGTGGATCTTTTTCGCAGTGATAGCCATATTGAAATTTGAATTTTTGTACTTGTTGCTCATTGCGATTGCAATCTCCTTGTCTTTGACTAATGCGTTTGCATTCACAAAGTGCGACAGATTCAGCAAAGCCAACAACTTGGCCACAGATCTCTTCAGCAGAGCTACAGGTAGCTTTTTCACAAGATACATTCCATTTATGAACTAGGTGGAGTTTGGGGGTGAGTTGAGCATACTTCTTGAATGAAGTGATAGACTTATCGGAAGTAATAGAACGAAATATGGTTTAAAATAGTATTATCTAGCATGATTCAAGTAGAAGGCAGGAGGTAGATTGGAAGAACACAGGAGGTGGACAATTCAAGATTTAGCAGACGACTTGACAATCGATTATTTGGGCGATGAAACATTTGAGGAGACATGAAATCTAGCAGACGTGCGTACATTAGCTGATGTAGCACTTGTATTTTTTAAGAATGACCACTAAATGAATCATGTGAAGATGACAATCAGCTGATCTCACATTCTTCAACATTTCCTGATTTGATCGCTACTCCGCACTACATGAGATACACGTGAATATGTCATTTCTTCAAGCCTTAACTAATCTACAACTCGTATTATTCATGAGAACTACTTGGTGAGTTCAATAAACACACCATCGTAGTGAGACATCGTCAAGTGCACACACTTCTTTGGTGGGTATGGTCTGTCATCCTTCAACTCAATCTTGGAGTATTCCTGGAGCAATCTCACCACAACGTAGGATGCTTCAGTCAAGGCAAACTGTTGGCCTAAGCAAATGCGAGGACCACCGTTGAATGGAAGGTAGGCCCAGCCCAACTTCTTGGGGCTCTCCCAGCGCTCTGGGACAAAGTCCTCGGCGTCCTTACCGTAGTACTCTTCGAGTCTGTGAGTAGAGTAGACGGAGTATGCAATAGTGGTACCCTTACCAACAAAGACTGGCGACTGGCCATCCTTTCCACCACCACGTGGCAAGGTAGTGTCCTTGGTAGCAACTCTAAAGTTGACTGGGACAGATGGGTACAATCTCAACACCTCGTTCAAGACCCACTTCAAGTACTCACACTTCTTAAGGGTCTCAAAAGTAATGTTCTCAATGTCCTCTGGGGTACCAGTACCAAACTGCAGGATAACCTCCTCTCTAAGCTTGTTCCAGATCTTGGGGTTTCTAGCGAGTTCGAAAAAGGTGAATGACAACAAACCAGCAGTGGTGTCTCTACCGGCAACCATAATGTTCAACAACTGGTCTTGCAACACCTGTGGGTTTCTAGTCTGTTTCACCAACTCGTACAAGAAAATGTAACCATCCTTGCTCTTCTCCTCAATCTCTTCTTGAGGAGCATTCAAAGCCTTCTGGACGTAGTAGGAAGCAAATCTGTGAACGGCCTTACAGTTGTTTCTGAACTCGCTGTTGTTGACCAAGAAGTAAAACATCTGGGTGTAGGATCTAGTGGCAAGGTAGTGCTGGGTAATGTTGAAAGCCTCAGCAAAGCCATTCTTACCCTCAAAGTCGTGAGCAGGCGAACCAATGCTGTCCTCCCAAAGAGAGTGGACAGACTCACCAAACAAGAACTCGGAGGCAGTGTCGACAGTGAATCTAAAGAACAACTCCTGGATGTCAAAAGTCAGTCCGTTAGCCTTGTCAATGTGCTTGAAAAAGGTCTGCAAGTGTGGCTCCAAACTCTTGACGTGGGCAATCTGGTCTCTGGCAAACTGAGGTCTCAACATAGCTCTGGAGTGCTTCCATCCCTCACCATCCAAGGTGAAGATACCATCACCCAAAAGTGGCTTAAAGTGAGCATGTCTGGTTCCCAAGGCAAAGTCCGAGAACTGAGTAGCCAAGATGGCCTTCATGTTCTCTGGCTCCTGTGTACAAAGAACTCTG
Source organism: Kodamaea kakaduensis (assembly GCA_030558435.1). NCBI lineage: Eukaryota > Fungi > Ascomycota > Pichiomycetes > Serinales > Debaryomycetaceae > Kodamaea > Kodamaea kakaduensis. The sequence continues at coordinate 88,889 of JAJMSN010000047.1, forward strand.
ACACCAGCAAGTCTAAGGTAGCAAGTAGTGTGAGGCTGGTTGTTGAAAACCTCTCTGATAAAGTCAACCAATTCACCTTCACTCTTCAGCTTCAACATCATCTTCAAGTAACCAAACGAGAAGAAACCGGAATCGGCCAAACGGCCAGTCTCTTTGCATCCATGCTTTCTAATGAACAATTGCACTGTAATTACTCTCGATATACCATAAATGAATATGGCTCCAGCAATAATCGAGTACCACTTGGTTAAATAGGTAAACACGTCTGTCATTATGTAGGGACTAGATGGGTTGTGTGTCTATAGTTTTCTAGTATCTCACCTATGCTAAAAATGAGAGCGGCATCTCACTATAAATACAATAGCAAGTGCAGTGCATGTGAATAAAAAGAGTGTTTGTGAACAAAAAGCCTGTGTGTCAGCACCTGTGGGGTTTTACTTCATTTGCTCATGAAAAAAAAATTCGTGAGGGGTTAGACACATTTGTAACTAATTACGTTAGCGTTGTTGTGATTGGCGTTCTTTAGTTTGCTTGTTTTTTAGTCGACACAAAATTCCACATGCCATACTCAACACTTTTTTCTGTGCATGTTCACATGCTAATTTACATATGAAAAATAAACAATGGCATCGGGGACTACGGACTTTGCTACCCATACATGTGCATTTTCCTTAAAAGGACCTTCATCCTCGATTTGTCGTTATAACGGCCAATTTCCTCATAAATAAGCGTAATTAAAAACGTGTTTGGCTACTATCTAGCCATTACTTGCCTACTAGCTTTGACACCTCCATTTGCAGCCTTGACACCTCGTCACAGAACAAATGCCGGCACCTTAATTATTTTCCCTTTAGTTTATTTTCGTAGTGGCTCATCTCGTTTACCTCTGGTATCTCGTTTATCATCAGTTGCTGCTTGTGATCTCTTTTCCTCATGACTGGTTTTTATCGTTGTCCTACATAGTTGTTCATCATTATTATTACTCGTGATTATTGCCCGTGATTATTGCCCATGATAAGCTTAATTATTATGACTGTTAGTTTCTTACTCGTCCAACGACAATTGGTCTTTGACTTTAGCTCAAGATTGATCTATTTGTTTGCAACTTCTCGAGGCGCTGGCAAACTTTTTATTACAATCATATGAGGGCACTCCTCCTTCCAGATTGGTAATTACATTCCGTTTGAAGTGGTCCGAGATCTCAACTTCCCATTATTAGTCTTCAGTTTCTTCCCAGATGCATGACGCCCTCAAGTATATCAGGTTTAGGAATCTCTTTCAACAGTGAAGCGGATGGGCAATTGCTCCCAATAAGGAAGCTCAGTATTTGTACTGTATCAATTTGAAGACTTTATTCACTCTGATATTGTCACACATAGTGTGCATAAGCGAACGATTTCTCGATCACCTCATTTGACTCCAGTTTTGCATTTGCTCCATTTCGCTCCCCTCGTTCGATCGTATCGTGACTCAATATTTTCCGGATCGTACATTAAATAGCCTAGTTTGCGTTGATGATCATCCTAATCATTCAGTTAGTGAAAAGTTGGTTCCAGGTCAATAATATGACATCGATGATATTGTACCCTTGATTGCAAATGCTGGTGAAAGACCCATTGAAAGAAAGGCTCATTGAAAGACACTCGCAAACACAAAACCGCTCCACTCGTCTTGTCTTTGAAATTATTAGATAGTGAAGTTGGTGACTTTTATAAATTGGTAAAATGTATCACTCAATCGTTCTGTTTATTCGTTTCAATCGTTATAGGGGCTCCTGTTTCATTTCCAAAATCATCATGGAAATATATGGTGACTGATTCTTCTTTGACACGAACAGCTCCCTTGATTCGGGTTATTGTCCCGACTTCATAGTATCTCCCCATCTCGTAGTGATTCGAGAACATGCGCACATGGCACTCCTTGAACTCGGGCACTTTTTCAATGATTGCGTCCCAGTGTGGAACGGGAAATTGTGAGCTGCCACAATAAGTGAACAGCCCATATGACAACTCCGGCGGGATCCCAACAATTGAGTTGAACGCATTTGCATGCAATATGCGGATTGTTCTGGGAAGCAATGACAAGTCCAAAGGTTTGAGTGGGTTTGTGCTGATGTTGAGCTCGATGATTTTCAGACGGCGGAAGTCGTCTCCAATGTACGAAATGTGGTTGCTTCCTAAAACCACCTCATCAACATCTATTCTCTTGTCAAGCCTGGTGATTTTGTTGTAGTCTAGACACAACACTTCCAAACTGGGGGCGAACTTGATATCGTCCAACAGCTCGAACTGATTCCCCACCAAATGTAAATGTTGCAAATTTTCAAGATGTTCAACGTCTATGTAGCGAAGCTCTTGGTGGGGACAAATTAAGTCTTCGAGCGACTTAGGGAGGCATGCAAAGTCAACAGTGAATTTAGAGCATCTTTCGAAAGAGAGAAACTTCAAGCAATTGAGACTCAGAATGTTCGACGTGAAAGTGGAAAATGATCGGCTACCCCATTCCAACAGCTCGAGCCCAAGCGGAAAGTCCACTATGCAGTTGACCCTGTCCAACAAATTGGTGTCGAGCGTATTATCGTATGCCAACGAGTCACCAGCTATCGTTAACTTCTTCAAAGTGTCGGGGAACTTTAGTGCGGAACGATCAAAATACATGTCAAAGCAATCTAACGTTAGCGACTCGAGATTTGGGGGGAAACCAAGGTCCACTATGAAAATCTCTTCATTCTCGCTTTCAATCGCATCGAAAGGAGAGCTGAGCATTGCGAGAGTCTCGTCCATAGGACCCTGGTCATGTGCGATTGTCGCAAGTCTTTTAGGATGGTCATCGTGCGTGCTTATTTCGAAAAATAGTTCTTTGAGCAGGACAGGGAAGTCCTCAGCAAGTGCACCCAGCATCAAATAACACACTTCCAACTTAAGGTATTCAATGTTGGTTTCAGGTAAGGTGCGGAGTGACTCAATTGTACAACTTCTTAAGGTCAACGACTTCAAGGCAGGTGGAAACTCTATCAGAGCGACATCGAGCTCGCATGATGAAAGTGTCAATTCTTGCAAGTTTTCGAGATAGCCCAATTCAAAGAAAGAACTTTGGCTTACAAAAAGACTCGTGAGCTGTACAGGTGCTTTTGCCGAGATGTCTGGTGTATTGTGGGCTCTTAAAGACCGAAGTGATTCTGGAAGACTCAAATAAGGTTCTTCGTCCTCTAGGTCTTGCCATACTGTCAATTCCACGAGATTTTGAGGGAGTTTTTTGACGTCCGTGACATTGTTAATCCAAAGACTGATCTGTTGATCCAGTGGTGTTTCACAAAGTTTTTCTAGATGTTTTTCCAATCTTTGTTGAGGTGTAAGCTTTGGATGTATTTCATTCACCGTTGCCTCTTCTTCCTCCTCCCCCACCTCCGCCTCTTCCTCCTCCTCCGCTTCTTCTTCTTCTTCTACCTCTTCCTCTTCTACCTCTTCCTCTTCTGACTCTTCCTCTTCTGACTCTTCCTCTTCTGCTTCCTCCTCCCCTTCTTCCTCTTCCTCTTCCCCAATTACCTCATCATCATCTTCGTCCTCTGATTCCCCGCCAAAACCTCGGAATGGTTCTTGATATTCGATTCTCTTAAAGTAGCTCAAGATCTCAGCAACCTTTTCGGGATCATCTGTGTGCAATGTCTTTGGGCGGATGTATCCCGACTTGACAAACTCTATCAATGTTTCGTAGTGGAACTGGGGCACTGAATAGAAAAAGGTTCTCATTTCCTGGAACCGGCCCGACCTTACCTTAGAAGTGGCAAAAACCACTTCGTACATTCTTGCAAGTGCATATGGTCGGAGGAACGGGTCGACATGCATGTACTGTACCTCAATGGGTTTCAAGTGGTCAAAGACCTGGGTCAAGATTTCCGGGGGAAATCTCGATAGAATCCCGTACATGGTGAAAAATGGTGGAAAATATGGGGTCAATTGAACCGAAAATCTCCACGGAAATGTACTAAGTCATTTTGTGTTCCCTTGGATGGAGATACAAAGTTTTTGAATATTGGTTGTACCCGCAACATCCTCACCCAATCATACTTGAAAGTCTCCTTAAATGAGAGGCGATTTGAGTGCATTTGTGACTCTTTTCTTGTTTGACCTTCGTTTCGACTCTCATAAAAAGAGAATCATGATTGAACGTAATTTAAGTTTCGTACTTCAACATTCTTCTTATCTGCTCATTTCCACCACTAAACATTGCTTTTGATGCTCGTCGTATAATCTGAGTTGATCTTTAATAAGTTATTTCCAACAAAGAGCCAAGTACTTAGTCATAAAGAGCCAAGTACTTGTCATAAAGAGTCAAGTGCTATTGGTCATCCCCTTCTGGCTCTATAGTCCAATAGATTTATCTCATAGGCCTTATTTATCCCGTTGCTTTGTTAGTCAGAACTGTTCCAGGGGAAATGTACATAATCATAATCAACATTGATAAGCTATAGACAACTGATAAAAATTCCGTCATTTTTTGGCTGCAAATCAACCATAATTGGACAAAAAATTGGAGCTGCTCGACATAGATGAGCGAAGCGAATCTGTGCGAACATACAAAGGTTCTTCCTTTTTTTGGACACTATTCCATACCTCACTAAAGTGCCCTTGATCGATGGCCAAATCTACGATAACTTTGAGGTTTACGATCTTTATTAGTACTACGAGATTTTTGCTGATAATTAAATTTCTCGGTTCCTCTTTACTCCTAGCTTCCTCACTCCTAGTTACTTTCCGACAACCTCCTTGCTTAGCACCTCCTTATTTAACACCTCCTTATTTAACACCTCCTTACCTGGTATCTCTTTTCCTAACAATCTCCGATGCCTAAAGTCCTGACTCAAGCGATTGGAATTATGATTGACTATTTTCAAGATGACCTGGCTGGTGAGCATGCTCATTTCCATTTTATCAAAAACTTTACTCAAGGACTCGTTGAGCCCATTAAAGTTTATATCTTTCAACTTGAGCATGATCTCCGGAGAATTATACTGTTCTTCATCGAGGTTCTCGAGCACAGTTTTGATGAATTTTGGCTTGTTGATGGACTTTTCAATCAACTGATTCCACAATGATACTTCAGTCAGACTGCTTCCCGTTTTTCTATTATTGAGGAAATTGATGATCAATTTTTCATCGTCTAGCTCGTCTATGATAATTGTGATGCACTTCTCAACCTCCCCAATCTCTTCGTATAGGTAAATTAACTCCTCCCAGAACTTGAATTGCTGCAACAATTCAACGGTTTTGTCGATATTGATGGACTTGCTCCGCCGTTTCAAAAACGGAAGAATCAGAGACCGGCTATACTTGCAGTATAAGCGCATCCGCTCGTCGTCGTACTTGTCAGAGAGATCTTGCTGGTAGTCGGGTCGTGAGTCTCTCTCCAGCTTGAAGTACAAGTAATTCACATAATCCATCGATTTCAGAAACACCTTCAAAACCTCGTCCCGGTCCAATTGAAGCAACACCGAGACAATGTCGTGAATCCGCTCCTCGATTTCATTGATTGATAATGCCAATGAGCCTCCTTTATATTCTTGGGGCTCGAACCTCAAACTGACTATGAGCGGAAGGTCGTTGATATAGTCTTCGAGAATATGGTTCCTATACAAATACTCGACCAAATGCGCATCTCTCAACTTTATTAGGTGTGGCACCGCCTTGTGGTGGTCATTTGACTTTTCATATAGTTTAGCCAAGCATTTGCGAAGCTCAACGTCCTTCTCGAACTGCTCACTCTCCAACTTGAGCTCGATTTGGTCCTGTATTTTCTTGATATCGAAGAGATGCGAGTCCCAGTTAACTAACTCGTAGAATTTCTCAGGCAGTTTCCTTAGCCAGTACTCCAAGATGCGCTGGTAGATATCGGATGAAATTTGGATTTTTCTGGGTATGACATCGGTGATCTCTTCAATGTGCTCAGTATCAATGAAAATATTTGCAAACAACTCCCAGTTTTTAACAACATCATCCTCACGCTCTTCGCTTTCATCACTGAAATCATCCAAACCTTCGAGAGACAAAATGCGCGCCAAAAACGACGCGGCTTCTTCCCAGCGATCCTGTTTTATCAAGTCATCCACGTGCTGTATGCCGTATCCGAGCCTTATTTTCCAGCTCACTAGATGCAAACTTATCTCCCACGCTTCAAAGTATTTCCCATTTGACACATACCAATCGAGCCTGTCTTGTAGTTGGTATTCCTGCACAGTGATACCGTCTTTTGCGCTCACAATGAAGTACAGAGGGGGTGATCCATCGGTCCGGTGGAGGGAGTAGTCATTCAGTCCCAAATTCTCAATGTTCCTCATGCCTATCTCCTCCTCAAACTCGACTTCCCCGTTTGTCAGGTTGATCAATCTGAGTTCTGGGTTATAAAATGTTCTTTTGTTGGTCTTCTCATCGATGTCTGCCGGTGTGTACGCCAATACTAGCCACAAATCGTCCTTGAATGAGGTTATCCCGCTGATGAGGGTGTCCATTTTATAAAAGTTTTCAAGCGTCACTTGTTTCTTCTCTGCAGTCGACCTGAATGATGCGCTCGAAGGAATGACTTTCAACACGGAGGCCATTTCCAGTTTCAGGTTTTCTTGTGCCACTGACACGCGCAACATCCATATGTACTTACCCCACCCTATTAAAATTCTATCACTCTCAGGGAAGCTCACTTTGGGCCAGTATAAATCGCTTCTTGGAGCGTCTGCCGGCTTCTCGATTCTCTTAACCAATTGTCTTGTGCTGAGCTGACTTATTGTGATTCCATAATCATTCATCCATATAAGCATATCATTGACTAGTTGTAACGACACGATGGGCCCATTTCCCTCTTCGATTACAATATCCAGTCTTTTCCCAAGCCAGTTTTTCGATGTATACACCACTTTGCCGCTCATTCCGCCCGTGATAAACCCCTTACCCTTGCTATAGTTCGGCTCTAGTACCACCCCATGGATTGGTCTTTGGAAGTCATATGCCGTGATATCTGCTTCGTCACTGATGGAACCTATAACGACTGTGCCATCCACAGAAGCGCTTGCAAAGTAGTTTCCGTCGGTATAGAGCGATAGAACAGATGCCCTATGCGCTTTGAATGTTCTAAGAGGCTCCAAATTCGTGGTTGTGATGTGGATTTTACCCGTGTGCGTAGCAAAGAAATAGTGTTTGGAGCTGAATGTACAAGTTGAGATCGGGTCATTGCGAAATAGGTTCTCTGGAAGCGAGCTTATGCGACTGTATTTCAATAATGGAGGCGAGTCATCATCATCCTCTTCCTCTTCATCATCATCCTCTTCTTCCTCGTCATCGTCATCTTCTTCATCTTGGTTGTCGCTCTTATCTATTTCGGCATTATCGCCATCGTCACTTGCGGGCTCAATTGATTCGCCAACCTTCTCGCTAACAATTTCATCGCTTGTAGGAACTACTATCAGACCATCAGCGTTGTCTAAATTTTCTGGCCCACCTTCAGTGTGGGTAGGACGCATAAGTCTATTTTCTTGGGGTAGAGGAAATTGAAGAAAAAAATACGATCATGTTAACCGCATCCAAAGGTGTTTTGGTTCAGTGCGATCCTTCCATTAGGGCGCTCATATTACAGATAGACTCCAAAAGCCCTGGTATCGTACTTGAGGAGTTGGATGATACGCATTTGTTGATCAAGCAAGATAACGTTCAATATGTAAAGAACGAATTGAACAAGTTATTATCGATGAACATCTATAATCCTTTCGATGAGGAGCAATAAGCATTAGCAGCATTAATGGCATAACATAGTTACGAAAAGCATACTACCTCAAGGTATTAAGGAAAACCATGAACTACATGATTCTTAGAGTACCAGAACTATACGATTTTAGCAACACGAACTACATGATTTCAAAAAAATGACGAGTGCTCTTTTGACGGAATAAGGTGGTAGCTAGAAAGGATATCATAGATCGAGTGGCTCGACTTACAAATTGCGGATGAGGCTTGTATTAGTTTTGGTTTAAAACTGACTCTATATTACGCCTATGTATCGCCCGAGAGGATATTTTCGTTGAATTCTGGAGGACGTTCACTTCTTATGACAGCGTCCAAAATATCATTAGCAAATGCATCTAGGTCACCGGATCCCATCAATTCAGACAAAGACTCGCTTTCTTCCGTGTGGTTTTCCATAGCATACGAGTAGAACTCGTGGTAAAAGATCGATGTTTGAGCAAGGATGTTCTTCATTATCGATGATGCAGTTTCCCCGTCGATACAAGCTGCTATTTTCTTGTACAACGTGGGGATCAATGTTGTCAAGTTCTGTTTGAACAGAGTGAATTTCAGCGCAGGCTTTTTGGCAACGTCAGGCTGCGAAAGCAGGATATCTTTTATGATTTCGTCTGTACATGCGGTGCGGAATTCGCTGTATGCACGGGCCATTTCTGACTGGACTTCTTGCTTTGCATCGATCATGTTATTAACGATTTTGGGTATCGATCTCTTCATTAAGCCAAGAATACCTCCCGATGTCTCGATCTCTCCATTTTTGATAATGCTCCATATGTCATTCAAACCACCGGTGAAGTCGATGGTGACCTCATTCCTGACGCACTGTATGTCAAAAGTGTTTAAGTGTTCGTTCAAAAGCATCAAATTTTTGAAATAATTTAGATTTGTGTCAATCGGCCCTAGGTGGACCAATGATTTTTTATAGAACTCTCCTTTCAAGAGAATAATGCATGAGTGTACAACGTAATGGGCCAAGTCGTCAAATACAACAGAGTTGATCAACTCGTAGATTGAAGAAAGCAAGGTGAGTGCCTTTCCCAATGGCAAGTAAACGTCCTCGAACAAGTTGTTGGGGTAGTCTGCATCCAAGTCGTTAGTTGCTGTGGTCTCTGTGCCGTCTCTGTTGGTGATGGATTTTTTGTTGGATAACTTCAAGTCATTCATCGTGGGCTCGTATTTCAACAACTTGTCATCAATGTACAATTGAACTCTGAAAATGAGTCTCGACTGGGAATCGGACAAGATGTCTTGGAAAAGCTCGCCGTAATTCACCGATTCAAAGTAAACCAAGTCACTTTCACCGCTCCCCTGTGTTGTCTGTGGATCTTCAAACTCGTAGTATTTCTGAAGCAAGGTTGTGGTGTTGCACAAGTTGTTGATATTTGTCTCCTTGAGCGTCAACAATCTCATGTCGTCATATAAAGGATCCAAAACTTGCTTGAGGAAGGCATAAAAGCTATTTACAATGAACAAGTACGCCTTGGGGCCGTTAGTGTCAGCAAGCCAAAAGAACGACTTGAACAACTTGAACTCCTTTTCAATGATATTTTTGAAGAAAGACAACTTTCTCTGGCACACTTGTGCCAAGTTGTCATCTTCATTTTTTCTATCGGTCTCGGAGTAGTGCTTAGATGTGTAAATTTCCAAGATTTTCCTCCTTGCGTTGAAGTAGGTTTCAAGTATTTCCCTGTATAACCCGATATATTCGCCGTGCCTCAGAATTCTCCTCACCACTTCGTGAGTCAAGTCTTTGAACCTGTTGTAATCGTTTGCAGCTGCATAATTACTGAATTCGGTATTCATGACCAACTCAATCGGAGCGTTTTGCTTATTCAAAAGGTTCTGCAGATCCTCTGTTAATTTGTTCATCTCATTCATCAAGTACGTTTTGATCAAAGTCAATGCTTTTGTCATGCACTGCCTGTATCTTCTACTGTACATATCGACGTTCTTAATGGTAGGATGGTCGGCAAAGAAGTTCAAGGACTCGTCCAATTGGGCAAGGATATCGTACTTGAAGAACTCAAACTTGTGGACAATCAAATTGTATCCCGATCTAGACAAGCTCTTTGTTATGGATTCCAAGGTTTCGAAATTCTTCAAGTAATTCTCAATCTGGGTGAATTTCTCAACATATCCGTCCTGTAAACTCATGAGTTTACTCGATTCCCTGTCGAACTCGGATGTTTGGGTCGAAATGTTGTCGTACTGCGACTGGAGTTTGTGGACGGACTCTATCAATGAGTCTGTCCCACGGATTAGCACGTCCATATGGCTTTTATTTATGGCACAGTTATCTTTAAAGTTGTACACCGGGTCTAATTCGAGCTGGTTGACCATTTCTATATCTTCAAAGTCTAGTAAGCATTCATAGTTGAACTTTTTGAGGTTCTCTGCCCAGATCGTATCGGCCTCAAGCTTAGTGAAAGGATGCATCAGAGGATCAGAGACTTGACGCGAGGTCGTCTTGGGTCCTAGGGACGCGGACCTGCTAAATTCATTGGAGAGCTGACCCACATCTATTTCTTCGTCCTTGAAGGTGGGCACATCGGACGCTATCCTCTCAACAATTGATTTCCCTCTTCCTCGAGTCATTGGTGAAACTTGTCAAAGAAAAAAGGCCACACAAATTGATAGAACAATTTAGATAGAACAATTTAGATAGAAGAACTTAGATCAAACAATTTAGATTGCCAGATGTAACATGACACTAGATAGAGGTTTTCAAAGTGTAAGGTATTTTGAGAGAGGTACTAGGTGGGCACCTTCTAAGGCTCTTTCTAAGGCTTCTTCTGAGGCTCTTTTTAAGGCTCTTTCTAAGGTTCCTTCTTTGGCTCTTTCTAAGCTCACTATTTAAACAGATCAAGTGACAAGCTTCCAATCTTGAATCATTTACAAGTCCCCAATTATCAGATTGAACTTCAACCCAGTTAGAATGATTGAAACATGCTCTTCATCAAGTTCGCATAAATACTGAATCACGTCTTTAATCATCAGTCTATCCAAGAGCTTCGATCAGCTTCCAATGAGCATTTATGATCACCATCAAAGGGGCACCTTTCTGAGATCATTCAATCGACGTTGGTTCCTCTTTAAGCAAATGCACTCGCATCTTGTAAGTTACTCTAACTCTCAAAAATACGCGCCATCTATTTTCACGCGTACAATGGAAGATCCAAGGGAAGTGGATAACATCGACAACTTGACCGAAGAATCCGATGATGAATACAAAGATCTCTTGAAGGAGTATGCAACCAAACTCGAGAAGCTCAATGAAAAGAAGAAGAGGAAGTTGGAGAGTGAGTCTGAAATTGTGAGCGATCAAGAAGAGGATGAGAAGGAGACCCCAGTTGAACCACAGCCAATACCTGTGCGACCAACTGACAAACCCTCCAAGTTCATGGAGAAGCTCTACGATGTTCACACCACCAAGACCGCATCGAAAGATATCGACTACAGCGCCAGAAAGTTCAGCTTTGTTGGAATCAAAGATATTCCGGGGCAAGAGGTGACATGCGATGAAGTGGACGTGATCTCGGGACAGGATCTTCGGAAGCGGTATTATTCCGCGGAGGCAGTCAAGAAATTACTCGATGATACCGATGCTCAATTGAAGATGCTCAAGATAGATAAGCTCTTGGCCAAGTGCAATAGAGGCAACAACTACAAAGATCCAAACTACACCAATTGGTGTTTTGTGGGATTCATCATCAAGAAGTTTGCCAAGTCGCAAACCAAGGACAATAAGAAGTTTATGAAGATGAAAGTCGGGGACTTTAACCGGTCTGTGGATGTAATGCTCTACGATAAAGCATACGAAGAATATTGGAAATTACGGGAAGGAAACGCTATTCTCATACTCAATCCAAACATTAATAAATACTCTTTCAAGGGAAGAGAGGGTGCAGAAATCCAAGGTTTCAATGTGAGGGTAGACAATTACAATTTGGGGCTGATTCTCGAGTATGGGTGTATCAAGCATTACGGGACGTGTACAGCGACTAGAAAGGACGGTCAAAAGTGTACGGAGATTATCAACCTGAAGAAAACGACGCTTTGTGACTTCCACCTCGACCAAAGACTCAAGAGTAACCAAAACCGTCGTATGGAGTTAAACAGTGGGGGTGGAGCACAAATGCGGTCCCCCAAGCGCAATCGACAAGCGGTGTACATGCATGGCAATGGATCGGTAGCATTCACGAAAAACGTTCTGGACTACAATGAGGACACGAGGGTGTACCATTTTCTGAGTGCAGAGGCCAAATCCAAGTATTTGGACCCGAAACAAATAACAGCCAAGGTTGACAAACGACGCAAGATGATGGACGAAAAGGCCAACCAGGCGTTGAAAGACAAGTTGATGGCCAACTTGGCGAATCGTAGTAGGCTAAAGAGTTTAAATTTGGTCAATGACGCAGGAGAAGCTCCCAGCCAAGAAAGCTTCCCAGCACATATGATTAACCAGATCGGATACGACCCCACCTGTCGCAGCGAACCTAAACGAGAGAACAAAAATAATATCTTGAAGGAACTACATGCATTGAGTGCGGAGAAGGCCAAAGCACGATCGCTTGATTCAGCAGCCGATGATATTCAGTCCAGAAAAAGAAAATGGGAAGCTAATTTGGAACTGTCAAGAACATACAAAAACGAGGTGATGAGCAAGCTGATTGACAAAAGCAAAGAAGAAACGAAAACGAAGCCGTTGATTATTCAAAAAAACAAAAGGAATATAGTGCTCGACTCAGATAGTGGCAGCGACTTGGAGATTGAATTCGACACCAAGGAAATGGAACAATCATATGCTAATCGAGTCAAAAAATAAGAAGACATATGGAACAGTGGCATGTTTGTAATGGGACACAAACTGAAGATAATAAAAGAGCCCATGGGTAGACTATACGGTAGGAGAGGGAACTTGGTGGACTACTGCGACTGTAGACTTATTGATACTTATTGATACTTGCTGGTAGACTTACGATAGAGTACTGTTAGGCTACTGATACTTACTGGTAGACTTAGTGATAGGCTATCTTGACTTACCTTGGAACCAACTTTTGGACCACCTTTGGACCAACTTTTGGACCACTTTGGAATTTTTCATTGTAACATGGCTTACACTCAATTTTGTGGCCGAAATGCGTGCTCGTAATTTTTCTTCTCCTGCAAGATCTCCGTGTGGGGCAAAATTGTGGTCAAGTTCGGGGGTGGACCAAAGGAGACAGGGAATTATCGCCTGATTAGTTCCCAAGTGAGAAGACAACGTGAAAGGGTTAGGTTGAATGAAAAGTTTAAACCGGACCAAATTTTCACCCCTCGGCCTTCAATTTTCCGTGGAAAATGTGGAAGAACCCGGGCATGAATGGTCCAGCACAGGGTCCAGGACATAATTTGAACCACAACGAACCACAATAAACCACATAACCATAATGAACCGTAATGAACCGCAATGAAACTGCAATAAAATTACAATAAAACTACACATATGTAGCAACCTAATCTACATGTATGTGTAAAGAATATGTATCATTGTATCAAATAAATAAGGCATAGGGAGCAAACCAGTCTCCTTAGCATAATAAATATGATCACAGCAAAGTCCATGCTTGTAATTGAAAGTTGCTACTTCGCCTTCAAGTAGCCGACAAAATCGTCGTGAGTGCCCAAGCACCCTGTAAGTGTCTGAACAAGTACCCGTACTGGGTTCACTTTGCTATCACTGGCTTCATGCTCTGCATGTATAGGTAACCTGCCAATTCCAATGTGAAGACAAAGAGCACCGGCCCGCCGATGAGGAAGATCAAGAAGGTTGAAGCGTATTTGAGAAAGACCTCCAACAGACCCGCAAGGTATACCATGGAATCTAACATGGTGGATCTGATTTTGAAAAATGGGATATTCCCACAATATATATAAAATTAGCTCAGCTTACATCTGGGATGAGCACAACCCCTTATCTTGGCTTTTGTAGTAAAACCGGGTAAATTCTGGCATACAGCCTTTTTTTTCGTTTCTAGGTTCCGGTTGCCAATTTTAGCTGGCAACTATAAATTCGAGGACGCCCGCACGGAAATATTTTTCACCGCGACTTGATGCGTAAGTACTCATTTTTTAATTATGAACCAAATGTGAAACCTAGATGATGACTATACCAAAACAAACTTATCTACATTACTTGATTATCCATGAGACAAACAATAATCTGATCACGGTTCTCTTCTTTTTATGAACTCACTAACAATTAGACGTAACCATGGACATTCCATTCCGTAGATCTTCTGATAAATATGTACGTTGACTATGCCTGGAGGATCTTAAAACACCCCCTTGTAGTACCACTTTGTGGCTCGCAGTGGAGGCGGCTAGTGTGGTCAACCCTTTCGGCTAACAGGAAGTGGCCTCATCCTGGGATTCCTCTGGCAGGGTTTGGCAGGGTTTGGCAGGGTCTGGGTGGCATCGCTTGGCATGTTACTAGGGAGCAGCACGCGTCAGACTCCTACAGTGTAATTTACGAGGTAGTCTTAAAGTTAATATGTGGGACCGCCTGATGTCCTTGAAGAATGCATCGATTTCGTAACCAGCAATCTACAGGAAGAAAAATCCAGATCGAGTTACACAATTTCCCCTTGGGGACAAATCTGGGTGAAATACTAGGGAGCGGAAATAGCTTTCAAATCCCTTTCAGTTTATGGGTTCCAATCGTACAGTAAACAATTACACCCCTTGATTATCTCGGGTTTGGGTTCGGACTTTTTACTCGGACTTGCTATTGTTTATTGTTCTACTGTTCTACTCTTGCTACTCTTGCTGTGCTCGTAAATTGAAACAAGGAAGGATTGCAGATTTTGAGTTCCGCAGCTAAAAGCTTAATGCAAAGCTTAGGAAGCTTTCCTTTTGGCCGGGCGCAGTGCGGCCGAACAAGTGCCCGAGACGTGTGCGAATGTTTCGGCCCTGGAATTTGGCGTGTTCATAGATGGGCACATTGAAAATGACGTCGAGCTCCTCCAAAGTGTATCCCTGTGTCTCGGGCACGAAAAATAGAATCAATAAGCTAAGCACCACGCACCATGCTGCGTGGAAAGAAAACACGCCAATGTTGTCAATCGCCCGTCTCATGTTGGGGAGGGTGAATCCTAGCACAAACGAGAATAACCAGGTGATCCCCGAGGCCAAGCTGGAATTGGCGTCCCGAACCAATAGGGACCCACTCTCGGACGCATAGGCCCAGCACACGGGGCCTGCCCCGAGTCCGAACAAGTAGACGTAGATGTATATTCCAGTCAACACGAGGCCAAGTCGTTCCTTTTCCCCATGCGCATAGAAAGAGAACCCTGTCCACAATAAGAAAAGAGCAAGCAACGGATACGTTAATAGGAGTAAAAACCTGCGCCCACGTCTATCGATTAAAGTTGAAGCCGTCAAAGCTCCAAGGACCGCCAAGGCCCCAAATCCACAGCTGCCTGATAATGCAGAGTGGGCCGAGAAGCCCGAATCGGTGAGAATTGTAGAGATGTAGAATGTGAGCACATTGACTCCACAGAATTGTAACCCAAACATGAGGATGGCGCTGGCGAGAGCGGCAGACCGGTTTCGTGGCACAGTGAACAACTCCGTGAATTGCCTGTGCCACAGGCGGTCCTTGAGGGCCTTATTTTCGATTTCGATCAATGCAAATGCGTAGTAAAAATCGCGCGCTGCAATGAGCTTATCGGTGCGGAGTTTTTGAAAGGCCTCAAATGCTCGCACAAATTGCCCCTTCTTTATCAACCACCGGGGAGACTCTGGCACCAAGTACACGATCCCGCAAATAAACATCGGCAAGGGGAAGATCGACCCCAACATGTACCGCCAGTTGGTTTTGGGATCCACATTTAAAAAGGCAATGCCCATAATGGCCCCTATCATGACCCCAAACGCTACAAAGGCCTGCCAGAGAGTCACAAGAGCGCCCCTGATTTTCGTGGGCGTGGATTCGGCGGAGTACACGGGAGCAGTGGACGATTTCATCCCGAGCGTGATCCCCATCACCAACCTCCCGGCAAGAAGCACCTGGTAGCTGGGGCTGAAGGCCTGCCACAAACCAGTGGCGCCTGCCACAAAGCTGGCCCAAAAAATCGTGCCTCTTCTGCCGACAAAGTGGTTTGACACGATCGAAAGCGGGCATCCGATAAATGTCGCACTCAAGTACGGCACCAGGTTGACGATCCCGAGAATACTGGCGTCGTGCGAACTGGTGCCATCAATGCCAAAATACTTGGGGAAAAAAAGCTGTGCTCCCCCAATGGCAGTTTCATCTAAGCCCTGAACCGTACCGCTCAAGGCTGAAACAGCTGTCAAAACATAAAGCTGCCAAGGCTGTGCCCATGTCCGGCTCTCCTCATTTGCGATGGCCTCACGTTCAATTTCGCTAAACTCATCAGTTTCATATGGGAAGCTCGTCAAGAGAGCTCCTTTGATAATGAGGTCGCTGTGTTCATCAAGTCCAGTGATCTTGACAATCTCCTGAGCATGCTTTATGGCATCGGATTTGGTGCGGATTCCCAAGATTTTGTTCCCAACCTCATTGTCCAAGTGCTCGTGCTTGGATAAGCTATCGACATCAACCACGAAATCGTCTTTTTCCATTGGATTTGTTTGATTGTTAGGTGCTAATGGTTGGTAATGGAAATAGGGTAACCCGTGCTTGCGGTAATCGTGGTACCTTGTGATAATCCTTGATTATCCCACATGGTCCTATATAGTCGACTGGCATATTAGGATCCACAGTTTGAAATTACTGTGGCACGGCGCGCCAATATTCCTCAGAAAATCCAACATTCCGTCCTTAAGGTGTGTTCCATTATATAATTGATTTCGACGGACCATGCACAGTTTTCAGCAGCTGCTGGACGTTTGATGCTGGGGACTCGGCCGTGCCTCCATATGGTATATCACGTGATACCTCTTTGCGGACGCCAAGCGAAAATCTCGAGGCGAGTACACAAACTCGGACAGCGATTGTTGCACCCAATCCCGAGTCGGCCCATTTACAAATTGGAAGGGCGGGCTGATCCAGTCGATCCATTCCAGTAAATCCTTTTCAGGGTTTATCGGGGCTAATGAGATTGAGTCATGGATAAGATTGGGACTGATCTTTTCTCAAGATACGGTAGCAGGTCTACAGTGGATTTTTCACCAGATTCAAAACTCTACTTGCAGCGATGAGATCAACTTGTTTTAGTTGGAAATTTTATTTTTACTGGGGGTAGAGTGTCCAACCGTTTCATGGGGAACGCGATGGAAAAGATAATCAAGCAGTGCAACATAGACGAGATTTTTAGTCATGCAGCATTGTTAACTCGCTCGGGAACGTATATTTTACTATTACACTTCTTGTTCTGGTGCTGATCGTATAGATATACCAAAAGGTGGCGTTAAAAGGGTCACAAAGGAGCTTAATTGGGATACAATAACGCGAACTGATGGAAAAGATTACATGAAAAAGTCTCAAAAACCTTCCGATTGGGTCAATTTTAAAGACAAGAAAAATGTTACCCACCGATGGAAGCCTCGAGCGGTGACCGGCCACGGTAGTACATGTGCGATTGGATCCAAGAATTACGCATGGAGGAAGAGCTACTGGACTTGTTCTTCCAACAATAGAGGACCCTGCTCGCTTTGTTAACGAGGTGGACCCTGGACGTTATTAGGACCCCAGATGATTTTTTTTCTGCCCGCATTTGGTAGCCTATCTCCGAATACAAGTTGATTTTGAGGAGTTATCGGGCCTGCCGAGCTTCTGCTATGTGCCTCGTAATTTCCAGGGAGATATCGGGGATGTTACTACTGGTGCATGCTGATTATTAGGGTCCATATTAGTCAGTCTGCCTCGCGTACACAAACATTCTCGCCGCTTCCGTCGTGTGCAAGTATTTATACCATGTAGGCCTCCTTCCAGCTTGATTTCCTTGTCAATCCACCAGTATGAGAACCACTACATTCGCTTTGCCTATCCTTGGCTCCATCGCTTCTGTGCTCGCAAACGAGGCTCCAGCTCCAACTTCCCCTCCTTTGGCCAAAAGAGCCGATAACCCATACACCCAGTACCCATCCGTGGCCAAGACTGCTTCCATTAATGGTTTCGCTGATAGAATTGTCGACTTGGTTCCAGAGTGTGCCCAGCAGTGTCTCAGAGACCTGAGAACCAGTAACACCCCATGTCCATACTGGGACACTGGTTGTTTGTGTGTGATGCCAATGTTCGGTGCTGCTGTCGCGCTGTGTGTCATTTCCAGCTGTGGAGGTGGTGATCCAGTTGCTTCTGTGGCTTCCCTCGCAACTTCGGCTTGTTCCGTCGCTGGTGTTTGGGAACCATACTGGATGCTTCCAGGCTCCGTGTCGACTTCCCTCTTGAATGCCATTGCAGACACTGCTGCTGCATCTACTGCAACCGCTACTGCAAGCCCTTCGGATTCTTCGAGCGCCAGCCCAACTGCTGATGCTTCGTCTTCCGACTCTTCTTCGGCTGCTCCATCTTCAGTTGCTTCTTCTCAAGAGCCTTCTGCAACTGCCGCTCCTTCGGCTTCGGCCTCTGCTTCGGCCTCTGCTTCCTCTGCTGAGCCATCTGCTTCTGCCTCTGCTTCGTCGTCTGCTGAGCCATCTGCTTCTGCCTCTGCTTCGTCGTCTGCTGAGCCATCTGCTTCTGCCTCTGCTTCGTCGTCTGCTGAGCCATCTGCTTCTGCCTCTGCTTCGTCGTCTGCTGAGCCATCTGCTTCTGCCTCTGCTTCGTCGTCTGCTGAGCCATCTGCTTCTGCCTCTGCTTCGTCGTCTGCTGACCCTTCGGCTTCGGCTTTGGCTTCGGCTTCGGCATCTGCCTCGTCCGCTGACCCTTCGGCTTCTGCTTCTGCCTCGTCTGCTGACCCTTCGGCTTCTGCATCTGCTTCGTCGTCTGCTGAGCCATCTGCCTCTGGCTCTGCTTCCGCCTCCGGTTCTGCTTCGGCCTCCGGTTCTGCTTCGGCCTCTGGCTCTGCTTCGGCCTCTGGCTCTGCTTCGGCCTCTGGCTCTGCTTCTAGTTCTGCTTCCGCCTCCGGTTCTGCTTCTGCCTCTGGCTCTGCTTCTAGATCTGCTTCCGCCTCCGGTTCTGCTTCTGCCTCTGGCTCTGCTTCTAGATCTGCTTCCGCCTCCGGTTCTGCTTCTGCCTCTGGCTCTGCTTCTAGATCTGCTTCCGCCTCCGGTTCTGCTTCTGCCTCCGGTTCTGCTTCTGCCTCCGGTTCTGCTTCTGGCTCTGCTTCTGTCACTCCATCCTTCAACCGTTCTTCATCTGCATCTGTTGACCCAACTGCTTCCCCATCTGCAAGTGCTTCTGGATTTGCAAACGTTTCCTCATCTGCAGACCCAAAGACTACCTACATCAGCTCCATTGTTCCTAGTGCAAGTGCCAGCTCTTACGGCAACAGAACTGTGTACATTAGCTCCTATGTGAACAGTACTGCTGGCGATGGTACTGCTACTGTTACCGTTCACAGTGACGTTACTGTCACTACTACCTGCATCACTGAGACTTTGACTTCCACTCTCGACTGTCACGTTTGTGAGGGAGGTAAGACTACTACTACTATCACCAACACCTTTACCTCTACCATCGACTGCCACGGTGCATGCAAGAAGACAGAGACTGCTACTCCTACTGGCACCAACTCTCCATCCAAGAACAACGGTTCCAGTGGTTCCAGTGGTTCCAACGGATCTAACGGATCTAACGGATCTAACGACTCCTCCAATGGATCTGGATCTTCTTCTTCTTCTTCCAGTGTAGCTGGTGCTCACACCGTTAAGCAGGCCAACATGGGTGCTGGTAACTCTCCAATTCTCTTTGGTTCTGTTGGTGGTTTGATTGGAGCCATCATGCTTTTCATCTAAGACTAATGAGCTTTTCCTCTAAATGTATATATCGCTAATGGACATGTTATTTCGATAATCCCTTCGTAGTTTGCATAATCCTAGGCATGAGTAATGCTCTGAAAATAACTCTATCTGTTACAAAGGTTTTGATTTTCTTAGTCATGGCGACTGGTAATTTCCTTCACGATTTCGCCTCACTTGTCTACTCTTTGACTTGGCAGTTCATTGCTTCATGGGCGTATAACTTGCCGCGCAATTTATGGAAGCAATCGGAATGGAAGAAGTCGGACAATAAAGAACGTCCATCCTTTGGTGAATTTAGAGGAAAGTTTGGCAACAAGGTGCATGTGTCAAGTTAGGAGCTCTAAATCATGTGTAGCGGCAGAATGGGAATTTCATTTGAATGCATTCGAAGACAATCTCCACTAAATCTAGGGGCTCTCTCCCTGTGGTAATTTCATACACTGGATAGACACTTCTATTTTGTTATCTAAGGTACTCCTATTTTGTATTGTCATGACAATGTTTGTTTACTCCGGAAATGTGTTGCGAGAATTCTGGAAAAGTTCATCTTTTTTTTGCAAAATTTAGGTGAAAATTTAGATTTTTGACAAGATTAGCCAGTAACAGTCAGATCATGCAATCGAATTGCCCCGCATAACGTTAGCTCATCACTGCAGGTATTAGCTTTTTAACCGACATACTGTTTAGCAGCTTGCTTCTCAGCCCATAGGCACGGTCTTACCGATTTACCGTGTCGCGTTTACGCTGTTTTAATTGGGTACTCTCTGCATTTGACTGCCAATTTGGGCAATTGCGAACGCGAAGCGAGTCAGTGATGACTCAAGTTAGTGGAGCTGACAGAGATGGGTAAATCCTAAGAGCGGGTGTAAGTGTTGAGTAAATCTGGTTCGAAGGGTGGGAAGCTAGAGATGCTAAGATTGCTGAGTAAGCTAGTAAGTTAAATATGGAAATCGCTGCCTTTTCTTGGCTCTTCCATCACATACGAGGGTTCCAGAAGCCAAGCAATAATAGGGTACTAGCTCATCAGCAAACACTTACAAATGTGAAGGACAAGAAAGATGAGGGGGGTTATGTGTAGGAGCTGTTTGTGGCTATAAATCCTTCCTTATCGAACCGAGAGGCCACAGAAAAAATATTTTGTCTCTGAAGTGTTCCAGGAATAATGCATGAATGTAGTCAACTTTCAACAATAGAGCAATGCGCGGATATGTGTGCTGAACCGTACCCAGAGCGGCCCGTGAAAACACACAAACCTGGGTTCTTATGGCACCATAGTTGCTCCAGCTTCACCACACATTTTGTGCCGGCTTTCGAACTGTGTTCAACATTGCGAGGCGGGAAAGTTTTGAGATTTACATTGCCTTCAACATGGTGCTGTTCAAGACTGAACTACTTCTTGGTATGTTTCCATCGTAGACCAAGGCTCTTATCTCGTAGTATTCGTAATTATACTAGCGGACTTGTGGCCATCTAACGTCATAAATGGAACAATAAGGCATCACCTGTGACGCAAATGAACTTCTTTGTAAGACATGGAATTCCATCGATTTTTGTGCGTAGTGCCATTCGTCACTACGGTTACTGTTCATGATTATCAGCCCTGAGGCCGTCCCACAGCAATTGTTATTCACATGCGAAACAGCGAATCTCCCCCCATCCCTAAATTTTGTTTCATCCCAGATTCATGAACTTCCCCGATCAATTGTTATCTCCTCCTATCACAGCCGGATATCTGACTTGATTTTCGGTATATTTGTTTTTGTATCTAGGAGGCTTAGTTGACGTCAATAGCGAAGCCTCAATTTGCTCAAGACATAGAATCGAGAAAAAAAATCGAACAAAGATAGCCCACAATAATAGATGAGTTTTTCATGAATAATCAAGATCTGAGAGGACAATGGAATAAAATAATTCAGTCAAGTGCAATTTCACTTGTTGAGCTTTACGATATTTTTAAAAATATATGTGCGTACACAATCTCTGCGAAAGCTACTAACCCTTCGCAAAGAAATTGCTTTGGAGCAAGATGAAATTATTCTCAAAGAAGGCTTTTTCTGGAAATGAAAAAAGAAAGTATTTTTACGGTAACACTTTCTAGAATAAAAAAATTTTTTTAGCGAGGCGAACCGATCTCTAGCGAGGTGCCGCCATTCGTTGATCACCCCGTTTTCTGTAAAGATGTGGACTGATCTTGGTAAATCTACGGCTTTTGGACGCCCTTTACCTATTTCGAAAAAAAAAAGAACTAAACGTGTGATCGCTTGCACGACTCTGCCTGTCGCACTGTTTTACATAATGATCCATCAAAGTCCATCAAAGTACATCATTTGATGTTGAGGACATGAGGATTCTTTCATTACAAGATTATCTGTAGAAGCCGTATATGGTTGGTAGAGTAGAGAGTTTGCTTCGCAGGGTCTCAATAATTATTACATTTTAGGTTTTGATAGTTCATAAGATCTGGGTACAAAGTTTTAGCACACTAAACAGTACTAAACGAAAAAAATTTAAAAAATATCTTAGTAAAGGTCATGGGATACATCTACAGGCACCAGCTAAAAAAGCCAGAAAAACTCGTCTCTTGGTATCTACCACAGACATTGGCTCGTCATATACGAAAGATTTTGCAAAAGCAACCAACTCTCATTCTTGTAGCTCTCATTAGGTGGAAAGGTGACGCTCTTCGCAAATATTTTTTCGGTTATGCACAATTAGCTTCATAGAAACAATCGAAATATACAGGACTCAAGATCGATGCGAAATACGAGACCTTAATTATCGCAATAGGTAATATGAGATACATTCATATGTAGCCAGACATTAATACAAATCCCAACACATACCTCAGATGGACAATGTGTTTAAAAGTGAATGTTGGAGGTCATGTAATGGGTGCTTGCCAAAAGTTGAGACACCAGGTGTGCAAAAACGTTGATGAGGTCATCGTGCCTCGGCGAAATTTCGAAGCCCTAGACATACAGGATGGATCAAGAACATCGCTAAACGGTGAATTCGCTTATGGTTTTTCCGGATAGTAAGTCCTGAACATACCTTCTATCGGTGTTTTACCTAATAACTACTTTTTTACACCAAATCATACTATACTCATTGCAAAAGCTGAAGATTCTGCCTTTTGTATATTTTGTAACTTTTGACGCACAAGACCATCGATGCAGGTTTGCCGTGGAACACATGTGGGCCCTCCCTATTCTTCCGCCTTCCCTTTTCTTATTGTTAATGCACCTGTACACCAAAAATAAAAATACCAAATTTGATCATCCTGTGCATATATCACAAACTCTCGAGATTAGTTTGCAAACTACAATAATTGTTATAAATAGGAAATATGTGCTCTTTAATTCAAAGGTCAAAGCTTCCATGTTATTCAGTAAGGTGTTTGCGAAAGCTTCGTTGCTTACCCTAGCAGCTGGAGCTCAAGTTTCAGAGGTTTTCACATCTTTTGACCTGCTCACCTATAAAGCTGGTTCCAGCTACTACGGGGCGGCAGCTCCCCAAAACCCCAGTTGGTTGGGAACTTTTGGATGGCACATCAATGGTGGTACTGTATCAGCCGGTGATACTTTTACTCTCACCATTAGCTGCGCATTCAAGTTCACCTCGGGCCTGAGTACCGTCGATTTGACGGCGAATGGAGTCACATATGCCACATGTAACTTGAACTCCGGCTACACGCTCAACGCTGATTCTACTTTGGATTGTACAGTCTCAGATAGTGTGGTAGCGTCCACAGATGCATATGGTTCAATAACCGTCCCATTTGCATTCAACACAGGTGGTTCAGCATTGGCTGTCGACTTGCAGGACCTGACTTGCTTCACTCTTGGTTCCAATACCGTTACAGCCACTGATGGCGATAACGTTCTCACAATTAACGCCAATTTCGAGGCAAGCTCCACAATCTTACCTTATAGAGCGAGGTCTGTTCCAGATTTGCTGCGTACCCAAAATTATTTGTTAGCTGGTGATTGTCCTAGTGGGTATACTTCAGGTACCCTTGGTTTTACATCCTCACAGGTGACTTTTGACTGCAGTTCACTCCACGCGTCCATGTCTAACAAATTCAACGCCTGGCAATTCCCAGAAACTGCCGATTCATTGACGTACACCGTGCAACAATGTAACTCTAAGGGAGCAGTTATCAAATACAGCAACGTTCCAGCTGGTTATAGACCATATATTGATGGTTTCTTCGGCTTCTCGCTGCTGAGTTACCTTGTCACTTACACCAATGTATACAATTGTGCCAACGGTGGAGGTGGATCAACAAACACAGGTGTTAACTGGGCTCCGTATACCAACGCTGGTTCAGATTCTAATGGACACATTGTCGTGCTCACCACTAAGACTTGGACTGGTTCTAGAGCAACTGTTACAACCTTGCCTTACAAGTCTACCGATGGTACCATCACCGTGGAAGTCGATGTGCCTATTCCTACGGTTACAACCACTCAGAGATGGTCTGGTTCACAAACAACGACCACCACTGTTACCGCCACACCTGGTGAGACTGCAACTGTGATTGTTGAAGTTCCAACTCCAAAGACGACTGTGACTTCCACATGGACTGGTACTGGAACTAACACAATCACTCACACTGCTACCGGAAGTGGTACTGAAACTGTTGAAATCGACGTTCCTGTGCCAACCACCACTGTGACTTCTAGATGGACAGGTTCCAATACCGTCACTTCGACTATCACCGCTCCACCTGGTCAAACAGCAACTGTGATTGTTGAGGAGCCTACCCCAAAGACGACTGTGACTTCTACCTGGACTGGTACTGGAACTAACACCATTACACACACTGCCACCGGTAATGGTACTGAAACCGTCGAGATTGACGTTCCTGTTCCTACTACCACGGTGACTTCTAGGTGGACTGGTAGTGATACTACCACTGTTACCGTTACTGCTCCACCTGGTGAGACTGCCACTGTCATTGTTGAGGAGCCCACTCCAAAGACAACTGTTACGTCCACTTGGACTGGTACCGGAACAAACACCATTACTCATACTGCTACTGGTAATGGAACTGAGACTGTTGAGATTGATGTTCCCGTCCCAACAACTACTGTGACTTCGAGGTGGACTGGTAGTGATACTACCACTGTTACCGTTACTGCTCCACCTGGTGAGACTGCCACTGTCATTGTTGAGGAGCCCACTCCAAAGACAACTGTTACGTCCACTTGGACTGGTACCGGAACAAACACCATTACTCATACTGCTACTGGTAATGGAACTGAGACTGTTGAGATTGATGTTCCCGTCCCAACAACTACTGTGACTTCGAGGTGGACTGGTAGTGATACTACCACTGTTACCGTTACTGCTCCACCTGGTGAGACTGCCACTGTCATTGTTGAAGAGCCTACTCCAAAGACTACCGTGACTTCTACCTGGACTGGTGCTAACAGTACCACTATCACACATACTGCTGGTCCTAACGGTACCGAGACTGTTGAGATTGATGTTCCTGTTCCAACCACCACCATCACTACCAGATGGACTGGTACTGAGACTAGCACCACTACCATCACTGCTCCACCTGGTGAGACTGCCACTGTTATTGTTGAGGAGCCCACTCCAAAGACGACTGTGACTTCTACCTGGACTGGTGCTAACAGTACGACTATCACCCACACTGCTGGTCCTAACGGCACTGAGACTGTTGAGATTGACGTCCCTGTTCCAACCACCACCATCACCACTAGATGGACTGGTTCGGAAACTATCACGACTACCATCACTGCTCCACCTGGTGAGACTGCCACTGT